>JAUMHE010000062.1:16089227-16102841 GCA_032359235.1 Enteromius mattozi | reverse complement strand
CGTTGATTACTCGTTACTGAAAAAAATAACGCAGTTAGTAACGCCGTTTATTCATAACGCCGTTATTCCCATCACTGATCACAACGTAAGTGTACGCTTTTCTCTAGGGACAAACAGCTGCAGATTATGTACATGAGCATGCTTTCCCTTGGATGTAAACAAGGCTGATTACATTAAATACATTAAAGTTGCGCATGTGCTGCGTTGTAATACACTCAAAAATGTCGGAAGATGTAAGTCAGGGGAGAAGGACGGTAGAGTTAGATTATGTTATTTTTGCTTTCTTTGCGCAAAAGAAAAGTATTCTCATAGCACAGCAAAACTGAAGTTGATCCACTGATGTCACATGGGACTGTTTAACTGATGTTTTTAGTACGTTTCTGGATCTGGGATCATTTCAGTTTATTGCTGTCTATGGAGGGTTGGATGGCTCTCTGATGTCATCAAAAATACCTTAATTTGTGTCCCGAAGATGAACGCAGGTCTTATGGGTTTGGAGTGACATGAGACATGAGACAATTAATAACTGAATTTTCATTTTTGGGTGAACTAACCCTGTAATGTTCAAAAAACACATTATTTTTTAAATACTGTACATTATTCTAGCCTCTATGCCCCGCCTCTTCTACAAAGACCCACCTTCCGATAAGCATCGTCTGCTCTGATTGGCCAACTGACACATTGCATTTTGATTGGCCGAATACCACAAGCACGCATCGGAAATGTAACGCCCTTTACCATAATCGGGAGTTCAGCTTTCAAAATAAATGTAAAGACAGTTAATAATGTCATTAGTAGTTTTACCATCAGGTCAAGCCTGAAAGAGGAACAAAGTCGCGTGACAGACACAGCACTCATATGTATTTGCAGTTCACAAGCAGTGACTGACTCCACTGTGATGTGATCCTAGCTCTCTCACACACACACACGTGCGAGCGGTTCGTTTTAAGGCCCTTACACACAGGAACCCATTCATTTAATTGGCTTGCTTCGCACGAGCACAAATCTCCACATTTGAACAGTCAATCGCAAATACTTAAACTAACAATTAACAACACATACTTAGTCATTCGCTAGATCCGAACATCTGGGTTATGCTGTTCTATTGTAAGTAATCTTAATGATTCCTAACTGCATCTACTTTCAAAAGGCCAAATTAAGTCCTTTTACTTTCGCACAGAAACACACAGCGTCTCCTGACATGGCTGCATCAACACTAATGCGGTTACTGAAACTACGCCTTCTTTCTTTGCCTGACCATTCAAACAGCGTTATGCAAATATTACTACATCTTGACGTAGACATGTGAGGGCGTGTTTTCATGAGGCGTTTTAGCACGGTCTGGATCTGCCTTCTATTTTAGATAGAATAAATGTTTTTGTGGGAGACTTTGAGCTTTGTAACTCTGCAGATCTTATACATGCACAAACAGCAGAAGGACACAAAGTCAGAAGGAAATCTGCATCACGATAGGAAAGTAAATGTGTGCGAATAATCAGCATAGCTTTAGCACCTCTTTGTTCTGTCGCCACGTCTCAAATGCTACTACGACACTCGCGTTGCCAGGGGCAACCACCTGCTCCGGCGCTCTGGATCGGCCCACACTATCACATCTAATCACATCTGCTCGGTCACACCTGTCGCACCTGTCCGGCTCAGATATTCCAGGCAGGGTGATGAAACGCTGGAGGCTGCGAATATTTTTATTCGTGTGTATCTGAGTAAATAAATCCTGTCTAACATCTCATTGTATTTCCCTCCACCATTATCTGTCTAATGTTTTCTTCATGTCATTCCACCCCTCCCTCTCTTTCTGTTCTCCACACACAGCTCTGTTATTAGCTGATGGTAAGTTTGTGTGTGTGAGTGTGTGAGGCAAGATGAGGCCAGCTGCGGTAATTGTGGTCTCGTCTGCCTCACACACGTGTGTCTACAGGTTTGTGTGTTTTAACACGTGCACGAGAAGATAAGCTTTGGGTTGCAGGGGGTTTTTTGAAAGTTCATCTCAACTTTCAGGCTTTTCGGTGTGTACTTGTGGTGTGTGTGTGGATGTTGTGCTGTTGTCCTTCTGAATCACTCAGTTTTGCAGCACAACTCACACTTGGTTCAGTCAAACAAAGTTGTGTGTGTTTGCATGTGTAGTCTTTCTAATAAGAGAAACTATAGTGACAGTTGGCCTAATTCATAAAATACAACCAGAACTGATTTCTGTATGAAATTGTTTGTAAAAACGGTGTTACGTAAGTAGTCACATTCGATTCAGTGCGACAAGTTACGTAAGAATGACATTATGAATGTTTTACATGACTTCGCTGTGTTTGTGTTTCATGAATGAGCCCTGTTGACCCTAAATAAGCACATGAGTTTAGTGCAAATGAATATTACAAAGAATTATTGCAAGTGTATAAATCACAAGTCATTTAAAAGGGACAAAAAGCCCACTTGTGGAGACTGATTATAGGGTGCATGTGAATGATGTGTGTTTACTACTGAGTGTGTGTGTGTATTTGATGTACTAATAAGACCACAACACAACACCGAAGTTTCTTTTCACCTCTTTATCTGTCATAGATATTCCAGACAGGAAGATGTCATCAGAAGAGGAGGAAGCCAGAAGAATAGCAGAGATGGGGAAGCCTGTATTGGGCGAGCATGCGAAAATAGAGATAATCATTGAGGAGTCGTATGAGTTTAAGGTACAAAATACACACAAACGTACACAATATTTCAGAAACTAGCAATTTGAATATGCGTTTTTATGTTTTATGTAATCCATTTTGTGTGTTTGCTGTAGAGTACAGTAGATAAGCTGATTAAGAAGACTAACTTGGCTCTGGTCGTGGGCACAAATTCCTGGAGAGAACAATTCATGGAGGCCATAACTGTCAGTGCAGGTGATTACCAACACTAAACAACACTGAAACAACTAAAAGTGAAAAAAGAAAATTGTGTTCAAATTATCTTCTTTACTTCTTTTTATTCTATCTACTTGTTTTCTTTTTACATATTCATTACAAACAACAACAACAAAAAGTTGACTCCTCTAACACTAGCGTTCGCTATTTTTTTTCTATTCTGTCTGTTTGTTTTCTATTTAATTATTATAAAAAATAATAATAACTTTATAGCCCTTTAACACTAGCTATATCTATTCCATCTCTTTAATCTCTACTTTTTATTTTTTTCATTTATTGTAAAAAACCTTGCTAACTGTGTTAGACTAACTGGGACTAAGTCACTTTGAATAAAAGTGTCTGCTAAATCATTAAAAAATGTTTTATGGTATCCACAAAAAATATTAAGGAACTGTTTTCGATATGATAATAATAAATGTTTCTTGAGCAGCCAATTAGCATATTAGAGTAATTTCTGAAGGATCATGTGACACTGAAGACTGGAGTAATGATGCTGAAAATTGATTTGCCGTCACAGGAATAAATTGCATTTTAAAATGTATTCAAATAGTTATTGTAAATGGTAATAATATCTCACAATATTACTGTTTAAAAACATGCAGCTTTACGGACTTCAAATAATTGAAGAGTACTCTAGATCACTTCAAAAATCACAGAAATGTACTAAAAGCAACAAAAGTCAGTTATTATATAAATATACACTCATGCTCATATTGCTCACACACAAATATTTCTATCACTGTTGTGACACATTCCCCGGCCCACATGAAAACTGAGCCCACAGAACTCCTACACGCTTCTCCTCATCCTGCAACCTTTGTCTTCTAAACATTTTGGCTAATTTGATGATTTCAGATATTAATAAGAATGTAGTATTATCAGCTCTGTTTGTTACGTTCCACTGTAGCTTCTACAGATCTCCCCCAAAAATAAAATGGAAATGTCCCGCATATTAGTCTTTTACGACCCTGTGTTAAAATAAAAACACTGCTCTCACAGTATGTAGCCTTCAATTACCGTGACTATCAAACAGCCTGTGTTACCAAGGAAACAGGACCCCTAAATCACCATGGTGTCAGATAGATGGCTTTGGTCAGGTATGGAAGTTGACGCGACAATACTAACATTTTACATTTTTCTTTTTTTTTCTACCCCCTGTTCTGCTTTCCTTTCTTTCTTTCTTGCTTTCGCTCTTTATTTCTGTGATCCTATCTTTATCTCAGGAGATGAGGACGAGGATGAGGGGGGAGAGGAACGTCTGCCATCTTGTTTCGACTATGTCATGCACTTCCTGACTGTGTTCTGGAAGGTTCTGTTCGCCTGCGTCCCGCCCACGGAATATTGGAACGGGTGGGCGTGTTTCATTGTTTCCATAGTGATCATCGGTCTTTTGACTGCTGTGATCGGTGATCTGGCCAGTCACTTCGGCTGCACCATTGGCCTAAAGGACTCAGTCACTGCTGTGGTGTTTGTAGCCCTGGGAACATCCATCCCTGGTGAGTTTGGATATGATTTTATTTGCCTGTATTTTTATAAATCTGTTTTTAATGGGGGTCAAATCTTATATAAAACTTTTCAAAGTTAAAATAGAAAAATAGAAAATGCTTATTTTAAATTGTTATAATATTTCACAATACTACTGTTTTGGATCAAATAAATGCAGTCTTGGTGAGTATAATAGACTTGAACAGAACATAATAGAAGTGAATAGTGTTTTCTCTGAGGTCCACTTATCATTAATAAAGTTGTTTCTGCCAAAATCAATCATAATTTTTTTTTTCATATATAAGATTTCACTTGAACTTTCTATTTATCAAAAGAATCCTGGAAAAAAAAATTGTGGTTTCCAAAAAAAATAATAAGCAGCACTACTGTTTTCAACATTAAAAAAACAAGGAAATGTTTAATGAGCACCAACTTAGCATATTAAAATTATTTATGAAGGATCATGTGTATGCATACGCATCAACATGTGTCTTTTCTCCTCAGATACCTTTGCCAGTAAAGTTGCAGCGGTGCAGGACAGTTACGCAGACGCATCTATCGGTAACGTGACCGGTAGCAACGCAGTGAACGTTTTCTTGGGAATCGGTGTGGCGTGGTCAGTGGCCGCCATCTACTGGCACATGCAGGGTCGTGCATTTGAGGTGCAGGCAGGTTCCCTGGCGTTTTCTGTCACTCTCTTCACCATCTTTGCCTTCCTGGCGGTGAGCGTCCTGCTGTACCGGCGCAGACCTCACATCGGTGGAGAGCTGGGCGGCCCGCGCACACAGCGCATCTTCACAACACTCTTTTTCTTCGGTCTCTGGTTTCTCTACATCCTTTTCTCCAGTCTTGAGGCTTACTGTCATATACAGGGCTTCTGAAGAGAGGAGATGGGGTGGGATGGGGCGGGGGTTGGAGATCAGGAGAGATAGATGCCAGGAAACGTCTTCTAGTCGTAAATGACAGAGTAAGAGCTAAGGATTGATTTGAAAAGGTCGCTAAGGTTTTAAGCAGGAGTTACAACAGGACATAATTTCTTCAGATACCTTCACGCTGAAGATGAAGATGTGAAACATCTCTCTGAGGGGTGGGACAGTCTTAACCTGGAGTCTGAGCTTTTCACAGTCTATATTTTTCTCAACACCTGCTGAGAACGACTTTTTTCTAATGAAGTATTTTGGGAAAAAAATACACAAAAAATAACAAAAAGAAATAAAGGATTCAAAGGACTATTTTCAAATCTGCTTCCAGGATTAGAAATAATATTTCAACAAAAAAAAAAGAAAATATATAACTACATGAAATCTGTTATTGAGTGACATTTGAAGGACCCATAAAGTTATTTATTTTTTTTGTTTTTTCCTCATTTAGTTTGGTAAGAACTTACAGAGCTTACAACTTTTACGTCAGGCCAAATTCCGGCTAGGGAGAGTGGCTCGGAAACACTAAACGCTGAGTAGACAAACGGAGAAGAGAGATGAATATGAACAATGGCTGAACACTGCATTTTCTCCCTGATATTCCTGTATGGATATAATCTGCTTCCATATTTTTTCTGTACTTTTGTGTATTTCCTTGCCAAGTGTTGTTATTTCGAGAATCACAGAGGCTTCAGAGCGTTGCGGAAGAACAGAATGCAAAAGAAAACCAAAAAACAACAAAAAAACATGATACAGAGGGAAAATGAGGCCTTTTTGCATTTGAACATTCATCAAAACGAGTCACTAGTGTATTTTCTGATAACACCATGGAGGAGAGCGCACTGCATCTGCTATTACAGTCGTTGTTTTTTTTTTTAATCTGTTTGTATTTCAGTCTTTCAGTGTTGTTGAACAAACATAAAGCACCCCAAAGAAATCTCCCACCCCCACTTCACCCCAGAGAGTCCCCTCTATATAGAGTCACGAGACCATTTAACCAGGAGCTCCTCAAGTGCGCATCTAAACAGTGTTTGAAGTGTCAGTGATGTCGGTGGTCAATTTTAAGTATGCTTTATTGGGGCCTTTTATGTGGTTCATAATGTTTACAGGCCTTCGGTCCAGAAAAGAGTGAGATGGGTGCAGTACAAACAGATTCGTTTAACATGGTGAGAAGAAGGGTTTTTGCATTTCAGGGAGAAGTAAAGAATTTTTGGTCAAAGCTGCATAAATAGTTCACCGAAAATTGAACATTTCCTTAAAATGTCCATGATTTGTTTCTTCGTCGGAAATACAGCATTACTTCACCTGCTCACCAATGGATCCTCTGCAGTGAATGGGTGCCGTCAGAATGAGAGTCCAAACTGATAAAAACACCACAGTTATCTACATAACTCCATTAATTAATGTCTTAATCTATACCAGTCCAAAAGACCAGTCCATAATCTATAACAAGGCTTCCTGCTGTGAAAAAGTCAACCCTCTGTTGTGTTGTCCTCTCACATTAAAAAACACCAACATATTTGTTTATATGGGACTGTTTTCGCTTGTAAACGGTGCTTGATTTGTGACCTGATTCAAAAGATGTGACTTTTTCACTTGAGAAAGCAGTATCATTGATAGAAGGCTTATATTTCAGCCAGTTAAAAACATCTTAATGATGAATTTGTTCATTACAAACATGCAGCTTTTTGCTTCATAAGATATTAATTAATAGACTAGAGTATTTTTTTATTAGCAGTTTGGACTCATTCCGACGGTCACTGCAGAGTATCCATTGGTGAATGATGTAAGAAACTACATTTCTCAGAGTCTGTTCTGATGAAGAAACAAACTCATCTACATCTTGGAGGTACATTTTCAACAATTTCTCATTTTTGGGTGAATTATTCTTTTAAAAGCAGTCATTAATTCATTTGACTAATGTGTTTCCGTGCCTATTTTTGCTGTAGTGAGCTAAAAAAATAATGATGTGGATGTTGTTTCTGTATTATTTGGGGAAGTGTTGTCGTATAGATTTGTAAAGGATGGCCAAAAAGAGCCCAGAACCAAAGAACAGAACCTCAGACTGCCACCCAGAAGCTGCAGTGGTTCTCTGGGCCACAGGGGGGCCACAGCCCCGTTCCACATCTGTTTGTTTGTTTGTACAACTCTTGCATTTTGTGTGCGTGAGTGTGTGTATGTTGCTATGTTCATGTGTTCGTGTTTGTTCATTACAAATACAGGCCAAATCAGTTGTGTCCAGGACACCAGTGTTGGGATCACAGCATCTGCAACAGACGTGTTTCATTTCTATTATGTTTACATTCATATATAGCTGTGTATGTGTTGCTTGTGAGTGAGAGCAGTTGAAAACGCACTTAATCTCTGAAAATCTTTCCATCCAAATCGCAAATGTAAATGCTGGCACTGCTTCAGCTTGCTCTGTGCTTCCTACTCAGTGGCTACTCAGTACATAATCGATGTGCTTTAGCTTTACAGTACAAGAATCATACAGAAATCACAACAATTCACACTGAGCATTCACCAGTGCTCTTTATGACTCATACAGGCTCTTGTTAATGAGTTTTTAGTGTTTTGTTTTTGTGCAGAAAGGCAGGAGTGTGTGTTAGCTTAGCTACACAACAGACACTTTCTTTATCCACACACTAACTTTGTGAGCATGCACTGCCTACATAGTCAGCATCATATACTTCTAATATATGCAACTAATTATGCAGCTTTCGATGATGCCTTACTTTGGACATATTTTAGGCAGCATTGCTTGTATTCTCTTACAGGATTGTTAAAAATAGTTCAGTATAATTTAAAATAGTTTTTTTTTATTATTATTTTACCTGATATGTGCACTATTAATGCTTATTTATTATTTCACCATTTTGATCAAAAGTGACAGTAAAGGCCAATTTAATATTATATTTTATAATATTATAAACCTCTAGATAATGTTTAAATAAATGCTGTTCTTCAAATTTGTTTTCATTAAAGTATCCTGAAAAATAAAAGGATCCTAAGTTGCACAACTGTTTACAACATTGATAGTATTAAGAAATGTTTTTTTTGAGCACCAAATCAACATATTAAAATGATTTCTGAAGCATCACACTCAAATAATGGCTGCCAAAAAATTAACTTTGCCATCACTCATACACACACAAACATTTTAAAATATATTAAATTATGGAAAGTTACTGTACTTTGAAATAATATTTTACAATAGTATTGTCTTTACTGGACTTTTGACCAAATAAACACAAGCTGTCTATTTTTATGCAATCACATGATAATTTACATGAAACACTGAGTTGCTGCCTATGTAGAGCGTTCCAAATCAGTCACTTCTGATGTTCCCTGTGTAGGCAGTAGAAGCAAGGCAGCTCACTAATTTGTGGAACACAGCCACTCACACACCTCAAGCTGTTCTGTGCACCAGTATTAGGCATGATAAAGTGAAAAAAAAAAAGTTATTTACACTGTATTGAGTTTGAACACTTTCAGTGTGTTTTCTGCCAGCATGTATTGTTGAATGTGTCCGGAGTCAGTCAGAGGGCAGCTAAAGTAGATCTTCACCACTTCTGTACACATGTGTGCATGTGTATCTTTGAGATGGTTTGTGGTAAAGGTAGCAGTCTTATAAACCTTATTACCCAGTTTGGCTGACTCAGTTAACAGCATTGAGCTCATACGTAGAGTGTTTAGGACTTTGAATTGCTCTTCATGTCTCAGCCTGGGTCAGATCACACACACACACACACACCTATGCACTCACACATGCACATTTGAGTTAACTGAACACTGCTGATGATTGGGGAGGGTTGTTAGGGATATGCGAGGGGGCCTTCATCTAGTATCATGGCATGCAAGTCAGCTGCAACCACCAGCTTTGAACTTTTCTACTGCCAGCTAACACTTCCAGCTGTTTAGATGCAGGTGAACTGGTTTAAAAGAGATTTCAGATGATGTCACTATAACCTTGAAGTCACACAAGTCTTACAAATGTATCAGGGGTCTGAGTCTCTCTCTCTCTCACACACACACAAACATACTCCTCTTCAGCCTGGTGATGAAGCAGATGGTGGTTATGTTCATCTATTGTTGTTTTCTTTCTTTTTTGTTTCGTTTTTTACTCTTCTCTCACAAAAATATCATGTTTTATTTTCAGGGAATTATGCATGAAATTTACCTTAATTTAATTAATTTATGTCCGCTGATTTATTTATTTTGAATTCTTTTGGTCAACAGAAAAATAAAAAAAAAAATTGAAAAATCTCTGGTATCAGTTGTGATCAATTTTATATGGCCATAGATTATGTTGTGGAAAGTGTCACATTTTGAAATTTGTCACATGTTTTGATATCATAAATTTATACTGCTTTTAAAACATTTCCTAATTACAATATGTAATTTTTGTGTAAGGTTTTTGTTTTATAATTATAGGTCGTTTAATGGCAGAACAGAAAGTTTGACAACATTCCTGCGATTAGTCAAAAAAGGTCAATATTATCTATACAAATCAGTACTACAAATCGTCTTTCCTATGCAATAACTGTTTGAAGTCTAGTATATTTGAGCTTTTCACTGGTGTAAATGTGTGATAACTAAGCCCAGTCTCGCTTTAGAAGCTGATCTCCTTGTCCCTTCCGAAGAAAATGTGCTAAAACAAGCTACTTATGGTTATTCGGACTATTTGTGGTGTTAAATAGAAATGTATTGATCTTTCTGCTCAACTCAACCCTTTTCTACTTTAGTGCGCTGTCCAGCCCTGTGGTGCTGAAATGACTCTCCCGCATTTGCTGTGAAAGAGATTTAGTGGGCGGGTCTAATAAAGAGGCGAGACGTGATTGATGCGCCACTGCGCCAATCAAAACGCAGCAATCAGGAATTCGTTAACACGGTGAACCGCTGGGAGGGGGTGAGTGCTGCTGGCTCAGGAGTGGATGAGGGGTGCGGGACAATGTTGTAGCCAATTAAAGCAAAAAGTGCCTTATGTTCGGGACCGAAAGATCATTTCACGAACCGGAGCGGTTCTTTATGAGACGGGCTGCGGGTCTGGAGATCGTTGAGGCGAGAGGTTGCTCGGATTAATTGCTTCTAATGCTGCGGCTTTACGCCCGGTCTTGAGCTCTGCGGCAGGTAAGGAGCTGAACCGGGCCGGGCCGCCCTTATGGATCGGCAGCATGGATGCTTTCAGTTTCCCCTTTAACAGCAGCGGCGGCCCGGACAGCAAAGACAGCGATGAAGCCGCAGAGTCCCGGCCGGAGTTTGGCCCTGCGGCGGCGGCGACCCCGTCCGGAGCCGGTTACTGGACCGCCGTGTTCGATTACGAAGCTACCGCCGAGGATGAGCTCAGTCTGCGGAAGGGGGATCGGGTGGAGGTGTTATCTAAGGACTCGCTGGTGTCCGGGGATGAAGGGTGGTGGACAGGTATGATCGAAGACAGGGTCGGTATTTTCCCTAGTAACTACGTGAGCAGTAACTGCATCTCGGAGAAGATTCGGGACACGCCGGAAGACTATGGCGATTACTCGGTGCCTCAGTTACATTGTGAGTAACCGTATATTTATCTACATGAAACATACATACACCTGCATTCACTAAGAAAATAATGCTTTCTGTTTTGTGTTTAGCTGTTTTTGCACACACTAATCAATAACCACATAAACACAGCTTTTGCTGCACATTCTCTACTGAGGGGATATACCTGAACCAAAACCAGTCTAAGATGGTTTACTGATCTTCCAGCATGGCTGAACTGGAGCTCACTTCAAAAGGGTCATTTTTAAAGGTCTAAACCCTTTAAATCCAGCCAATTTACCAGACTGGGAGGCTAAGACCATGCAGCAAACAAGCTTAGACATGGAAACTGGGGTTTCAGGTTGTTCTAAGATGGTTTTTAGGTAGTTGACAAGCACTAGTTTTCAAAAAAAAAAAACCAGCTGATAGGTAGTCAGTGATGGTCTACCAGCAAATGGGTTTAACAGCTCAAAAGACAATCTTAAAGGAATAGTTCACCTTAAAAAAATTGGAAATTCTGTCATCATTTGCTCACCCTCCATTACTCCAATTCTATTTATGTGGAGCACAAAAGAAAGTCAAACAACACTGAAGCCCTTTGATTTTCATTGTATGGACAGAAATATTTTACATTAAGATTTGCTCCCATTTAGAAACAAGCAGGCACTGATTTTAGGTGATGGGGCTCGTTCCAGTTCATCCTACAGGGGGGTTCAGTGTGGTTTACATCTGGATTCGTATTCCACACCAGACTCAGTGAAACATTTTATTGGTGGCATGGTTTTTTCTCCATACTTTAAGGCATTTAGTGTATGCGTTGATATGGGGTCCTTCATTTGTTTGTGCTGTGCTGTGTGCTTATACTGAGGAAAATATCTGCTATGTTTCGCATCTCTTGTGCTCTCTGTAATCATGTGAGAGCCCTTGTGTTGTCAGTCGCATGTCATGTGTTGCTGGTGGTCGTCTTCTTTTCCTGAATGGCTGCTGGCCTACTTTTTATCATGTGGTCCTTGCCAACTGCAATATTAATAAGAGACACAGTGGCCCAGACACACCGTCATCCCCGCTGCCGGGGAGAGTCAATCGCACGCACATCTTTGTTTTACTGCTTTCCATTTTCTCTCACGTCAGCCATCATTTTTAAAGCACATGTCTCACAGTATGAATCTGCAGATTAATGCCAGTCTCTTTCTGCCTGAATCTATCAGGCATTTGAGCTTTTATTCATATCAAATTCCTGTTTGTTTTCATATTCAGCCCCTTTCTGATTCAGCCTCTCAAATAAAGATGATAAATCACACTATGTATTCCCAGATGGAAAAACATATACACTACCTATAAAAAGTTTGGAATAATAAACATTTTTATGTTTTTTTAAAAGATGTCTCTTATGCCCTCCAAAAGCAGCATTTATTTGATCAAAATATAATAAAAACTGTAATATTATGAAATAGTATTATCATTTAAGTAACTTTATTCTATTTTAATTTATTTCAAAATGTAATTTATTCCTTTGTTGGCAATGCAGAATTTTCAGCAGCCATTGCTCTGGTCTTTAGAGTCACATGATACTTCAGAAATCATTCTAATGGGATGATTTGCTGCTTATTATTATCAGTGTTTACACGTTTTTAATGTGTTAACGATTTGCGGTAGGTAAGATTTATATATATATATATATATATATATATATATATATTAAATGAATCAACATGCTCCAAAAGATTGCTTTTTTAGATAAATGCTATTCTATGAACTTTATATTTATCAAAGAAAAAATGCATTTGGTTTTCACAAAAATATTAAGGCACAAAAGCTGTTTTTAACAATGATAATATTTAGAACTATTATCAATAATTGTGCAACAATAATAATTTATTAATTAATCAACATATTTGAATGATTTCTGTAGGATCATGTGACACTGAACACTGGACTAATAACTGCTGAAACCTCAGCTCTGCCATCACAGAAATAAATTATTTAAAAATAAATATTACTGTTTTTACTATATTTTGATCAACTAAAAGTATTATATATATTTCAAAAACATTAAAAAACACCACTGTGGCAGTGTTTGAGACAAATTCTCTATTTCTCTTCAGTGCTTCAGATAGATTTCAGTGAGCTGGCGCTGGAGGAAATGATCGGCGTCGGAGGTTTTGGAAAAGTGTACCGTGCTATTTGGAAAGGGATGGAGGTGGCGGTGAAAGCTGCTCGACGGGACCCCGACGAGGACGTGTCGCAGACACTGGAGAGTGTCCGTCAGGAGGCCAAGCTCTTTGCCATGCTCACACACCCCAACATCATGGGCCTTCTGGGAGTGTGCCTGCAGGAGCCCAACCTCTGCCTGGTGATGGAATACGCCCGCGGCGGGCCGCTCAACCGGGCCCTAGCTGGGAAACGCATCCCTCCTCACACGCTGGTGGACTGGGCCGTACAGATTGCAAGAGCCATGCTGTACCTGCACTGCCAGGCCATCGTACCCGTCATCCACAGAGACCTGAAGTCCAGCAACAGTAAGACAGCTGTCAACATGATTAGACCTTGCTGAGGGTTTTTAAAAGTGTTATGCCAAGGACCCCTAATGATTGTAACCCTCTTGCTAGGGCCCCTCTCCCTTAAATATAATTTGCAGCTATGTAATTGAATGTAGAAAGATACATTTATACAGTCAGTGGAAAATCATCAACATCATATAAAAAAATTAGGGCCGGGACTCGATTAAAAAAATTAATCTAATTAATTAGAGGCTTTGTAATTAATTAATTGAAATTAATCGC
>JAUMHE010000062.1:16067509-16089127 GCA_032359235.1 Enteromius mattozi | reverse complement strand
ATGCGTTAAAAAACTTAACGCGTTATTTTTTGTGTAATTAATTAATCTAAATTAACGCGTTAAAGTCCCGGCCCTAAAAAAAATACATATATTGTTATCATAATTAATTAGTAGAATAAAATAATTGATATTTTGATATATTTTGTGTTTAAAAAAAGTTTTTATTTTTGTGTTCATTTGACAGTTTACCTTTTTTTCTACACACAATATTTCAATTTCTTTTTGCCCACTAATAGATTATTTTTAAATGTATAAACCTTTAAAAAGATTTGGTTTAAATTTAGTATTATTTACTAGGACTGTCAAAAAAATGAAATACATAGTTTTCAATAAGTCTTTCAAAAGGAAAATGAAACTGTAATAATCTTAAATTCATTATTAATTGTTAATATTTTGTTAACATATTTAATTCTTAGACATTCAGAGATTTAATTTCTGAAGTTAACGTGGTAACTTTGATAACCTTAAAACATCTTATGAAATCCTTTTTTTTTTTTTCTAAAAATCCTCTTATATCTTTAATATATTTAAAAATATATTAAAGATATGGGTAACTTTGACAGGTTAACTTAAAAAAAAAAAGTTTTTTTCTCACATTTTTTCACTAATATCTTTATTTTACTTTATTATATATTTAATATCTTATGTTAACATAGTGTCACTACCTTACAAAATTTTGCAATCATTTTTTCCCTCTTATAGAACACTTTTGTGCGGCCCCCGATTTGAAAACCTTGGAATATGCAGCAATTTCACAGTCTGCTTTTTTCATGTGTATATGGTTGTTTGTGTCAGTGGTGTGTATATTATTGTGGATAGAAGAAGTGTGTTTTTGTAGCTGGAGGGCTTGGCTGGTGTATTGGCTCTCTGAGTGTGTAAGTGGTTTGTAATCCTGTGTTTGGCAGTTGACTTGTCTGATTGGATCCTCTAAACCCAAAGCGTATTACAGAGGATTTGCATTCACCTTCACTCCCTGCCACTTGATTGGCTACTTAAATCATGTCCTGGCCTCTCATAGGCCATTCAGATATGATTAGCATAGGACCTTTTCATTGGTTGTGTTGTGGAAAAACAAAGTCAGCTAATTTTAAACTTAGACAAAAACACATGGAATCTTACAGCCAAGCTGTGATGTATATAAAGAAGCTTTTGAACTGTAAATCTAACAACCAACCATCACTGGATTTGACTCATGCCTTTTTCCATTCATGCAATAATGTGTTCTAATGAGGTTTAGACTTGGTGAAGTTGCTACAGTAAAAGCTTTGACCAATTCAGCACCACTCTGGCGGAAAGCTACCTGTCAATCAAATGCTGAAGACTTCTATTTTTTGATGTAGTTGTAGTAACCTCTGCTTTATGTACTTAATCATCATTATTGACATTATCTCCACCCCTCAGTTCTGATCCTGGAACGTGTGGAGAATGACGATCTGAGCAACAAGACTCTGAAGGTGACAGATTTTGGTTTGGCTCGGGAGTGGCATCGAACCACGAAGATGAGCGCAGCGGGGACGTATGCCTGGATGGCCCCTGAGGTCATACGCTCCTCGACCTTCTCCAAGGGCAGTGATGTTTGGAGGTGGGCACCAAGAAATGTGTGTAAGTGTGTGTGTTTGTGACCTACCTACGCCAAAGGCAAGTCCCCATGGCAACCATCTTGGCAAGTCTTCAGCATTTTGTATTGTCCCTGTGTTTTTTTAATATATATATAAATATATATATATAAGAAAAAACAAATATGTTAATACAATTCTTCGAAAATGAAGGCTTAGGTTTTGATTAGTCTTTAGTTACTGTAATTTGCTTAATCTAAGAATAATATAAATGTTCTTATTGTTATGGAAGCCCGTTTCCACCACTGAATAATGATTAAAAAAAGGTTATTGCGTATTTTTTTTTTCAGATTTGTGAGATGTAAACTCGCAATTTCAAGTTACAAAGTCAGAATTGCGAGATATAAGGTATAACTGAATTTATAAAAAATAACCCTGTTCAAAAATGTACATACCCTTGAATCTTAATACTGTGTGTTGTTTTCTGGATGATCCATGACTGTTTGTGATAGTTGTTGGTCCTGAGCAGTTCAACTGCCTTTAGAAAAATCCTCCAGCTCCTGCACATTTTTGGTTTTCCAGCATGAAGGTTCGACCCTTTCCATAGTACAGTTTTGTTGTCCAAACTATAGGTCACAGATGGCAGTGTCCAATGAAGGTTTTGGTTACCATGGTAACAAACAAATAGTGTCATTAGCCCAGTTTCTGAGGCTGGTATGTGTGTTGTTTGGTGCTGTGCTGTGCTTATTAGTGTCTAAATTTTGCTTCTCACCACAAGTCCTGATTACAGACTACAGAAGAGGAGGGATGATAGTAAAGAGATAAAAATAGAAAATGTCAAAGCTTTGTGGATACTTTGTTCTCTGTTTGTATTAACAAGGTGTGATGTGTTTGTGTCGTATGTGTATGGCTGCAGAATCAGTTGATTGTACTTCATTTGATTCACTGCTACTGGAACTAGAGCTTGAAATCTACAATAATATTTATTGTTTATAGTATTTTTAAAGGTTTTCCTTCTTTTCTATTAGGTTTCTGTCAGACTGCCAACAAGGCAACATTTTTTGCCCAGTTGGCCACTGAAGCACATATTTTACATTTGAAAGAATATGATACTACAAAGAGACACTTTGAAATGTTAATACAGTGATTTTTTTGTTTACCTTGGAACACAATAGCTGTCATACATTTTATAGTGTTTCTGTTTTATAGGATTCTGCTAGTCCTTGCACAAAAAATGTTGGTGACAGCTTGTTATGTTAGCAGTCATGTTTAAACTTCAAACTCTCTGTCTGTGTGTGTCTTTCTCTCAGTTATGGAGTTTTGCTGTGGGAGCTGCTGACGGGAGAGGTGCCATTTCGTGGCATTGATGTTCTGGCGGTAGCTTATGGTGTGGCCATGAACAAACTGTCCCTGCCGATTCCCTCCACCTGTCCTGAGTCTTTTGCCCGGCTGATGGAAGGCATGAATCTCATATACAGCAGTTCTACTGCAACTTATTAACTTAAGAACTATGTGTAACTAAATTCTTACCATCATTTACTAAATCTCCTAAAATGTCAAATAATAACATAACAAGTATCAAAAACTGGCAGCTGTGGTTACCAGAAGTTCATCGTAAAAAGTCTAGTATTGGGATGCCTGTATATACTACACTAAGTGCAAATAGTCCGCATTGTTGGCAGAAGCTATTTTAACTAACTAATTGATTGAAATAATTAAAATGTTGAAAATAACAGGTAGGGTTAAGGTAGGTGTAGGGAGGACTTTGGTCCCAAAAAGGTGGTATCCATTTAATAATTTGAATTAAAATTAAAATTGACACTCAATAAGTTATTATTGCACACTGTTTTATAATGTATTACTATACCTAGGTGCAGATAATTGCCACTATTTGCAATAAGTAGTTTTTTAAAAAACTATTTTAACATAGTGTAAATAGAATCTATAGCTATTTGCACTTAGTGTAAAAAGCCTCTATCACTATTACACTCAGTGCAAATAGCTGCTACCTACAATTAAACACAATGAGATGTGTATATAGTATGTAATGACGTACTAAAATAATACTGAATAGAATTTAGGTATTAAGGTTAATATAAAAATACTGTGACGATGTTTCTGGTATTACAGGATGCCCTATTTGTTTTACAGTTTATTTTATATGAGGTACATCCCTATCTATATGAAGTGCCAAAATCAGTTTTTTACTTTAAAATCTACTATTAACCTCCAAAGTAACCCTAGTAAAAAAGTTATATATTTAAAATATATTTATTTCTTACTAAGTATAGTTCAAATCTATTAACATATTTACTGACAGATTACTCAAGATCTACCGATATAAAAAATGTAATTACATTTTATTAGGAGTATTGCTTTATTTGGAGTAATGCATATTTCTTATTAATAAGCCTAAAATGCGTGTTTATGTCACTTTTAATGAGGATTGTGTTCGATTGCCCTTTAAATGCAAAATATTTAAAGTGTAACTAAAGTATACTTGCAATAGTTCCACTTTAGCGCAATCAAATATACTAAGTATGTCTTTAATTGGATTTTAGCACTACTTCCGCACAATTAAAGTCCATTAAGTACAAAATTAAGTACAAGACTTTAAATATAGCCTACCAGTTTAGGTTACTAAAAGTACAATTGCATGGTATTTTATTAAGTACATAAATGTGAAAATGTATTGGTGTGTATACTAAACATGAAATAAATGTAATTCAAATACATTTTTATTTATTATAATAAATATATATTAAAAGTATATTTATTTTTTAACTAGGGAACACAGGTGGTAAAACAGAAAGCAATGTGATAAATCAGAACATTCTCTATTTTGAGGATGCCATTCAGTAAATGATGACAGAATTTCCATTTTTGTTTGAACTGTCTGTTTAATTGAATGAGTTTGAAGACAATATATAGAAACTAAAATAGATTCACTAATCAGAAGGCTCATAGTCCCACCTGCACCCCATCTCTGAGTGCTCAGCTGCCGTTCTGTTCAGCTGACCATCTGTGTGTGGTGTTTGTTTCTCTCACCTGCTGTAGACTGTTGGAATGTGGACCCTCACGCACGACCCCCCTTCACTAGTATACTAGACCAGCTGACGGCTATCGAGGAGTCGGGCTTCTTTGAAATGCCGGCAGAATCCTTCCAATCCCTGCAGGATGACTGGAAACTAGAGGTTCAGGAGATGTTCGACCAGCTCAGAGCCAAAGAGAAGGTTCAGATGCTTTCGAAAGATGTTTAAATGTGGACATAACATAGACATTTTATAGTAAAGCTATAAAATACATAGATTATACTAACTAATACAAATCCAAACTTGATGCCTCAAAGCCTCAGTATATAAATAGATACATATACTAATGAAAAGTTTGGCTCAGAAAATATTTTGATTTTGATTTCTTTAATGCTGCATGTATTTGGTCATTTCTTTTAAAACGTTTATTACTGAACTTTAAACAGTTTATATGCATTTGTCCCCAAAGTAATTCACACACACTTGCTAAGTAAAAGTTAAAAAAACTCAACAAATTCAATGTCAACATATTACTTAGAAAAAGTACCTAAACTTTGCAGTCTGAACATTTTATTTGCAGTCTAAACTCTGTTAAACTCACTACTTTAGTGCTGCCAAAATCAGTATGATATAATGCATATTAAACTACTTAATGGATGTGTGCCACACAATTGACCAGATTATATACACTACATAGAGCAGAATGATGAGTAAGTTGGATCGATCAAGCTCTCTATTTGTTGTAGGAGTTGAGATCCTGGGAGGAGGAACTGAGTCGTGCAGCTGTACAGCAGAAGTATCAGGAAGAGGCATTGCGGCGGCGGGAGCAGGAACTGGCGGAGAGAGAAATTCACATTCTGGAGCGAGAGCTTAATGTCATCATTCACCAGCTGTACCAGGAGAAACCACGAGTTCAAAACCGCCATGGAAAGTTCAGACGGAGTCGACTTAAACTGCGTGACGGGAACCGCATCAGCCTGCCTTCTGGTTAGTATTTCATAGCATTAAATGAATGCATCTTGTGAAGCGAACAAGATCTAAGGGTGTGCGATAGATATCGTCTGCGATAATATAGTAATTGTTGTTTTAACGATGTGAGTATTTAGCAAAAAATATTCAAAACACACCTACGGAGTGCATTACATGACGTAACATTACGTGAAGTCTAGATTAGTGATATTGATTTTTTTACAACAGTTCAATAAACAAGAAGTTAATTAAGAGACTTTTAAGTTTTAGAGACCATATTTACTGTTTTTGTGCTATTTTGATAAGAAAAAACTCAGCATTATTTTGCATCTCTGATGCAACATGATGGTGTTTCAATCCTGAATTAATCATCTGTTTAAATTATTTGTTTAAATCGCAATGAGTTACTTATTTACAGTGATTACTGCCACCTACTGGCGGTTTTAATTTCACATTCAGAGAATCTTTTATTATTTAAATAATTTCAAATATTAGCATTCAAAAGACAATGTTGTCACGGATCGCGCCTCTGTGGCCCTCTCCGAAGGTCACCGGAGGGCACCCTCACCCGAGTACCAAACTGTGAACTCAGTTTTCCATATGCCCCGTGCCTAGGACCAATCACCGGCCCAGGTGTTCCTTATTCCCACCACTATAAAAGCTGCCCCTCCCCGTGCAGTAGGTGCGAATTCTTGATTTGCTGTGGCTATCATTTCTGAGCGTTTGTATTATTCTATTGACTCACCGTGAATTACCTTGGGACTGTTTTTCGATTGCTGATTGTTTGCTGCCTGCCCCCCAAACTTTGTCTGCCTGGTTATCTACTCTGTCTCTGTCTGCCGCCTGCCCCGATCCTAAGCCTGGTAAACGTTTATGAACTGGATATTCTGTGACATATCTGACGCTGTTGATCTATCTCTGTCTTTCTGACTGCCTGATTTCAATAATAGCTGCAAGTGGATCCTAAAGCCTCTGACTCATCATCATAAATGTGCACTTTTTAAAAAAAAAATTCTTTATAAAGGTAAAAATCCCCATAAAGTGTAAAAATCAAATAAAACAAATTGGAAAAGATTAATTTCTATATGTGTAAGCTGATCACCACACAGAATAAGAAGAATATTGTAAACTTTAGTAGTCAGCTTTCTGACTTTTCAGAAGACAGATTTCATTAAAATCACATTTGGAAAAATAACAAATTTTTAAATTAGAATTGCATAAACATTTCCACAAAGCATTGAGGAGCGTCTCGCTGCAGACTGCAACATCCAGGGGGCGTGGATTGATACAGATCCAACCACTCCCTCCTTAATATACCTAAACCTACCCCTAATCCCTAAACCTACCCATCTCCGCCCCTAAACCTACCATTCTCCACCTCCTACATGTGGATCCAACAGCGCCCCCTGGATGTTGTGGTATGCAGCGAGCCCTACTTCAAAGCATTTCTCACATTCCTGTCATCTTGGTGTTTTTCACAATGCATTGTGGAATTGACTATATTCAAGTGTATGATGTGATTTTTTTTGTTTTATAGTATGGTATATTTGGGTTTCAGATTTCCAGCATAAGATTACAGTCCAAGCTTCTCCTTCTTTGGACAGAAGGCGGAGCCTAATGGGCAGTAACTCCACCCCTCCAAACAGCCCCCCTGTTTTACCACGCCTCCGAGCGATCCAGTGTAAGGGTGTTTGTGCATCTGATTGATTTTGTGTATATTATTGTAAATATTTGGGTTCGTATATGGTCAGGTTCCTAATATAGAATATTTTCATGCTGACAGTGACTCCAGGGGTCGGCTGTCAAGCCTGGGGTCGTAATGCTGCATTCCAGTATGATGAAGATGAGGAGAGAAAGACTTCACGCAAAAAAGGGAGAACGCAAAGGGAACACAGCGCTGATGAGAGGTGTGCGTATATGTGCGTTTCTAAACAAACCATAAACCTTCACCAAATGTTTATACAATCTCAAACTTCCACGTGCATGTGTTCCTTCGCTCAGTTTGAGGACTCCTAAAGAGGGCAGTCGGCAGCGTTCCTGCAGTGCTCCAAACCTGAGACGTTCCCCCAGACACAGTCCCGCTGTTCCTGGCGTGTGCAGCCTGGCAGAGACTGGTAACACTCACATTACACTTGATGTTTGGCATCTTCATTGACAATTCTGAATGTTTTCCATTTGGAATCTACCCATACTACATCCTTGTTGCATTGTCAGTAATACTGATGCACTGAACTTAACTGAATTGACAGTGATTTTTAAAAGTTTATGTTTACACACTAAATGTATGTGTACTGTGTATATTTATTATCCATAAATACACACACCCATGTATATATATTTTTTTAAATATTTGTAATTACTGTATGTATTTGTATTAAACACTTGTATTATTTGTATTATGTATACATATTGTATATATAAATCTAACATATTTTTCCTTAATATACACATGTATGTGTGTGTATTTATATATACATAATACATATACAGTGCACACATATTATGTAAACATAAACCTTTATTTTGAATTGATTGATAACAATTAATTGTTTTACAGCTTGTTTTAGTGATATACTTTCTTACAATTGATAACAAATTTAATAACTGCTGCAATTGCCATTTTAGTAATATTTTAGTATTTAATGTAAAGAAAAAAATCAGTCATTAACTTTGATGATGCCTTAATTTATTTTTAGAAAATTCTTTAAAAACAATGGAGAAAGAGTAAAATCTGTAAATTAATATAGTCTAAATAATGTAAAAGAGTACATTATCAAATTAGCCAGAGGTAATCATTGTAAAACATGAGTTGAGATAACAAAATTACTATTTGACTCTAATTACTATTTTATTGCAATTCTGTAAATTGCTCTTCCAGTAATTCCAGTTGTTTTTGCCCACCTCAATGTCATGTGCCATGCACTCCTAAGTGTATACTTTAAATCACATAACATTTGTAAGATTGAAAATGTGTGATGCTGACATTATGTTGGCATCATTGCATCATGCTGGTGACATATTTTCATTATTTTGACATTTCTTTCATCTCACTAGCAATACACTGGTTTAAGCTTATCTAACTAGGTTGAAATGTCACATTTTTTTACATTACAATATTAGCAACAAAAAAGAATTTAGAAAAGCATAAATCAAAAAAATCCTGTAACTGTCAAGATGTGAAGGCTGGTTATGGTGCAACTTTGTGAAATCTTTCTCCCCCCTACCCGTCTCTCTCTGTAGAAAATGAAGACTGCTGCTTCCCGTCTGAGTCAGCTGACTCCCCTGGCCAATCATACCTCTGCATCCCTTTCCACAGGGATGGATCCACTACGGACAGTTATGGCATGGAGTGCGGGACGACTGGAATGGCTTCTGATGTTTCTCCTAGTTATACGCGGCGGAGTCCCAGTGGAAGCCGTAGATCAGAACTGGTGTTGCTGGGCTGCGGGGCGGCTCTGGCTGCTGTGGGTTTAGGTCAAAATCTATTGGACCTGGTGCGTGTGGAAGAGAGTGTACGTCCGAGGTGGGAAGGGCTGTTTCACCGTAGCGGGGGGCCAAGTCGTGGTACCAGCCCACCCACACGCAAACTCTTCAAACGGGAAAGCCCCCGTCGCCCTCCCCCTCTGCCCACATCCCTCACACTCCTGTCTCTTTCATCTGTGTCTGATTGTAACTCAACCCGATCTCTTCTGCGCTCCGACAGTGAAGAGCTGCTTGTGATACGCCCACCTACGCCCCATGCTCCACCCCCTGGACAGACCCCGCCTCCTCTGAACCCACTGGTCAACACCCACCTGGAGAGCTTTAAGAGGCACCCTCGACAGTCTCTGACGCCCACACATGTGCCCTCTGCACCCAGTGCCGCCTACAGGCTTCATCGCACACCTTCAGATGGTGCAATAAAGATGGGCTGCCCGCCTGCCCATAACAACCACAATCACGCCCCTACCACACCCTCCAAATCAACAGGTGAGAAACAAGCCTTCACAAGCCTTCAAATTAGATAAATTCTCATATTCCTTAATTCATTCTCATATTAATTCTTATATTATAAATAAATTAGAATAGAATATATAATTTGGTATAAGTAATTTTAATGATAAATAATAATAATAATATATAAACGTTTTTGTGATACTGTATGTGCAGTGACTCAGTGGACCTTAAGTGAGGACCCCTCAGAGGTGCCTCGTCTTCCTGATCCTAATCTCATTTTCCCACCTACGCCACGTCGGCGCTTCCAACCTGAGCGTCCCAAAACTCTGGACTTCCTGGCTAGGCCCCGTCCCTGTCCACGAGCTCGCTGTGGATCGCAGTGGGGCGAATCTCCCGCCCACACATCTAGCACTGAAACCCCATCCACTGTGGAGTTTGGAGGAGGTGGGGCTGTGATGCCCACTCCAATGGAACCACCAACCCCCTGTTCCCCTTGGGTAAATGACAGCCTTTTGGACCAACAAGATGAAAGACAACACAGGGATGGGACACGGCCTCTCTCGTCAGATCCCAGAGACTCACCTTACAGACCAGGCTTTTGCTCCTGATTTCATCTTCACAAATTTAGACCCACTTGGTTTCAATTGTAGCACTTAAGACTATCAAGTCAATGCAAGGGGAGTTCTGGATACCCTGAAGGAAAAAAAAACTGCTTAAACCAGAGTAAGATGGTTAGTTTATCTTTGAAACTCAAGGTTAAAGCTGGTCTTAGCTGGTTTAAGCCTGGTCAAGCTAGCTGGGTGGTTAGGGGTAGTGCCCAAAACCCCTCTTAAACAAGCCATCAGATCTGACTTGACTTAACTAGAAAACCAACTAAGACCAGCAAACCAACTTGGTCTGGTTTTTAATTTTATTTTCAGTATATGTATTCACAATATTAAGAACTGATTTTAGTGATAAGGATTAATTACTCAGCATAAACCAAAGGTGCTTGGTTTTTGCATAGACCCGATGCAGTTATGGTCTAAACTATGTCCAATTCAATATTACAGATTTTCAACACATACACTCCTCATTTTCTTCCTCTGTATTCTGTCTTGTTTTCCAGAACAAATATATATAAACATTCTTAAATCAAGATACATTTTCTTGAGAATCAAGATGACTGAATCAAAAGTCCTGTTTTCTTTAAAAAAGATAAAAAATAAGTTACTTTATGCTTAAAAGAAGAAGAAATATTCGCAATTTAAAGCAACAGTACGTAGTTTTTTTGTGTTTTTGCAACTTTGGAGCCCCCTACATTTAAGTGAGTGGAGTTCACTGGCGTAAATACAATAGCTGTACACGTGAATCTATTGCCATAAAGCAATTCCCCCTTTTCTCTGAATTTTGCTCCCTTTCACTAAAAAAAAAGAACCTGGAAAGAAACAGAAGCTATTAACCTTATATTTAGTTATTGTACCATCAGAATAATGTTGAAACTGATATTTTAATTACCTACAGTTGCTTTAAAGAGAAAACAAGTTCATTTTCCTACTCCTTTTACTTTCACCTAATTCTGTTTATACTTAATTCACTTAATTGTTTTATATTTTTCAGAAAACAATTTTATAGAATTTAGCTTGATTTCAGAATGTTTAGCCTATTTATGCTGGAAAAAATGTCAAAAATACTGAGAAAGAGTATTGTTTATTGCAGTGTGGGATCTAACAGTGCATTTTGATAAGCTCTTCTTCAGTAAACTCTACTATTTACCACCAGGCATTATAAGCTATCGAATAAAAATACAATCCAGATGCTTCTTTAATGGCCGGACTGAGTGCTTTCTGAGTGCTTTAGAAAAGTACAGGGTCTGCAGCTGAGATCTTGAAAGACATTTATCAGGACACTTTTTTTATTTGCAAACTTCTTTTTTTTAATTCATACTGAGTATATTATCTCAGCTGTCCTGCGGCGCTGTATAGACTTCCTCTCTGTATGTACTGTACACACGTCTGCATGTTTATAGTAGATTTAGCTCTCTGAACATAGCGCTGAATTAACAGGTGAACATTGGATGGTTTATTTCTGCTACCCATTTGAGATTTCAGGTTTTATTTTTCACACATACATCAGATTGTACATCTTAAGAAGTGCTTTTTCTGGTCTCATGAATGTATAGTTCTGTCATACTTCTCATATTTAGACCATTCAAGATCACTGATTGTTCTGTGGTTTTCACTGTAGCATGCAGCAAATAGTCTTTCATAAATAATATGCTCGTTTAGTGACCTCTTCACTATCCAAACCACCAGTATGAAACATGGGGAAATGTCTTAAAAGAGGGAATTTAGAATTTATTGGCTCTACATTTTCAGCTATACAACAGTCAGGTACATTACTGCAGTCTTCCGGTGTGTGTGTGTGTGTGTGTGTGTATGCATGCAATTCAGTGTAACTGATAGATTCCAAGGTGTATGTGCATTGAATTTTGTTGGAGATTTTTGAGAGTGCATATTGAATTTGTTTTGCTATTTTTAGTGCAATATTTGTTCATATAAGTTTACACATATTTATTTATTTATTTATTTAAATTATTTTTATATTTTTAACATTTTTGTTAAGATAAAATTGATGAAGCGAAACATTTGTGGCTACATTTCTGAACATGTTCAGACATTTAACATTCTTTTGCACGTTTACAGCAGTGTCCCGTCTCAGTCCAATCTTTCGTCTTTACACTTTCGAAGAGGGCCTCTAGAGACTAAACAACATTTAGAGCCAAAATACAAGTGCTTGTGTCTGTCTTCCCCAATTTTTGTCACCTAAAACAAGATTTTGAACATCATTTTTCATGCACACGGCAAAATGAACTTGCAGTAGAATGCAGAGACCTGAAACCTGCCGAGGAAATTTGGTTGAGGATTTAGGAACTCTCATTTCATTCCATCTGTTTGTGAAACAGGGGTGTTTTTATGGCTTAAAGGACTGTGTAGCCATCATCAGGAGCATCTGCTATCATTTATCAGCACAATCATTGTTGTCCTGAAGAGCAGGTGTTTTGGGTTCAGAAGCTGCTGCTATGAAACTTGTACTTGCACCCGAGCACATTAGACTTGTGTAAGAGCTCAATTAAAGCCCTGAAATGCTGAGATGTGGTGTTTTGTGAATGACTGTCTTAGGATGAAAATTGATCATAGCACGTAAATGAGACTAGACTGCCATTTTCCAAATGCATTTTCTTTTTCATCTCTATTAACATAAACATTAAGACAAGACAACCTCATTATTTGTTAAAAGCACTGCTCAATTTTTAGATTTTGCTTCCACAAGATGTCTTGTTTCAAACTAGTAGAAAGAAAACATCCAGAATACACATTTAAGTGTTTGTTTTATTACATCTATTTGCATCTGTAGTGTTCAATTTTGTATTTAAAGGCTGCTTTCTTAATTATTTTTTTTACTTTTCTTTTTTTGGTCCTGCACTGAACCAGGAATCTCTTCTTTAGCACTTACAGTATGTAGACCAGACCTTTCCATTTTATTTTTTTATTTTTTTACAAAGTGCTTCAATCATATATAATAATTCAACTGATTTATGTAACATTATTGTTATTATTATGATTTTAATTGGAATTTTATGCAAATATATACATATTAGACCATTTACATATTGAAGCATAACCTTTTATAAAACTTTTAATACAAAAGTTAATGTACTGTGATTAGCCACTTGATAAAATTGACCCACCCTATTCACTATTTTTATTTAAATACTGGTTTATTAAAATATTTATATTTAAATATACTAATTATACATATGAGATTTATTAAATGTGAGATTATTTTGTAGTAATACAACCTCACTGGTCCACATTACTGCAAATTTAAGAAATACTGCAGCATTTTAATGAAATTTCTATCTTCTGTTACATACAGAGCATGTCTAAGACAGCATCCCCATCTGTCTCCAAGAAAGATTTCTATGCAACCTCACCATAGCAACCAGAATGGAGCACAGAATTGGACTGTTTTGTGTACCTGCTGTTTAGCTGCAAGTAAAACCCATAATAAGCATTTGAGTACAGTGGAAATGTAGATAGATAAAATCCTTTCTCTGTCGAAATTAAAAGATTATCATCACTCCTCACCTTCAGTAAAAATCAGAGATAAATCAACCCAGCATAGACAAAAAACACACACTCTCCTACATATAACAATGACCACAGTTTATTTTACTCCCACATGCTTCTGTATTTGTGTCAGACTGTGCTTGATTCACATGCTTACACTCATGTCCACTGAGTGTGTGTGTGTGTGTGTTTGTGTGTGCACACTTAAGCCCACTCTGTGCGTGTGAGATCTTTCCCACTGCGATTTAAATGTGGGTGTTAAGTGAAGAGTAGGTTGTATATGATTGGTATCGTTTTCACTGGTAGTGACACTTAACTGCACTTCAAATGAAGGAGCTTCATGTGTTTCTAGCAAAACTAATAATAATCTTCTAATGAAGACATCTTTGTCATGATCTTAAAACAATATGCGAACGAAAAAGCTGCAGGAATATGTAAACTATGTTTCACCAGCCACAAAATGATCTGAGGGTGTTCTGTGGAGCACAACTTCAGACCACAACCCACCTTGAGAGACCTACATCTGTTAGCTTGTAGCTTAAATACAACCGAGGAATGAAAGCAAACATTTTGACAGGACTAGTGTACTTCAAAAAGCATAATAAATGCCATTGAGATCCCTGGTGGTCTCCATCCCTGGTCTCCACAGTCTACTGCAGGGCACAGCACACCTGATTCAGCTCTTCAGTCTGAGCCAGAGACTGTTTCTGACAGGACTGAGACAGGTGTGTTGACCCGCCCTGGAATAAAGTCTTCCGTGAAATGCCGAACCTCGTCCACAGAGAGTGCGATGAGGGAAGTGTGGGGTGTCCGCAGTGGAAAGCTGTTTGAGCGGGAGCTGCTGTTTTTACGGAACTTCTGATTTCTCTCTCTGGGCATTTCGGCGAATCTTCATTTCCGTGAGCTGGATGTAGCGGATGACGTTTGTGTCTATTCCACATGCATAGACAAAGAGGAAACAGCTGTTTTAACTGAGAAAACCTGGGCAGGAAGTGTAGTGAAAGAAAAATCATTTTGGTTTTGTGATTATTTTTTATCAGTTTGTCAGCACAATCACCGTTGTCCTAAAGAGCAGGAGTTTTGGGTTCAGAAGCTGCTTAATTGTACTTGCACCTGAACACATAAGACTTGCGTAAGAGCTCAAATGAAGCCCTGAAATGTTGAGATAGTGTTTTTCGATTTATTATAGAGTATTAAAAAAGTATTATGATTTACACATAATACTTTATATTATCATTAATGCTGTCTAATGATTAATCGCATCCAAAATAAAAGTTACACGTTATAAATATTATGCAATATATATGCGTGTACTGTGTATATTTATTATGTATATAATAAAAACAAACACATTCGGTATATAGCCTATATTTAGAACATATTGACATGTATAATTTAATTATATATAAATGTATTTAATATATAAACATAACATGTTTTTTGTTATATATGTATGTATTTATACAATAAATATACACAGTGCACATACATATGTAGACAAAAACTTTTATTTTGGATGTTATTAATCGCAATTAATCATTTGACAGCACTAATTATCATCATACTGGCATTTTCTAAAATCTAATAATTTAACAATATTACTTTGCATTTAAAAATGTTTTTAATTAAAACTGAATTTTCAATGATTTTACACAGTTTTGTGATTACACATCATTGCATTTGGTATTTGTCCAAGTTTTCTGAACCAAGGGCCTCTTTATATCAACCTCTTTTAATCAAATATGTCTCCTCACTCTTAATCAGCTTTGTTATTCTCAACAATATAACAATATACTTATAACAAATAAAATATTGTAATGTTGTTGCTCATTACAGAGCTTAGTTATGCTCCAAAGCTTATATTTATAAAGGAATCTAAACCAATAGGAACCAAGACCACTGGAAAAGTGAACATTTGGTGTTGCAGTCTCATGGCTTTCCATGGTTGTTTAATGAGATTTGTGAGAGATTTCCGGAGGTCCACGAACCCTAGTGTAGTGTGCGAGCTTCATCTGACTGACCTGTGGGCTGCTGTTTGTGTGACTCCTTCAGGTAGTGCAGGGCTTTGTTGAAGTCTCCCAGATGATAATACGCCACACCAGAGCGATACAGGGCTTTAAAATTCTCGCCCTCCTTTCTCAAAACCTTCAGACAGTACTCTTTCACTCGTTCATAATTCACTAGCTCCATCTGCAACAGACATGCTACATGCAAACACAGACAAAACGAATGGCACCAGTGCAAAATTGATGATTCCTGTTTACCTAATCATGTTTTCTGCAGTTTAATAATCATACGGAGGTATAAGACCTGTAATCTAGACAAACCATGACGTCATTCTGTAAGCAAAATTGAAGACATTCAATCACAGATGACTTTCTTTCAATGTATATTCAGGGTTTGAGGAACCAGATCTAGCAGTTTGCCAGTGAACCCAGCGCTATATTATGAATACTATGGTCTTGCCTTGCATTCAATCTTAACAGGTGGAATTTATAGAAAACAGACCCAAGTGCACTGAAAATCCTCTGGTTCAAGTGGTGAAACATGATGTGCTTTCCCACCTGCCAGGCTGTTGTAGCACTCCAGCTCCGCGTTCTCCACCGCGCCTTTCTGCTCGTCTGTCAGGCTGGACTTGCTGATGCTGGTCAGGACGGTGGAGGGGGACTTGCTGGTGTCAGGGTCCCCCAGCACGCGACACAAACCCTTCATTTCCAGCAGCGCGCGGTGGTACTTGCCAATGGCCTCGCGGTATTTTTTATCCTTGTAGCACTGCGTGCCCTGCGTCTTGAAGTCCAGGGCCCGTTTGACCAGGTCCGCCGGCTCGTTTTGGGTTTTCACCATCATGGTACCGCTCTGATGGGGCGCGTACTGCGGGTAGCGCGAGTCTCCGCGGCTCCGTCCACCGGGAGGCTGCGTGACGGTGGAGTTCGCGTTGCCGCTCATGACGCTCATGGTGCCGTTTCCCTTGCGTATCATTCCTTCAAACCTGCCCTGCTCCACGCTCATCCCACCGATTCGACAATTCCCTAAAACTCGCGTTTCCGAGGTTCGTTCGTTGCCTCTTTGCGCGTTTACATGCCCGCGTGACGAGCACGTCTTCACGGTTCCGTTTTAAAGATGGATTCCCGGATGATTCACACACACAATACTGTGAATTTTTCCTCTTTTTTTCGCCGCTCTCTCTCTCTCTCTCTGTATTTTTCAGCAGTCTAGCGAAACGGACAGGGATCGGCACGTCCTGCTCTCACCAAATGACTCAAAAGGGGGAGAGAGAGCGAGCGTGCGCGTGAAGCCACAGCTCGCGCTGCCCTTAAGAAATGCGGTCATCACGGATGGAGCGCGATAACCGGTCTGTCAGCCCCCCTGCACGAGCTCTCGTTTCCATTGAAATCCATCTGAGCGCAACTCGGCCGTTAACAAACGCATTTGCTCAAATGATGATTTCGTGTGATGTGATTTCTGCCCCCAGAACACAGAACAGAAAACCAGCTGCTGCTGGACACTGAAAGAGCTGTTTACAGTTTCATTCTCTTACTTTGATCTTCCCATGATTCAGAAGAACCGATCTTCTCTCTTTCATTACGCTCACAACAAAGTTATTGTCAACCCACATTCATTTAGGCCTAATTAAGAAGTAATGGTGGGTATCTGCGTAATGGAACGAATCACTTTGGGAAACGTCATGTTTGTCCCACAGGTGTGTGTGTGTGTGTGTGTGTGCTGTTGCGGGTGGCTGGTACGGTTGTTGTGTCTGGGTGTGTCGTGATTGCGGTAAATCGTGCTGGGTGGGGAATTTTGCTTTGCTCATTCTGTTATTTTTATACTTTCAAACACAGCTGCATGTCATATGCACAAAGATATAGAGTTCTGTCTGAGAAAAAACATGATTTCTTTCTTTCTTCTACTCTCTGACTTTTGAAGTTTTTAAATTCTTTTACCCCTATTTTTTCCACATTTAGGCCAATTATAATTGCTCATTTTATAATTATAATTGCTTTCTTTTAATTATTTCAAAAATAAATGTTCTAAAACCTTTCTGAGGATAATAAATGAATGTAAAAAAAAAAAAAAGAAAGAAAGCTGAGCAAACTTAAAATACAAAACAAAAACATTTCTCTGAAGGTAATTAGAGCTCAGTTGGTCCTGTCCTGGAAAAGCTATGACAGTAAAATGCTGGGTTTGTACATAGATTAGTCAGGACTAATTTATGTTGGTCATCATTATTTGGAAATTCTGTTTAGCCACAGATAAAAAAAAAATTATTTTTCCAAACTAAGAAAATGTTGTTAAAGTCAGGTCTTAGGTCAGGTGTTATTTTCCCCTTGTTTATGTAGGCTATGTATTTATTTATTTTGAAGTACCTATATTTTATGGCCTTTCTTAGATGTGGTTTGTAATGAGAACATTACACTTGACTGAAACCAGCTTGCTGATGGAACTACCATCTTTTGGGATAGGTTAAATGGATAGTTCACCCAAAAATAAAAATTCTGTAATTATACTCAACTTGATGTCATTCCAAACCCGTGAAACCTCTGTTCATCATCCGAACACAAATTAAGATATTCTTTATTAAATCCGAGAGCTCTTACCCTTCATACATGAATGCAACTGAAATCTTCTCAGGCTCAGAAACATGTGACATCAGTGATTCAACCGTATATTCTGATGTCACATGGACTATATGTACTACGTCCTTACTGTATGTTTCTGGGTCTGGGAACATTTCAGTTGGATTGCTGTCCATTTAGGGTCAGAGATCCTTTAGATTCCATCAAAAATATCATAATTTATGTTCCCGAAGTGGAACAAGCTCTTATTGACAGAATTATCATTTTTTGGTGAACTAACCTTGAAAGATTAACATTTGAGCTTGATTGACGTTGGAAATGTAGAATATGACTGTGGCTCATGTAGATGTGGAATGTAATAGACCTTTTCTGGATTTTTATGGGTATAATCCTGTTTTTGCTCTGCAGGCATTGTGTGGTGTTTTCTGCTGCACTGCATTTATAGGATATTCTTTCAGAATTCTGCCTGCAGGGAGTCTGCTGGGTATTTGTCCCATCTGATGAATTCTTCTGTAGCGATGATGTTCCAAACAGTTTTAATTAGGTCCAGAGGCATCTCTCTTAATTCTTGCTTTAATGGTCATGTTGACTATAACCTACATTATTAAGAATATAATTATTTTTGTTTTAACTGAACTCCTTTAAAATCTAAAACGTTGTACATCATTGTGTGTATATGACTGAACACTTACATAGCAACATAGCAAGACCGATCTAAGACTGATCTTAGTGTGATCCTGAAGGCTACTTGCTTAGTTGCATATTAATGTAGCCTTTTTGTTAAGACTGTATCATAAGTATTAGCCAGACTATTTTACGCATATATATATACATATGTGTGTATTACAAACATTATTAAATAAACTATCCTATGATGTGCAATGCAGATATAATAATAAAACATATTGCTTCAATACTTTATTAGCAAACTATGTTTTACCAGAAATTAAACAAGTATTGATTGATAATAATAAAAAAAAGAAAAAGAAACGCACAGAAATCAGAAGTTATTCAGTATAGGAAATTCAAAAGGAGCAGCAAGGATTTTCAACACTGAACTTTAACAATTCATGAAATGAAATAGAGAGGCATTTTAATTCATAATTTTGTACTGGGTTTCTTTTGACGTTTTCACTTTTATTTTTAATTTATTGTTCAATTGCATATAAAACCATACAAAATGCAAAATATTAACAGTAGTGACACTTGAAAGATAAGATTTTGCCAGAATTTGCAATACAAATGAGAAACATATATTTGGACATTTTGACTCATACCGCACAAAAGAAAATATTTGTTTTAATTAATATTTTAACATTTTCCTAAGCAAATTTTATATTTATATATGCAAATTAGATGCAAATAGAATATAAAACTTAATTTCACACTCCGGTGCAGACGGTGATGGTAATGCACTATATGTGCATTTTCGGGTTAAAAACCAAGAAGAAGAAGAGCGTCGGCAGTTATGAGTATGTAGTAGTGGAAGAATGGGGTGTGGGGAAGAAATTATTAATTTTTATAATTCGTGCAGAAGACTGCAGTTAAACCAGCTTGAGGAAATAGAGGGTCAAGATAGTAGTAATGTTATATGGTGTGGGGACTTCAATGCACATAATACATTGTGGGGAAGTGGAAAAGTGGATATTAATGGACAAGTAAGTGGGTTACAAGTTGTTGAAAGAAGAGGAATATATAATATAGAATTGCTATAGATATAGAATTGCTTGAAAATAAGTTAAGGGTATTAATTTTAAATTATATGGGAATAATTTGAAGAAGGTTAATACATTTTCTGGGAGTACATTTTGATCCAAGGTTAACTTGGGTAGAACATGTAAGGAAGGTGGAGGATAAATGCAAAAAAGTAATAAATACAATGAGGTGTTTAACAGGACTGGAATGGGGTACAGATTATCAATCACTGAAATATATATATGTAAGTTTAATAAGATCAAGGACAGATTATGGGAGTGTGGTGTATGGATCCGCAGCCAAATCTGTACTTACAAGGCTTGATAAAATACAGGCTAAAGCTTTGAGGTTATGCTTGGGCGCAGTAAAATACATCGGCAGTATGTGCGCTTCAGGTGGAAGCAGGAGAAATGCCGACGTAAACAACTGCCTGTAAATTACTGGATTAATCTGAAGGGACATGGAAACAGTTGTTGGGAAAAGGAAAGGGAACAAAAGAATAGTTTTGGGTGGGTAGGAGATGAGTCAGCTAGAGATTTGGGGGTGGGTGAAAAAGAGTTCTGTCCAACTGTGGTATGGCCTGACTATCCAGTGTGGAAAACAGAAACCATGCAAGTTGATTTTAAATCAAATCAATAAACAATAATATAGACCTAGTAGAATATAGAGACTATATTCAGATTTATACAGATGGATCAAAGGAACCTGAAACTGGAAGGACAGGTCAGCAATTGTTGTAGGTAATCAAGGAAATGAAGAAAGCAAACGAACATCAAATGATCTGAGTGTGTATGCAGTCGTGATATGCTATGCTATCATGATGGCATTAGAATGGATTGGAAAGGAGTAAGTAAAATCTTAATTGGAAATGATTCATTGTCAGCTCTGTACAGTCTCAGATCAGGTGTGTCCAATAGCCGTCAGGATCTGCTGTATGCAATATTGATAACATATATGAGAAGAAAAGAAAAAGGTAAAGAGATTCAACTTATTCGAACTCCAGCTCACGTAGGTATTTTGGGAAATGAGAGGGTGGATAAGTTAGCCAAAATATAATATTAAAGTAAATATAAAGATGTCAAAGGCTGAAGGGAAAAGTATAGTTTGGAAAGAAGCTGTAAAAGAATGGCAACAGCAGTGGGAAATCAAAGGGAGACATTTGTATGGCATTCAAAAAAAGCTAGAACTGAGAGGAACCGGGGAGGGACTAGAAGAGAGGAAACAGTGATGACGAGATTAAGAATAACCTGAATAGTACATTATACATATAGGGAAGCATCCTACTGGTTTTTGTGAGGTGTGTCAGACACTTGAAACCGTAGAACATGTACTTATAAATTGCAGAAGAAATGAAGAACAAAGAAGGAAAATGATGGAAGAATTAAGAAAAGATGGGTTGGTTGGGGCAGAGATAAAAGATGTATTGAAAAGGGGGGTGATTGGGCAAGGCAAGAAAAATATTTGTAATTTCTTAGTTAATACTGGTTTGATGTGTAGAATATAAACTGTGTAGGAAAACAGAGCGGAGACTCAACCAGAAGGTGGCACTTACGGGTGCAAGCCGCCGTTAAAATCCAAAGAAGAAGAAGAAGAAGCGGCGAGATCAGATTTGATATCTGAAATTCTTCTTGCACTAAACAGGGTGATTAATATGGGTAACTATGTGAGATTTTTGTGGATTCCAGCACATAGAGGGATACAGGGAAATGAAGAGGCTGATGAGATGGCAAAGAATGCCAAACTT
>JAUMHE010000062.1:16055854-16067409 GCA_032359235.1 Enteromius mattozi | reverse complement strand
GCAAATTAACTGAGGAGGGCAGCAATACGCCGTTGATGCGTCTAGTCTGCCACAAATATCAGAAGAAGAAGAAGAAGCGGCGGCAGCTATTTTGTCATCAGCCTGCGTCAGAGTGCGAAGATGGCGTCGGTGGATTTAAGAGGTAACGTTAGTTTGTTAATTTCGCGAATTAATTAGTAGATAGTTTGCTTTTTCCTTCTATTCCGAGTTCCATTCGCTATAACGTTGTATAAGAAATAAGAAAAAGAAACAGAATGCTGGCTTTGTCCGGCCAACGTAATCACTTTGCTCTTTAGCGTTGTCGCTATGGTTTGTTGTTGTAGGCGCGCAGTATTAAATGCAATTATATTAGATATAATTTATTTGTTTATTTTCCCTTGACGAAAATATCTACTCACTCGAATATGGTTTTGTGTCAGATAATTTGCTGGGCATCTCGTGGGTGGATAGTGGCTGGGTGCCCATCCTCAACCCCAGCAATGTACTGGAGTATTTCTCCGAGAGGAGCAACCCCTTCTATGATCGCACCTGCAACAACGAGGTGGTCAAAATGCAGAGATTAACCCTGGATCACCTCAAGTAAGCACTGCGCTATGCCATTAAAACTGTTGCCCACACAGCTTAGGCACACTCTAGTCATGTCGGTTATACATGTATTATAAATGAATGTGTGTTTACTGTCACTGCTGATTGTTTTATTTATCATGGATTAAAATTGTGATTTCTATGTGTGTAGTCAGATGGTGGGTGTAGAATATATTTTGCTTCACGCTCAGGAGCCGATTCTATACATCATTAGAAAACAACAGAGACAATCACCAACACAAGGTGAGTTTCTGCACTGCTGCTCAGATTCTGCTGCTTATGTTGCTGTTTTTGCTTTTAATATTGTTAGTTTGGTGCCTTTATTGAATTTTCAGTTGATGTTTTTTTGGATCAGTTGCAGTGTCGACAGTCCGGGGGCTGTTTCATAGATAAAGTTTACCAGACAAGCCAGGTTTATTTCAGTTAGCCTGACTAACTGTTAATTGATTTGGTTCAAAATAAGTCAGACAAACTAATAAGCCTGGCTTATTTGGTTAACTTGTTTTATGAAACAGCCCTCAGGTCCCATGAAGTTTAAAATGATACTTATCACAAATGACAATGTTTGATACAGTTTAAAAGGCATGCTAGGGTTAAGAATTAGTCAAGTCAAGCTTTATTCTCATTCCGCTACATGTGTGGACATACAGTGGAACGAAATGTTGTGTCTCGCAGGACCACGGTGCTACATAAATATGAACCTAAATACACTAGACGTAGAATTTATTTTTTTTAAACCTATACATGTAACTATACATATACTATAAATAATTGACTATACATACACATAACCTAAGACAGACTATACAAGTAGTTTACATAATAACTGTGCATGATAATGTGCAGAAAAGGTATTTATAGGTTAAGAAGCAAATAGTGCAGAATGATTATTGATGATAATGAGAATTCTATTATATTTAACTGGTATTAACCTTTCTAAATCATCAGTGCCCATGTAATGTTGACATACTCACTAAAGAATTTTGAGTCCTGTTTAAAGTCTTGGTACAAATCAATTAATGTAATTTTTGATACAATTTAAACACAGGATGTTGTTGCAGTATATATATATTTTTTGTTTTCTATATGTGTGTTTGCTTGAAGACTGTCTATGCATCTGAACACTTAATAGATTAATTGCTTTATTAATCACTAATGCAACAATCTCACGTTTCAATCTCTGTGACTGTTGTGCTCATAGGTACATCTTTGTCCCCCTTGTTCTGCAGTCACTTTGTTCATTTATATTGAGAGATAGAATTACAAGAGAATTTTAGGTGACAGAAGTTGTTTCAGAGGTGGTTACATTTTAATATTACTTATTATTATTAGTAGTAGTAGTATTTGTACAATACTATTTTTTTGGAATTCTGAAAGACCAGGGAATGTTCTTTATCACAATAAATGGGGTCATTTTTGCTTACTTTACATTCAACATGCTGACATTAAATTTCTTTACCGAAAAAAAAGCACTCAAATCTTTTTGTATGCTCTGTTTCCCTTGCTGTTCTTTTCCTGCAGTTATCCCTCTTGCTGACTACTATATCATAGCTGGAGTGGTTTATCAAGCACCTGACCTGGGATCAGTCATCAGTTCCAGAGTGGTGCGTTTATAACCCTAAAATAATAATCTCTCTAACTCTTTATTTGTCTAAACATTACATTTTGTTTTTGATGTGTCCTAGCTCTCAGCGGTTCATGGGATTCAGTCTGCGTTTGATGAGGCGATGTCTTTCTGCCGGTACCACCCATCCAAAGGGTACTGGTGGCACTTTAAAGACCAGGAGGAGAGAGGTAAGAACACACAGAGCAGCAGGAAGCACAAGTACAACTGTACCTGTCAGAAGTGCTAAAACTCTGTTGTGTATGTGTTATCTACAGAAAGGGTAAAGCCTAAATCTAAGCGGAAAGAGGAGCCGAGTTCTTTGTTCCAAAGGCAAAGAGTTGACACACTGCTACTAGATCTCCGCAATAAATTTCCCCCAACTTTCTATCAGGTATTGCAAATATACACAAAATATTTCTAATTGGTTTCTAAATTTTGTTTTCATTAGAGTGGCAATATTCCATTTAAATTCTCCTTTTATGTCTGTTTCAGACCAAACCGGGAGAGAAGCCTGTCCCAGGTACGCAAATACTTGACTCAGTCATCTTATAATATGCTACAGATGAAATGTTGTCAGATTTACTGTAGATGATATGGATTATACACAATGGATAATGCATTTATTGTGTTCATACATCATACTGGCATTTTTAAATAAGTGAGTGTAATAAGATCTGTTATTCATATATTTAAAAAAGCAGCATAATATAGTATTGTTTTACACGTGGTTTGATTAGACTGACTATCCATTGGAACATTTAACTGATTAAATGCTTTCATCACTAATATAGAAGAAAGGAAAAGCTAAGTAGACATTAGAAGTACCCTAAATAAATTTTCACTCTCTGTTCATAGTGGAGGTGAAGAAAGAACCAGAAGTGCCGGTTGAGACAGTGAAGCCTCCAGAAGAGCGAGAGACGAAACCTCCAGCCCCTCCTGGCCCTCCTCGGCCAGCTCCACAAACTACACCCAACAAACCACCTCCTGAGAAGCGTGCACGCCTGCAGTGACACACGTGCTGGTCAGCCCCAAACAAATTTAATGCTGCAGGGCTTCTGTGGACATTTTTCTGCACCAGCTAACCAAGGGTGGACTGTTACGGTTATTGTATATAAATGCAGTTTCTTCATAATTTAAGTTTTTGTAATAAGGGAAATGAAATGTGTTTGTATTTCAACTTAATGTAATTTTCCATATTTCAGTGTTGCTGAGTTGTTGCTATTCTGTCACTCGCAGTAAAAATGCACTGTTTTTCAAAACTTGTACAGTCTTTTTCTGTTTAAAAAAATGTTTTGTAAGTAATTCAGTAACTGCATAATGAATAGATTGAATTGTGGTCTTCAAATGTGACCCTGGACCACAAAACCGGTCATAAGACATGGGAGTATTTGTTGCAATTGCCATCAATACACTGTATGGGTCAAAATTATTGATTTTTCTTTTTTGCCAGAAATCATCAGGATGCTAAGTAAAAATATTTCATGAGTGTATTTTGTAAATTTGCCTTTTTATTGATAAGTAACATGCGTTGCTACAAACTTTCTTTGCGTTTTTATTTTTTGATCCTTCCAGATTTTCAAGTAGTTGTATTTTGGCCAAAAATTATCCTATCCTAACGAACCATACATCAATGGAAAGCTTATTTCAGCTTTGTATATATGTCCATAAATTGTAGAAATGTCAATGTAAAAAAAAAAAATAGGTTCTTGTGTGACTGGGTTTGTGGTCAAGGGTCAAAAATAGAGATGATCTACAGTGCGCAGCGCCCTCTTGTGTTCAGAGTCTTGTGCGTCGCCGCGCGAGTGTGAACAGCGCTCTGTTTAAGTGCTCTAAAACAGACCCAAACCAGCAGACATGTTCTCTGATGAGAGCTCAGATTTATTCATATAACCGTGACAATTAGCTCGACCCAAATACTGCCAGTCCTGGCCTAATTTATTCCACCTGGATGCGCACAGTAACCGCGCGTACTGTAAAATACATAACAGAGTCTCTCATAATATTTGCACGACATTTTTTCCGTGTAACGTTACCTGTAATCTGACTAAGAGGATCTCGAGAGGGATTGGTTTATTTATTAAATCAATAGTAGTGTATTTAGGTAAACAGGTTGCCAAAATAAAAAAAAAATCACAGTATCGCCCCAGATGTTTTTGTTCGTCGATACCCGCGTTCGCCGCGCGGTGACGCTGCAGAATAACGCGCATCTGTAGCACGCGCAGCGCCACTCTCTGCGCGAGCTGCACGCGAGCTGCCGGGTGCGCGCAGAGCACGATGGGACGGGAAGCGCAGCGCTGGAGGACCGCAGAGAAGAAGATGGCTGCGACGGGGCTCGACGGGCCAGCGCTGTACCTCCTGCTCCGAGACGGATAGAGAGGGCATAGGGGGCAAATATGGGGTCGCAGACCCTCCAGATCCTGCGGCAGGGCGTGTGGGCGTCAGTGACGGGAGGATGGTACTACGACCCCCACCAGAACACCTTCGTGAACGCACTTCACCTTTACCTGTGGCTGCTGCTGCTCTGCCTCCCGTTCACGCTCTACATGGTGAGAGATGCAGCCGTCGGTTTGCCTCTTCTCTCCATCCTTCAGTCGTTATCAGCCCATCTCCGTCTCTCTGTCTTTACCCATCTCTCCATCCCCCTCTCTCTATCATCCTTGTTCTTATAGCTCATCTCTCTATTTCCAGTACACACAGGCTGTATGTCTCTTTCCTGTTTATTTTCTTCCGTGGTCATGGAAAACCTTGAATCATCGGGGGATTTTAAAACTGTGATTTCCAGACCTGGAAATGTCCTGAAATACGTCTGCTGTGTGTTCTTTCCTGGTTATGCTCCGCTTCATGGCGTTTCATTGCGATGGGGTTCTGCGGTCTGTTTGGTGAACCCGCTGAATCGGTTCTGCTCTGGTTTGGGGAGTATTTGTTTTGGTTTTGACTGGGTTTTTAAGCAGAGCTGGGTATTTCAGACCTGCTGTCATGAGGTTTGCTCTGTCTCAGTCTGCGTTAAAGGGATAGTTCAGTCAAACGTTAATATACTAACGTTATCATAATGTACCCTCATGTCCTCCAGAAGCTGAATGAAGGTATAATGAAGGTATTTTGAAGATTGTTGAAGAAAGACTGCCTGGTTTCCTGTGTTTAGGAATTGTTTTTAGCATACATTAACACACTGGCATTGATTATTCATTTTGGGTTTCCAGTGTAACCCTTTTAACAGATTCTGAAGAAACTTTTCCCCCTACAACAATAAAATAGAGATTATATAGTTCCATAATTTTTTAGCTGAATTTGAAGTGTCACACTCAGTCTTCGGTGTCATATGACCTCTCTGAAATCAATCTGATGTGCTCAAGAAACATTTATTGTTATTATCAGTGTTAAAAATAGATGTACCGACTAACTAATGTTGTGGAAATCATTGCTCATTGCTAAATAAAACCATTCCTTTTTTAAGAATCTTACTGACCCCAAAGTTTTAAATGCTATAGTTCTGAATGTCGATACCATAGGCGCCACTAAAAACAAAAAAAAACCTTCCAACCATCCCATTGTGGCTTTGTTTATAACACACATCAGCTCATTTTTAGTATCCTTTCAGTGTAGTACTCTCAACTCTGTTTGCCACATTTTACCGTATTCAAACTAGTTCCACATCTTTACAGGAAATGTAGGAAAAAATGACAGTTTCCATCTTTGTCATAACAACTCTTCCCTCTCTTTAGCATGAAACATTATACTCCTGTTTGCATGATATGTATTACAATGTGTATTATTTTTAAAGCCATGTTTGTTCTGTTGGTGAAGTGTCAGGGCAGGTCTATGTGTTAGTGACTGGTGCCACTCTGTCCATATTTAACTTTCTGCACAGATTCATGCATCTAGGTTCTGCTTGAATACTTTCATTACTTTTCAATTACAGCTAATCAATATAACCTAAAGACCCACAGTGCTCCGATCACTGTACCAATTAACTGATATATGGGTTTTTGTGAATGAACATTGATGAATATTGGTCTGGGTGTGTGTCAGATATGGAGAGCTGTTTCAGGGGGTTATGGTGTTGGGTGGCTGTGCTAGAGACACAGATGTCCGTTCGGTGCCAGGCTGTTTTTAGCTTCTGCCCTCTGGTTGGGACTGAAATATTGTTGCGTCTTTTCATAACCCTGTAACTCTGTATAGCACAGTCCTATATTTGTGTATGATATTTATACAACAGAGGGATCCTAATAGGCTGGCATATGTGAGCATATCCCAAAATCACAACCCCAATGCTTTGCTTGAATGTCAACATTTGTAATGCAGTGGCTTTTTTAATTCCTTGATGGAGAAAATGATAGATCAATATTAGATCTAAAGACTGTATGTGCAGTACACAAATGTTCAAAAGTTGTGGTTTTGAAATAAGTCTTTTATGGTCACCAAGGCTGCATTTTATACTGTCAGGAAAACTCATTTTTCAGCAGCCACTAGCCTACTTTTATTATCATTTTTTTAAAACAGTTGCGCTGCTTAATATTTTTGTGGAAACTGTGATGAATTTTCATTCTTTTTTATAGGATTCTTTGATGAATGCAGAAAAACAGTATTTTAGATACATAGATCTATTATAACAATAGTCTCTTTACACTATTGTCAGTTAATCATTTGGTGAATAACATGGTTATTTTATTAAAAGCACAATAACTGCTTGTTTTCTATTCATTTAATGAACTCTTGCTGTGTCTGTCTTTCTATGTAGGCCTTGCCCCCCACGATGGTGATTGTGGGGATATACTGCGGGGTGATAGCAGGTATGTTTGCGCTGCTGAAGGCAGTGAATTATCGCCTGCACACTACGCTGGATGAGGGGGAGGTGGTGGAGCTGCGGGCCAAAGGGAGCGAGGGACGGGGCCAGGGGGCAGAGCGCCAGCATGAGGGTACCGGCACCCGTCAGGAAGACTCAAACGGGCCTGGGTAAGATTCATTGTTTACTCATAAGCCATAACAATATGTAGTGAGTTGCTGCACAGTAAACAGGTCTGATTTAGCTTAGGAAGGCTCTGGAGTGGGTTTGAAATGGCTCATAGTCTGAATCATCCCAAGACATGTTGTGAATCATCTCAGGGTTTAAGTCTTCTCAAGAAGCATTCTGATTTGGTTCAGGGAAGTGGTGATTTTTTTGTTTAATCGTTTCATGTTTTGAATCTTTTTGGGAGTCTTCACAGGAACGATTCTGCTCAGAAAGGTTCTAGTTCAGTAAAGTTTTGATTAAAGGGACAGTGTTGCTCAGCGGTAGGGATGTTTCTGAGAACTAATCTGCTGTCATGCTGGATCCATTCATCGCCCACTGAGAGAGAGAAAAAAGGGAGGAGGGACAGGGGTGAGTGAATCAGGAGAACTGAAATAGAGCCTTATAAACCAACACACACAGTCTGCTGCTCTTGTTCGTTCACTCAGTGGAGTCAGAAACGGTCTGCAAACTTTCAGAGGTGAAATAATTGCTGGGTTGCATATTTTCTATGAGAGCAAGCATTGCTGACTGAGTCAGAACACATTAAACACAGTAAACCATGAACCAAGCATTTTAGCAAAGGTCTTCTCTTTACAGACATCAACAACTTTTCATGCTTTAGAAAGGAACACATGGCTTATGTTCTTGCATTCCTATCTATATGTATGAGAGAAACAGAGCCTCTAAATACTATAGCCACACATCTTGAGGGTCATACTTAGTTGTCCAGATCTGTGCATGGTAAGACAGCTCTAATTAAGAAAATATATTTCTGCTTTGGGCGCTTGATATGAAGAGCTCATGTGTTCCTAATTTTTCCAGACCCACAAATACATCCTGAATGAAATAAATGAGCCACCCTACCGGCACCAAATAGAATGGCAAAAATAATGAAATAGATGGATGCTGGTTTCTAGCTGTGGGATTACCATTCACCGCTACATTTTATCCTTTGGGGGGCCAAGCAAAATAAACCTCCTAAAAATATTAAAAATAGTATAATCTCCCAAAAAGTGAAGGGAGGAGGGGTGGATCTCTCTGCCTAATGGGTGGCAGACATTAAATAGAGAGAGACTCTAGAAATGATCTCCTCACTTGCCGGTGCCTGAGCTGCTGTGCAAGGTTGATCATAAATGACATTGTTAACTCTCTTGAACCCTTGGGGCTGTTCCTCTGTTAGTGTTGCTAGGTAACTAACCTTTTGTGTGTGTGTGTGTGCAGGGATCCAGGGGGTGGAATAGAGATGTCTGATTTTGCACGGGAGGAGACGCCACCGGTCGACTGCAGTTCACGAAACTCTTATGTAGGAATGGACTCTAACCATCAGGTGTGTTTGCTTTTTTGTGTGCATTGCTTTTTATTCATTTATTATTTTAATTGAAGCACTTAATCACCCGATTTGACTAATAAATCTGTTTCCTGAGATGTTATATAGTACAGAAATTCATTTCCACTGCCAGTGCCACCAAAGCAAATATTTTTGAGGTCACAACACTTATGTAAAGGACAAGTATTATTAATTACTGTTTTGTGATTATGAAAAAGACTTCTGTTATAGTTACCTTTTATTTTATTTTTTTAAATATTTTAATTATTAATTTTTTTTTAATCTCATGTTCCAGAATGTCTAAAATTACCAATGAGACCATTGGGTGTAATGCATTACTAATGAAATAATTACTGTAACTTAATATAAAGTAAAATATGCTTAATTTTTTCTGTAATTTAAACACAGTAAATAAATTACAAAAAAATTAACAGTACAAACATTGACATGAAACTGCTCTTTTAATTAAATTTGTTATTTTTTAAACAAAAAGGCATTTAGAAAGGAAATATCTATAATTTGTTTTTGCATGTACTGCACTGATTATGTGGTAAAATATGTAAATATTAGGTAATGTTATTAGGTATTGGTGTTATTAGCTAAATGAAGCTGTCCTGATTTAGAGTCTTTGTCAGTTTGAGGGCAACCCTTCAGTCAGAATCTCTGCCTTTCGCTGCAGTTTAATTGGTAAAACCTCAGGGGTGTTATGTTCTGGCTTATTGTAGTACTGCTTGTCCCAGACTATCTGCCTTTGTGTTGGGTTAGAAACTGTTTGTTGAATTCTGAAATCATGACGCAGAATCTGAAGCTGGAAGTTATGTCCTGTGATTAAATGACTGTGATGTGTTTTTGTGCAAGTCTGCTAAATTGGTAACAGTAAAGGGAAGTTACAAACATCATGATCTCATGTAAATGACTCATCAGAGCTGTTTCATTGATCTTATCAATCTCTCTCTACAGATAACATCCCATGGAGGCTCAGTCACCACCAAACGTGAGACATAGATTTTGTTTTTAAACTTCTGACAGTATTAGTATCTGGTAATCAAAAAAGAAATAGTTTCATAAATAGAAATTCTGTCATTATTTCCTCACCTGCTTTTAGTCTTGTCTGTCAAGAATCTTCTGTCTCTTTATCAATTATTGATTATGTGAGTGTGTAGCCTAAGATGACAGCAGCAGGAACATTATAGGGTGTTCTTAAGTGTTCACTAGAAGTTGTATGACTTTTTTGAGTTGTTAAAAACTCAGAGGATACTGTGTTGTGAACCAGGTTTACCTTAGCTAAAAATAGAAGTGTTTAGGATCAAAGAGAAGAGGTTTTCTGCAGACAGCAGCGATATGTCAGAAGACCTGCACTGCTGCGGGCACAGGGCAGGTCAGCCATGTGTTTGAATAAAGTTGCAAAGGTGAGCGGGAGAAAGAGAGAGCGAGAGAGAGATGGCGGATGTATTAGGTTAATGAATAAGTTATAAAATTTGACCTTCTCTGTCTCTCTCTCTCTCTCTCTCTGTTTGCAGGGACAGGTGTTGCAAAGGTTTCTGATGACATCAGTTTGAGTTTGGCTCAGAGTTGCAGTCAAGACCAAGGTGTGAATCTTAATTAATATCAGCTATAGAATAATGCAATGCAAATGAGTCTGTTTTAACCCAAAAATAAAACTTCTGTGTGCAACACTGATGCACCGATCTTTTCTTATAGGATAGATTTCAAAGATAATACCACCAGGTTTTTCTGTGCAATATGTTTTTTCCCCTAAATGGGCTCACAGGGTGCTTTGATGGTTTGGGATCGCTTGGTTTCTCAGAGCCATACATGCAACAAAAACATCTTTGTGTCCTAAGCAGAACTGGGAATTGGGCTGATATTTTTACTGACTGCATTTTTATTTAACTGTAAAGTGTTTCATAAAAGCTAAAAACCTGTAATATAGAGCTGAAACGGATGAGAATGGATGTCTCTTCAAACAAAAAGTTTGTGATCAGTATAAACGCCTTTTGTGAATAATGAGATGACACAGAGAGGTAATGTCAGCACTGCATGCTGGAACTTTTTAAAGCACATAAAAGACCTTATGGACAGTGGTTTTTGGATAGTGTGCAAAATTGATTCTTGGTAATGGAGTTGTAACTGATTTTGGCAGAGGACTGTATCGTTCTAAACACTGCATTAGTGCTCAAGAAACTGTGTGTTTATTATGAATGTACATAACTACGTTTTGACCTGACCTTGATTTATTTAAGCGTTTAAACATGTTTTGGGATTCAAAAATTGCAAAATGGGGTCTCTGGGCTTGTTAAATGTTGGACTGTATTGCTGGATCATCATTGATCCAGTGATTGGAAAGTGGCTATTTAGTTATTGGTTAACTTTATCATAAGGCCTGTACTGCCTAACAATGAGTGAACATTGTTTCAGAAAAACACTACAACACTGCCACTTTAGGTTGTGCATGTAATGAGTTTTTTTTAGTAAACCGCTGATATAATCATTATATATGCACACAATTACATTTGATGCAAGATGCAAGAAAAATGCAAGCTTTGCTTCTGAATGCCTAAACCTAAAGATTGTTAACTCAGCAAGTCTTCATTCACTATGAAATTCTAAACTGCATTATTTAACATGTATATAACAACTGAAAAGTCTGCAAAATGTAAAGGACATGATTTACACGGTAAATCCAGCAGAAACTCCTGCACAAGCCTCATATATATTTGTGACAAATGTTTATACCTGCACAATTTTCACTTATTCGTGTGAAGCTGACAATTCTCTACTCTTCAACCCTTTCACCGCTTTCTCTGATCTGCTGTAAATCCTACAATCAATCACATAAACATGTTGCTTGACTCCCATAGGAATGAACTGAAAGCACATGCTCCCCTCCTCTTGCTCTGTGCCAGTGTAAACACATTATAATTGATTTAATGAAAAAAAGGAAAGTCACAGTTAAGAGCAAGTCATTCAATTTTTATAACAACATGCTCCAATAAATTGTTTGCAGTTATGTCTATTATGCACTTAGGGTCAATCTTGGTAAATTT
>JAUMHE010000062.1:16024674-16055754 GCA_032359235.1 Enteromius mattozi | reverse complement strand
ATTTTTATAACAACATGCTCCAATAAATTGTTTGCAGTTATGTCTATTATGCACTTAGGGTCAATCTTGGTAAATTTTCTTACACATTTTTATGCTTCTCTTTTCCTCTAGATTTGATGTCGGACCCAAAGATGTTCTGCCTTGTCTCCAATGACTCTTTTGCCTCCATGCAGCCATCAACCTCATTGGCGCAGGACCTTTATGGCTCCACCCCTCACCCTTTTAGTCAGTCCCTGTCCTCTTGTGACACCGAAATTACTGCCCATCTTTCCACTCACTCACAGTCTTTCCGGAAAGAGTCATCTCGACCTCGCGGATTGCCTCGCACCTCAAGTTCTGCTGGATCTGCTTTTCCAGATCCTTCTCTGCCCGAGTTCAGCCTGTACCCTCCACCCCGTCGGGGAGGACTGGATCCTGTCTGCGAAATGGAGGCCTCCAGGTCACAGAGGGCGACGGAGAGCTCAGAGCAACCGGACTCTGGGACTCCTGGCACTTCAGGAACGGAGTGTCACAGATATCATCCGAAGGAACGCCGCAGGATATCACGCTCTGTCTCCCGGGAGACAAGGGAAGGAGAGTGTGCTGGGGAAGGTGGATCTGGGTTGTACCAGTCAGAGGGCGTACAGGGGGGTCGCGAAAGAAAAGGTGGACGGAGTGCAGAAAGTTTGCGGAGTTTAAGTACACAAAGTAGCGGCTCCACTGAGAGCTACTGCAGTGGGACGGACCGCGATACCAATAGTACTTTGAGTAGCCTGCACAGCGAGCAGACCAGCTCCACGCATGTAGAGAGCCTGCTGTCGCTGTCCGGGGACGAGAAGGTAAATGCGGGACATACCGACCCGCGTAATTCTGTGGCCTCGGGGGAGGCTAATAAAAACCCCCATGCCAACGAACTTGCTACCAAATTGCCCATCGGCGATGCTCCCAAACCCGCAAACTCAGATGGCCAACAGGGGGAAGGAACTGTGGAGGCGGCATCAAGGACTAGCGTAGATGTCTCTGCTGGTCTCTCCCACCAGCACCAGGAGGCAGAACTAGACAAAATGCATCCCAAAACAGCCAATCTTGTTCACCGGGCTGCCTCATCGTCCGCCGCCAGCCGTAGCGGCCGGCGACGAAGTGGTAAGCAGCGTGCAAGCAGTTTTGATGCCAGCAGACACCGGGAATACATTTGCGGACGTGGCATGGCAAAGCCTCGCTCTGCAGTGTTCATGAAAGGAGAGGAAGACTCCAGTGATCAGAGCGAACTTAGTTGTGCCTCCAGCCTACACTCCACCCACCAGCTCAGTACAGACTCTTCATCCAGCACACCTCACTCCTGCCCTTCTCCTGAGGATCGCCGGGGCCCCTCGCTGCGGGCCAAAATGAACGGTGCGCAAACCCATGGTCAAAAGGACAAGGAAAAGGAACGGGAGAAGGAGAAGGGCAAGCGCAAAGCTTCGCGACGCACTCCGAGTACAGGCAGCGCCAAAACTCACGCCCGGGTCTTAAGCCTGGACAGCAGCACTACTGCTTGCCTTAATGACCCCCATCATTTGGGGGCACCAGCAAGTTCCAGACCCCTTACCACCTCCAAGTCGGACCTGGAGGCAAAGGAGGGGGAGGTGTTGGATGCGGCATCCCTGCTGGGAAGAGCCTCTCAGCTTGAGTCAGTGACCCGGTCGAGAAACAGTCTGCCTTGCCCTATTTCTCTTAGCCACACTCAAGACGCAACCACAGGATCTCGAGGTGAGCACACAGCAATGCGAGTCTGTAAATGCACTTATTCACTAAGGGCTGGGAAATTATTAAAAAAATAAATTGGTTCTGTCATTATTTACTCTACCTCATGTCATTCCTAACCTGTATTTGCTTCCATGAATCACAAGAGGAAGTTTATCTGGATATTCACAATGCATTTGAAATGAATGACGATAAAAAATGATAAAAAGCTTTATAAAAAAACCAAAGCCATAAGACAGTTTTGGGTCAGAAACAGACTTACGTTCAAAGTCACAATGTAATAGAAGTAAAGTAAGATTATTTTGTTCATGCTGTGACATAAAATGGATTATAAAAAAAAAAAAGGTGGGGTCTTGGTTCAATCCATTGGTTGTTGATTGGATGGTGGCAGATCTGAATGCAAGCTTGCAGTTGGGTTGTAATGAGGGGCGACGTTAAGGTGGACTGAATGATCAGAGAAGTCTGTCACCTGAGAGTACAGAGTTGTTTTAATGGAAGATTGAGTTATAATGTTTCAATTAAAAATTACAAGGTAAATAAATTAAATGTATTCTTAAATAATTTGCATTTCATGTCACCATGTCATTATTGTTTTTTCAAATCTCATTGATGTTTGCATATATTCAAATATGGCATGACAAGATGTGGCATGGCAGGTTTAACATCAGTAGTGCAGAAAGTCAGTAGTACATTGCGATTTGTATCTGATGGTGTTTGGCGAACCAAACCTGAATATGCACACGTTCAAAGACCCAAAGATATTTTTCTTGAATGCCATTGGTCACCATTTACTTTCATTGTAAGATAAAGAACAGAATGTTCTGCCCAACGTAAAAGAAAGAATATCATAGAGGTTTGGAATAAAATAAGGGTGAGTAAATGATGACAGCATTTTCATTTCTGGTTGAATTATCCTGCAAGTAGTGATCTCCTGAGATCAGTCTGAAGTGCTAGACATGTGAGGTCTGCAGCAGGTCAGATGGATGTTTTTCAGCAGAATGTAGCCGATCAGATAAACAAGCTTTGCCCAGAAGCTAGTAGATGTAGTTGTAGTATGTTTTGCCTGTGCAGCTGTGACCCACAAACCCCTACAGAATTACTGAAGTCTTACTCTGACAGCCTGTTGAGTCTATATATGGAAGACCTGCAGGGTTTGTTCTTTCCTCTGATTCAGTCATCATGCAGTCTTTGTGCAGTGAATTGCAGTGTGAATGTGGATTCAGTAACGATAAATACGTTTGGCCCCTCAGTTTCAGAAACATTGCTAGTGTTTCTGTTTGGAAGCACAGAATGTGATATATAGAGACGTGTTTGATATTTATTTGTGTTGCGTGTATGGTGTTTTTGCTCATATTTAGAGGGTTTGAAATGTGAGCTCTGTACATTTCTGATGTGTGATGCACCAGTTACTGGATTGTGTTTGAGGGAGCATTGCCTAATGTTCTTTGTCATGTTATATATTATTACATATTACTCAAAAATTAACTGGTCTGAGCAGCATAGCAAAAGCATTGTTCTACAGTAAACCATTCTGTCTTGGTTTAAAACCCTTTTAGTCCAGCATGAGATAGTTTAGACTGTTTTATTGTAGTAGTAAAGTTTTACTTTCAGTGATAAGTCATCAGATAAGGTCAAAGTTCATTCGCAGTGGGAGCGCTGCAGTTAAAGTACACATTTAAAACTGCTTGCAAAGGCAGTGCAATTAACCATCTGGATGTAGGAAGATGAGTAAGCAGATTTACTTTATATTATCAGTGGCAGTTTAGTTGGAAACATTACCTTGAATTGTACTTTTTTCTTTTATCACAATATGTTGTATTGGTCATTCCAGGATGGCACATGAGTTTTTAATATTAGGGGAAGATCCTCCAACTTGTTCTTTTTGACAGATGCCTTTATCTATTAAGCATGTTTTATTAGATTGTGCTGATCTCAAATAGTTGAGGAAATGTTATTATTCAGTTAATTCTTTTGAAGAGATTTAAGAGAGTTAAGCCAAATACAGTTTTGGAGTTAAAAAAAAACCAGTTCTAAAAACATAATATAATTCAGTTAGTATATTTCTCACCATGAAAATAGCCACAGAACCTGGAATGGCATTAAACAAACAAATAAACAAACAATACATTGTATGCAAGTTCCTCAGTATGTTTCTTTAAATTGTTGCCTTCTTTTAGTGCATCATGTGTAATTAATATTAAAATGTATGTAAATAAATATAATTCATTACAAATAAATTTAAATATACAAAAAATATATACTGTATACATATCTAAATATTACTTATTCATTTTTTATAAAAAAAAAATATATTTACATACATTTATTATATATAGTATTATATATAATATTTTAAATACATTTCTGTATATGCAATCTGGAGCCTGTTTTTTTTTTAAAATTTTTTTAACTCATTTGTTGTTTTGTTATTTCCTCTGAAATACCATGTGGCATTAAATGACATGGGTAAGCATCAGGCACTTTATATTTGTGTTCGATTCTTGTGTCTACTCTGGTCTTGCTTGCAGCATTGCATGTTGCTAGTTCAATAAAAGCTCATTTTTGGTGGCTCCCCTACTGATGGACTCCCTCCTGCCTTTCTCTTCTTACGGCAGCCCCAGGGAACGATGACACGGTCACATTTCGTCGAGAGCGTAGTACGTTTCGCCGACAAGCGGTGCGTAGACGGCACAACGCAGGAAGTAACTCCACACCCCCCACCTCTCTCATCGGATCCCCGCTCAGGTACGACTCACCCAGGGAGCGATTGGCTGGCTGCAGAACACAAGCTTTGTCTCACCTGTGCTGATGTCTACTTAATGACTCCCTTCAGCACATTTCATATGCTTTCTCTTTTGCATATACACCTTTAACTGTCATTTCCACACTTCTCTGGTGCATTGCATGAAATTCAAACTTTAATTTGTTTGCTGCCCTCTTCTTACTACTGTACGGACCTTGGAACCATCCTCAGAGAAGCCCAAGCTGATCTTTTTCTAAACAAATGAGCTGGTACAGGAAGCAAACATTCTTGCATGTTGCCTTTTCCATGCAATTCAAGTCTTGTTTTTGTTCTTGCATGAATTGTTTCAGAACTTCTGTTTATTTTTTCCCCATATCTATTTTTTTGAGTCTTTCATGTGCTTTCACTTATTCTATCCTGTTCTGATAAACCACGTCACATGGTGTCTAACTTCACCCTCACTGTCACACACATTCACATGCTGCTTCTGGAGTCTCTACGACTGTATCCCGGAGAGTTCCGGTCACTGCAGCCTACTCTCACATACTAAATCTTTCCATAACCCCCAGACACAGTCATCCTTGCCTTCATAGACAGCTTTAGAAGAAGAGAGAGTTTTGAGTGCTTGATTTCATCATCAGACCCAGGGCATGTCTGTCTCTCTTGAAGTATCATGATTCTCTCACTTAAGTTCACAGAAATCTGTCACAGGCTTTGTTCAGACAGGCAACAAAAATCGTATTTGTTCAGCCTATCCTAATTAATTTTGTTTAGATGTTTTATTTGCCAACAAGAAAAAAAAATGGAACATGGAGATTTATTTTTACAGACCTGATCCCAACAAAATCCACACAAAATGTTTAGGGTCAGCTAGATTTTTAAAGAAATTAATAATTTTATTTTTATTTTACTTTGTTCGTTATTTGACAGGGACAATGAATAGAAATTACAATCGAATTTCTACAAAATATCCCCTATAAATGCTACAAAGCATCATCCTTCAAAACATTATAAACATTTTACAACTCACCATTTTATTCAGCAAAGGTGCATTAAGTTGATTAAGACTTCAACATTTTTTCAAATGCTGTTCTTTTGAATCCTGAAAAATGTATGAGTTTCCACAGCACAATTATTTGATGATAAACGTTTCTTGAGCACCAAATCAGCATACTAAAATGACTATAGCATTTACTTTCTATTGAATGAATGAGGAAGAAGTGTATGTTTCACAAACGCCATCCAAATGAATGTGTAAACACAGTGATGCCTCTAATGCTCATGTTGCACTGATGAGTTCAGCAGTTTTCCATCATCTCTTTCCAAAATGACAGTCAGCAACTCTCTTGTTTTGCTGATGCTTGTGTCATTACTATGACAACTTGTGTAGATATTAGGAAAATTTTGAAAACCGACTAGTCGGTTGATTGCCAGAGTGACCGGTCAATGAATCAATAACAAATAAACATTTCTGATTTAGCCTTTTGCAAGATCAGATCTAAAAAACAAATTGGATTTCTGTGCATTGTGAGACAAAGCCATCTGTTTTCCCTCACTCTGTTTCTACCTGGTGATGTTCTGGTTGCACACACACACACACACACACACACAAACTCACAAATCGCTCTTGCTTTTTCTGGCGGTGAAATCAGAATACTCATCCTCTTCTTTTCCCGTTCAGCAGCCCTCTCATTTTACACTTCCTGTCAGCTCTCATAACACTTCCAGAACCCCTATTCCTCTGTCTATCACAACCATCTGTCTGTTTTTCTCTCTAAAATGTGACCTTACACTTCCTTCCAGCAATTTATTCTGTTCAGCCTTATCTTTATATAGAAAAACACACTTCCTCCTTACTCTTACTTTATGGACAGGCACAAGTATTTAAACATTCAGTCCTTTTTACCTTCCAATACATTTCACACAACTCGCGAACTAATTTTGGCGTTAATTTTGGGAAGTCTTAATGTGACTCTCATTACAAAGTGTTATTTAGTATCATTATATCTCTTTTGTCCCACATTCGAAGTCTGTTACTCATTCCGAATCATGCATATTTCTGCTCCTCCAGTCTGCAGGAAGCTCTGAGTCAGGTATCTCAAGCTTCAGGGTCACAGGTCAGAGGTCAGCCATCCCGCACGCCGTCTCAGGTGACGGTATTGAGCACTAGCGCCTCCCTGCTGGTCAGGAATGGAAGTGCGCAGCTGGAGGGCTGTCTGGATAAGGCGTCCACTGTGGGTGTGGCCAGCCTGCAGGATGAATTTGGTATGCTCTGTAAAATTGCCTGCTGTCTATCACATCACCTTGTTATCGTCACACCTGCCTGTTATATTTGCATCCTGTGTCTCGCATTTGCATTCTGTCTGTCACACTATTTGTCACGCCTGCATGCTTTTTCTTATCACATTCCATTTGCATGTCATATTCAGTCAGTGTGTGAATATTCAGTCAGTGTGCATCTGTAGGTTTTCATCATATTGACAGGGTGTATTGGCTGTGGGACTTAATCATTATTTATTGGTTTACTGATTTTTCTGCATGCATTTGTGTGTTTGGGATAACACTCATTACATTGGTAACATCATGATCTTATAGGATCTATCTGATTTTGCATGCATGTGAATGTAACATGGTCTTTCTTTGGTTAGTCAAACTCTTCACTGGTGGTCTAGAGGTATTGATGCACTCCCACTGCTGCGGTTAAGGTTTGCTTCCGGTCAGGGAACACGCTTGCTTATTTCCTCCCGAGATCAATAGTGTATCCATATGTCTATAAATATCTCTTGTTTTTGAATAGACAAAGACAACAAAATCATGTTATAGTGGGTTTTATGAGCTTATTAGGCAAAAATGTAAAAACAACAAAAAATGCATCTGTAGACAAAGGATACTTTAGGTTTTGTTTGATATTAACTTTGATCTTGTTGAAGAATTTTACACTTTTTTTTGTATTTGTTTTTTTTTGGTCAGATTACTTAATGAATTCCAATTTAAACCTGTTTTTAGTGTTTTCCACTTGTGATCAGATCACATAATGGAAACCATGAAAAATAATGTTGTTGTAGGCTGTCAAGAGTTAATTTTTTAAATCTTGTATTGAGGGTAAGTGTCCTGTCTGTGGCAAAAGGGTTTAGTGCCACACTAATATGACCCTATGTGATGTCTGCTATGTGACCCCTGACCCCTTGTGTGTTTGTGTGACTCAGGGAAGCTGACCCCACCTCTCTATGAGGTCGGAGGATGTGACATGTCCCTGGTGAACTTTGAACCTGCAACCAGACGAGCCTCCAACAACCTCTGGTGAGTTATAGCCAGTGTTGTTATTGTGATCCTAAAATAATTAATATTCATATTTAGACTTTTTGTATTTATTTAACATTTTTATTTTTAAATTTCACATTTTAATTTTAGATTTGGGTAAATATATTTATTTTCTTTTTCATTTTTTTTTCTTTTCTATATTTTTATATGGTTTGTAATAATTAATATTTCAGTTTTAGTCATTATAGTATAAAAAGTTAAACTAAATGAAATATGTTGCTTTTTTGACTAAGGTTAATTAACTTTTTTTTTTTTCATTTTATTTTATTTCAGTAAACATTTATTTTATTTCAAGTAAAATGTTTTCTGAATGGTTTTAGCACAGCACAGTGTACAGTGCAACCCAGGAGCCTTTGTTGAATATCCCAGAACTAACAAAGTCTTTCTCTCTGCAGGGAAACAGACTCCCACCTTTCCAGTTCTACCTCAGTTCGTTTTTACCCTCATGACCTGGTGAGTGCTACTGAACACACTCTCTCACACACACACAGACACACACACTGAATGTTTTCTTTATGCAAACACTCAGAGATATAATTCAGCCACAGACTATGAGAAAATACACTGATATGCAGTATGAGATTATGAAGTGCACAATAGTGCTTGTATGAGAAGCAGCACAGTTGAGACAATGAGCTCTGTGTGTGTGTGTGTAAACTCACCCTGGCTTAGTTCTCCTTTCCTCAGATGCGTCTGAATCGTTTGCTGTCCATGGACCCAGAGCTGTTGGAACAGCACGATGTGGACGGGAGTCCTGACCTGCAGGAGGCACCGCACCGCTCGCAGGACTCCACACATAATCACACACACTCACACGCACTCACACACAAAACCAAGCAGTACTACCGCCTCTGGCTGCTGCCGTACCTGTGGGTCGGGCTGCACTTTGACAGACTCACACTACTTGCCCTCTTCGACAGGTACACACACACACATATATTATTGTGTATTACTGATGTGTTTCAGCTCGTGTCCTGATAAATGCTGCATGTGTGCTCTGTGTGTTTGTCAGGAACCGAGAGGTTCTGGAGAATGTGCTTTCAGTGGCTCTGGCGGTTCTTGTGGCCTTCCTAGGTTCTGTGCTGCTAGTTAATGGTTTCTTCACTGACATTTGGGTCTTTCAGTTCTGCCTCGTTATTGCCAGTTGCCAGTACTCATTGCTGAAGGTGAGAATCACACGTTTTTTAAATATGCACTAATTTAACAAATTATTTTTAATGAAATTTGTCTTTCTGTTCTTCAATCAGAGTGTACAACCGGATTCTTCATCACCAAGACATGTGAGTAATACAAATTCAAGTACAATAACACCCAATTAACTAAATACATGTAAATTAGTGTTTATTGCACTGATGAGCAAAATATACTTCTTTCAAAAAATTTAAGTCATCTTGCCTTCAGCCCTTTGGTGTATTGTCACGATTGTATGTGTTATTTAATTAATAGCACCTAACATGGTAAATTGTGACTTAATAAATGCATTATTTTTTGTTGAATATAAAAAAACATTTTAAGTTAAATGACAGATTGCGGGTCTCAGTTCAGAGATGCAATGTTTGTCTCTCCCTTCTGTTCGTGTTTGTTTAGGGTCATAATCGAATCATCGCTTACAGCAGGCCTGTGTATTTCTGTCTGTGCTGTGGGCTGATTTGGCTTTTGCACTATGGGAGTGTAAACAGCAGCTCCACTGCAGTGTCTCTGTATGGAGTTGCTCTCACCAGCTCCGTCCTGCTGTCTCAGGCGCGGGATCTCCTCATTGGTGAGTGCTGATACACACAAGGACACATAACTTCCCAGCCGATGAGTATGTAGCAGTTATTGTTTTGCTCTTTTATTTAAATCAGCATGCTGTACAATTTTTCTCAGCATTCCTATAAAAATGGAAAGTCATTCCAGAGCTGAGTACAGAGAAAATCCTGCTGATGTGACTAGGCTAAAGTACTCCAACTTTACATAATCTCTCTCTCTCCAGTTTTCACCTTGTGCTTTCCCATTATCTTCTTCGTTGGGCTGCTCCCTCAGATTAACACTTTCGTCATGTACCTGCTTGAACAACTTGACATTCATGTCTTTGGAGGAAATGGTAAAATATACGCACACTTTTAAATTAGGACTGGGGAAAATAAACACATACATTGTGATTGTTTCTGAAATGATTCCTTTGAATTTTAACAAAGTATTATTATTATTATTATAATTAATAACTTTTGATTTTAATAATATATTAATAAATATTGAAAGTAACATTAACATTTACTAAGATTAATGAATGCTGAAGTAATTTTTATTGTTATTTTGCCTAAATGTTGACAAATAGAACCTTATTGTAAAATGTTACCAATGTTTCTATTATTTATTTTTATATACGTATATTTAAATTTCAAGGGTTAGTTAACCCAAAAATGCAAATTCTGTCATTAATTATATACTGTCATGTCATTCTAAACTTGTAAGACCTTTGTTCATCTTGAGAACACAGAGTAACACATTTCTGATGAAATCCAGGAGCTTTTTGACCCTCCATAGACAAGTCATGATGCAGAAGCGTAGTTAGGACATCGTTAAAATAGTGTGACATCAGTGGTTCAAGTGTAATTTTATGAAGCTTTTTGCACACAAAGAAAACAAAAATAAGCACTTGGTACTCTTGTAAATGTCAGTGGACTGCCCCGGAAAAGAAGTCTCTGAATAAAGTTGTTATTTTTGTTTTAGCTTAGCTTCATAAAGTTGCGCTTGAACCACTTATATCACAGTAATGTCAAAAATATTTTACTTTGTGTTCCCGAGGATGAACGAAGGTCTTACTGTTTATTTAAAAAAAATACAAAACTGTGTTGTGTTTGTAGAGATTGGTGTTTCAGAGACTCATTGTTATATCTGTCTTCACTCCCAGCATGCACCAGTCTGCTCTCAGCTCTCTATAGTGTTGTGCGCAGCATCATCACCATAGCGATGCTCTATGGGTTCTGCTATGGCGCCCTAAAGGTGATGAATCACTCTACATTTCTTTTGAACACTTTCTGTTTTACAGTTGTGTTTGTATGGATGCTGGATTGTTCTGTGTTGAGCACATTAAATATTCCTCTGAATATTATGTTTGTTTTCAGGACGCGTGGGATCCACAGCACATTCCTGTGCTTTTCTCAGTGTTTTGTGGGCTGCTGGTTGCCGTTTCATACCATCTCAGCCGCCAAAGCAGTGACCCCTCTGTTCTCATGTAAGTCTTTCTGCGAGTGTGTGGGTTTGTGTTTTTGATAAATAATTCTTGCAGTCTTCCTGCTTTAGGTACTTTTGAGTATTTACTGCTTAAGGACCTTTTTTGTGGTTAGTTTGAATCTTGTGAATTTTAATATTGTCCTGTGTTATGTGTAGTTCATTAGTGCAAACAAAGGTCTTCCATAATGTGAAAGAGAAAAATCCAGAGGATCCCCTTTCAGAAGTTCAGGATCCTTTACCTGAGAAACTCCGCAGCTCTGTGGTGAGCAATATAAATCTCACAAACATACAAACGGATGTAAATAGGCACAAGTGGTCTCTTCTGTCTTGAATGATTCATCTGTGTCTCTTTATTTCTCTCTGGCCACAGAATGAAAGACTACAGTCAGATGTGATTGTGTGTGTCGTCATTGCTGTCCTGTATTTCGCCATTCATGTCAGCACTGTCTTCATTGCCTTACAGGTAAAACACTATGTTTAGAAATACAGTATTGTTAAAATTCTGGCCAATACCAAAATGCTGATAATTATTTGTATGCTGTGGTCGATAACTGATACATGTCCATATTAATATATTATATTATATAACTAAATTAAAAATACAAAACTAAAAGTAAATTTAGACATCATATGCATGATAAAATATTACAAAATCCAAATGACAATCTTATATTGACTATTTTTTGTCGTAGTTAAAAAAAATAAAAAATATATATATATATATATATATTAAGCAGCACCTCTGTTTTTAACATTAATAAGAAGAAATATTTCTTGAGCAGCAAATTTGCCATCACAGAAATAAATGACGTTTATAAATATATAAAAATCCAAAACTTATTTTAAATTGTAATAATAATCAGAATCAAACGACAATTTCCAAAGGATAATAAATTGTCGACTGTTCTTATCCCTCTTTCTTCTCTTCTAGCCTTTTTTGAGCTATGTTCTGTATGGTCTAGTTGGGGCAGTAGGGCTGTTGACTCACTACCTGTTGCCCCAGATGAGGAAGCAGTTACCCTGGTACTGTTTCTCACACCCGCTGCTCAAAACCAGGGAGTACTATCAGTTTGAGATCCGGGGTAAGTCTTGAATTTAAGTTCTGTAAAAATAGCAGTGTTATTCTGCTAGGATTTATTTAGCATTAACAGTACTAAACTGTGTGTGTTTTCTGTGTGCAGGTGCCGCCCATGTCATGTGGTTTGAGCGTACACATGTGTGGCTGCTGTTTGTGGAGAAAAACATCCTCTATCCCCTCGTTGTGCTGAATGAGCTGAGTGGCAGCGCACAGGAGCTCGCCAGCCCCAGGAAACTCAACACAGAGTCAGTATTTACTCTTCTGTCTGTCCTCCTGTCTAATGTCTTGTCATTCATTGCTAACATTGTTTTTTTATTAATGGACTGATTGACTGTCTGCACCTCATTGTTGTGTATCAGCTAGACATTGTTCTGCACTATCATTTACAAGCAGTCAATGAATTCTTTCTCTCTTTCTCTCAGGGTCGGGGCTCTAGTGATAACTATCGCTGGGCTGAAGCTGCTGCGTTCTTCCTTCAGTAGTCCAACATATCAATATGTCACTGTCCTCTTCACGGTCCTGTTCTTCACATTTGATTACCGGCAGTTTTCTGAGACATTGCTGCTGGATCTTTTCATTATGTCCATTCTTTTCAGCAAGGTCAGCCCTCATTGGTATAGCATCAGTTCTTGTCTTGAGCTTTTACTCTTTCAGGGGTTTGATATAGGCTATACCTTCTGATGAAGTTCAGAGTTGCAAAGTTGTGATATTGTACTAACTTTGAGCATTTCCAAGTCAGTCCAGACTCCAGACACACTTCTGTTAGTTATGTATCCAAGCATTTTAGAGTATTTTCACTAAGGAATAGATATCTGAAATACTTAATTGGTCAGATACGGCTGTGTTTATTATCCCAGGCAGCCGAGTTTCTAATTTCTTGTGTGATTTTACGTACACTTTTTACACTGTTTTATTTGAGTAAAATTCTGTATTAAACAGTGTAGTGTAAAGTCAGTCATTACCACAGAATAAACCCTTCAGATGATAGACCCCACTACTTATCTGTCTTTAGCTCTAATTAATATTTTATTTTATTTTAAAAATTTATTTTATTTCATTATGTTTTATGTATAAAGCCATATTAAGCAGTGTAATCTAAAATGGCAAACAAACCCCCTTAAGATGATACTACTCTCTGCTTCTCTAACATTTTAAATGACTGTTTTACAGAAACTGTGCAAACTGTCTGTTATATAACTTTGTGATGTGTTGTCTTTTGTAGTTATGGGAGCTCTTTTATAAGTTAAAGTTTGTTTATACCTACATCGCACCGTGGCAGATTACCTGGGGCTCTGCCTTCCATGCCTTCGCCCAGCCATTTGCAGTGCCACGTATCCTAAACACACATCGTGTTCCAGATTTAACATATTTCAGAGGCTCTCTCAAATTCAAGTGTCTTTGTGATCCGTGTTGTTCTTCCTTGACTCCGCCCCCTCCAGACTCTGCCATGTTGTTTGTACAGGCCATTGTGTCTGCCGTGTTCTCCACTCCATTAAACCCTTTTCTTGGAAGTGCCATTTTCATCAGCTCCTATGTACGACCCGTGCGATTCTGGGAGAGAGAATACAAGTAAGACGCTCTTGAATATCAGCATCTCCAATATCCTTTGGTCTTTTTAGATCACAAAACATTTATGAGATTCATTTAATTTTTGTGTTTCAGTACTAAGCGGGTCGATCACTCCAACACTAGACTTGCTTCGCAGCTTGACAGAAACCCAGGTAAGATTAGATACATTATCTGTTGTAAATGTAAAATCATTTGTAATTTGCCCATGGTGATTTGGTTTTGTATCTCTCATGCTGTCAGGTTCAGATGATAATAACCTGAACTCCATCTTCTATGAGCACTTGACGCGCTCCCTGCAGCATTCTCTGTCTGGAGACCTGCAGCTGGGCCGCTGGGGAAACTACAGCACCGGGGACTGCTTCATCCTGGCATCTGATTACCTCAACGCTCTCGTTCACCTTGTCGAGATCGGCAACGGCCTCATCACTTTCCAGCTCAGAGGACTTGAGTTTAGAGGTGAGGAGAAGAGGAGAAAAATAAAGAGATGAGCAATTAAAAGAGAAATAAACACTAAATCAAATAGTTACACTATACCATTCAAAGTTTTGGTGTCAATAAGTGTTTTATGAAATAAATTTAAATGAAAATTGAAACAAGAAATGCTTGTCATCATAGATGCATTAAATTGACTAAAAATAAAAGTAAGGATATGTTGATGTTACAAAAGTTTGATTTTACTATTTCAAACTGATTCTGAAATGTATCAAGACTTCCACAAAAATATTCAGCAGAACAGCTGTTTTCAACATTGATCATAACAAAAATTATTCTTGAGGATGAAATTGATATATTAGAATGATTTGTGAACGATCATGAGATGCTGAAAAGTGAAGTAATGGCTGCTGAAAACCCAGCTTTGCCATCACAGGTAGACATAAAAATTGTAAAATGTATTCAAATAGAAAATAATTGTTTTTTTGAATGTACAAATATTTTACAGATCCCAAAGTGTGAATAAATATCAGTGTAACGTCTGACCTTTATGTAATATATCATGGACAAAGTGTATTTTGCTTGATTTTGTTTGCTCTTTTTAAATATAATGGCTCACTGTACTCAAAAGTTAGAAATTGATGCTTTCTCCCCAGTCCACCGAAACGTTTGTAGAAATTAAGCCTAAAAATTCAGAAATCAATAAGTTGGTAACATTAGTAAGATTTACAATGCCTATTTAGTATTCAGCATTTAGTTGGGGGTGTGGATGCTCAGGAGGTAACTAATGCTAAGACAGCCCTTTGTATTTCCAGGGATCATAAAACATTATAAAAAAGTTATAAATATTGAAAGGATTATACAAGTCTAGTTAAAATATTCTGTTTCATTTCTTTTCCTCTTTCCATCCCAGGGACGTACTGCCAGCAGAGGGAGGTGGAGGCGATAACAGAGGGAGTTGAAGAAGATGAAAGCTGTTGTTGCTGTGAGCCTGGTCATCTCCCCCATCTGCTGTCCTTTAATGCCGCATTCGGGCAGCGCTGGTTGGCCTGGGAGGTCCTGGTCACTAAATATGCCCTGGAGGGCTACAGCATCACTGATAACAGTGCCGCGTCTATGCTGCAAGTGTTTGATCTGCGGAGAATTCTTACCACCTACTACGTTAAGGTCAGTAGATAAGTCATCCAATCCTGTTCCAAACTGCTCTTTTGATAATTGGCTAGGCGAGATTTAAAAAAATAAAATTGAAATAAATCAAAAATCATTTATTATTTATGTGTTTACATGTTTGTAGGGCATCATTTACTATGTCATTGCATCTTCTAAACTGGAGGAGTGGCTGGCAAATGAAGCCCTTCTGGAGGGCTTGAAGAGCTGCGGAGAGAGAAACTATGTTGACCTAGATCCAACTTTTAACCCCAATATTGATGAAGACTATGACCACAGACTGGCTGGAATCTCCAGAGACAGTTTCTGCTCTGTCTACCTCAGCTGGATCCAGTACTGCAACTCACGGAGAGAGAAGGTAAACTCATGTGTAGCCACACAACATGTCTGATGAATATTTTAAAGCTGATCAGTGCAAAATTAATTTATGCTACCATTTAAAAATTTGGGGTTAGTATGATTTTTTGAAAAAAGCTTTTATACTCACCAAGACTACATTTATTTGCAGTAATACTGTAAAATATTATTGCAATATAAAGTAGCTTTTTTCTATTTTATTATTAGAATTTCAAATGTGGCTTATTCCTGTGATGCAAAGCTGAATTATCAGCATCATTACTCCAGTCTTCCGTGTCACATGATCCTTCAGAAATCATTCTAATATGCTGATATGGAGCTTAAAAAACATTTTATTTGTGCTGCTTAATATTTTTTGTGGAAACCATGGTATGTTCTTGAGGATTTTAGGGATATTAAAGCATTTTGAGCATTTAATCATTAGAAAATCTGAAAAAAACAGCATTCAAAAGTCATGTCATTCTTGCTGTATTAAGTATTAATTTCTGAGAAGCTGTAGTGTTTGTAAACACACTTTTTACCTTCCTGTCATCTCTTTGTCTATTTCTTTCAGCCACTGGACAGTGAGAAAGACTCTGCGTTGGTTTTGCTGTGTTACGGTCTGTGTGTTTTGGGAAGAAGAGCTTTGGGAACTGCATCTCACCATATGTCCAGGTGAGGGAGCAAAATCCTTTTACTCTGCTGAAGTTTTTCCATGAAGCTTGTTATGAAAATATTTTTGTGGTTTGTTTGTTCTGATGGTGTGTGTGTTTGTGTTACAGTAATCTGGAGTCTTTCCTGTATGGCCTGCATGCCTTGTTTAAGGGAGATTTCCGGATCTCGTCTATAAGAGACGAATGGATCTTTACAGACATGGAACTGCTGAGGAAGGTGGTTGTTCCTGGAATTCGCATGTCACTTAAACTGCACCAGGTGGGTGTGAGACTTAATGGCTTTTATTATTGTATGATTTTTGGGTATATTTTAACCAGATTTAAATTCTCTCTGCAGGATCACTTCACCTCCCCTGATGAATATGAGGAATCTTCTGTGTTGTTTGAGGCTATTTCGTCGCACGAGCAGACACTTGTGATCGCTCACGAGGGTGACCCAGCCTGGCGTAGCGCTGTCCTGTCCAACTCTCCCTCCCTGCTTGCCCTCAGACACGTGTTGGATGAAGGAACCAACGAATACAAGATCATCATGCTTAACAGACGCTACCTCAGCTTCAGGGTCATAAAGGTGAGCGAGGATAAACATCAGGATCAAATGGAAGAAAGCGGACCGACAGGGAAAAGACAGCTTGTTTTATTAGCATGCAAATGATTTTCCATGTGTGCATGTTCTTAGGTGAATAAGGAGTGTGTGCGGGGCCTGTGGGCGGGACAGCAGCAGGAATTGGTGTTTCTGCGGAATCGAAACCCGGAGCGTGGAAGCATCCAGAATGCCAAGCAAGCACTACGTAACATGATCAACTCTTCATGCGATCAGCCAATCGGATATCCCATCTATGTGTCACCCCTGACTACATCATACTGTAATACACACCCCCAGCTTGGCCACATACTGGGAGGACCGATCAGCATCGCCAACATACGAAACTTTATCGTCAACACGTGGCACAGGTTTGTGTGTGTGGTTGAATTAACGAGAATGGACATGTTATGATTGTCATACTAGCAGCGCTTATCTCTCTCACTGCAGGCTGCGTAAGGGCTGTGGTGCTGGCTGTAACAGTGGTGGGAATGTTGAAGATTGTGATGCCGGTGGCTTGTCGTGTGGCAGTGGGAATTCTGGGAATTCTGGGACAGCAGCGAGTGATTCCCAGCACAGCTCAGGACCCACAGTGCTGCACGCTTACACGCCTCATTCTCTGGGTAAACACACCTTCAGTGCTTAGATATCACATACTGGTTGAACACACACATGTTTACTGTGTAATTTGCATATGAATATGATGTATTTTGTGTTGTAATGAGGCCTTACCTGGTTAAGTTTTTAGGTTTAACATGACTCTTTATGGGTATAATATATGTTTATTGCCAAATTCTCTACAACAGTAGAACAAAACTAGAAAAGTTCATTTTAACAAGCATTGCATGTTAGCGTGACAAAGTGTTGTGAAGAGTTAAAAGATTGTGACGTTTATTTAGGCCTAATTTAAATCTTTTAGGACAGACATGTAGATGGATGGCAAGATAGACTGATGGATGGATGGATAGAATAAGAAGATAAATGAATGGATGAGTGGATGGATGGACATATATACTGTGTATGTGTATATATATATATATATATATATATATATATATATGGACAGATAGAGTAAAAAGATGATAGATGGATGATAGATTAAAAGATCAATAAGCAGAGGGATGTATGGGTGGACTGATGGATAGATAAATGGATTAATTGAGAGACATGGATGGATGGAAAAAAAGTAGTTAAACATGAAAGAATGATGGAAAGATTAAAAAAAAGAATGGATGGATAGATAAATGGATTGGTGGATAGACTGAAGAATAAATGAAAAAAAAAAGATAAATGGATTGAAAGATAGTTTAAAAAAGATGGATGATAGATAAAAAGAGATAAACGAATGGATAAAACTGAAGGATATATAGATGGATTTGGATAGATAAAAACAGATAAACGGATGGATTGATGGAGATAGATAGATAGAAACAGGGGTAGATGGATAGATAAAGTAACTTACGGTCTCTTTCTGTCTCTTCAGGTACCAGTCAGAGTTCTCAGTCAGTGCAGTCTGGTCTGGTTCGTCAGTCTCCTGCTCGTGCATCTGTGGTCAGTCAGTCATCCTCATACCGTCACAGCAGCAGCCGTCAGTCTTCACTCCGCACATCTGTGACGGGTCTGGAGCCCTGCAGACGTTCCTCCAGCAGCCAGCTCTCTCTCCGCACGCTGCCCACCTCCCTCCAGCTCCGGCTGGGCACCAACGCCTCCGCCGCCAACCCCGATCCACCCGGACCCTCCAGCTCCCTCTCAGCCCACTCCATCCCACCCTGCAAACGACACGCCCACACGCTCGCCAGCCTGCTGGGAAACGAAGCCTTAGGGCTGGGGACGGACAACCATCCTCACCCCCACCATCATCTTCACTATATCCACCACCATCATCACAATCCCTCGCTGTCCTGTCTGAGAAGGGATGACATCTCCTACAGGGTGCAGGTGAGTGTCTGGCTTTCTCCTATCTCGGTCTTAATTAAATAAAGTGAAATTTGTCGTTATAATGAACCATATGCATGTATGTAGATTGTGGATGTGAGTCAGGTGTTGGATGTAATGAATCATCCCAAGAGGAAGGAGCTGGTGTGGCCAGATGAGAGCATGAGACTGAGATCTGGACGCAACTTTTGGAGGGAATGGAGTCCTCTAGAAGGCATGGAGGGTCACGTGAGTACATCACACACCAGTGTTGTTATTGAACTAAAACTTTTAAAAATCATTTGTTGTAGTTGCAATTACGTAAAATGATTGTACTTGAAATAAAATGTAAATGTTAAGCCGGAGCACTAAAATGACTAAAACTGAAGTAGAAACTAAAATAAAGTAAAGCTAAGATGCACTACATGTCTGAGTGAGGCCTCATTGGTTTTATATTTAGCGACTATATGTCAATAATATATTTATATATCCAATTTTATTAAAACAGCATACATACAAAAAATCCTAATTTCCCACTGCCCACTCTTTCTCCTCATAGGTGGTTCATCGTTGGGTGCCTTGCAGTCGTGATCCGGTTAGTCGGTCTCACATTGATAAGACCATCCTGCTGGTCCAGGTGGATGATAAATTGGTTCCCATAATAGAGACAGGAGTGATTGAACTGGGGGCAGAAGTGTGAGGATGCACTCGTCCAGTGTCAGGCCAGAGGAAGAATGAGGCCACTCTCACTTCCATCTGCTGATCAGGGCGCAGGAAGCCAGGGGATCGTGCAAATGGAGAACATACACACTTAGACACACGCTGCAAGAAGCACATTTGCTTAAATCTGGACAGAAAGCTGCCTTGCTCTGTGTTCCTCAGATATGCTGCATGAGAGATCAGCTCCTGTAAACTCTAATCTCTCTTTCTTTACGAGCAGCTGCGGTTTCGTTCTGTTTTTTAGGTTCTATGCATTTCATCAGCTGTCTGTAAACACTTGCAAACTCACAGGGAACCCTACAACCGAACTTGATGTACACGCAGAGAAGAGTTTTTTTATTACAGCTATAATTAAGTTTTATTTTGTATTTCTGCCAAATTGAGTCAGGTGCACAGTGCTGCCCTGGACATGCAGTGAATCATGTGACAGACTGTGTTTTCCTAGCTGCCAAGACAGATGATTACAGTGAGGATGATAAAAACGGAAGCAGGTGCTTCTGACACAGAGCATCCTTACTCTTCATCCTCGTTTATTTTGTTGAGGATCCATTTGATAACAGAGAGGTGTTATGAGAAACTTTAACTTGCACTATGATTTGTTTTGTTTTTTGATTTGCAGCTGTGCACTACTTTCTATGATCACACATTATTTATTCCTTCACGGTTTGAATCGCCATGGTTACCGATGCCTTTGGAATGCAAAATGCGAAATCATCGACACATTCGTTTCTGCCGTTTTGAGAGTTTTTTTTCTTTAGCTTGAGGACAGAAGTGGTTTTTAACCACATGTAGTTATGTATGAATATATAAATGTGTCTGTAAAAAGATTTGGCTTTGAATATTTATTATTGTATTTACATTTTGTTATATTGTTTTTCATTTACAGGACAAATAAAGACAATGCATAAACATTATTTAGTCCTGCTCCTGAGTGACTGACGGTGTTCTTTTATGAGAAAGATTAACTGAAGTGCATCTAGGGTATGGACTCCTATTCATGTGATTTGGGGACAAAGGTTGCTCCCCTTTCAGAAAGCCATGAGATGATATAAATCACTGAATGTGGAACAAGGAAATGGCTCCATTCGCCAAACACTAATGTTTTTTATACTGATACTGAAGTGCAGTTATTAATTGCTCTGGCTGTGATCACTGGCATAATCTGTATATCACTACAATGTATTTAAGATAAAGAAAAGCACTCAATAAATAAAGCTGATATCTTAAAATAGAAAAAAATAAATGAAGAGCTTTTGGGAAAATGTTACTTTTCACAAACCTGTTTAACTGGTGTCCTGTTACACTTAGGTACTCTAATATGGACACAAGGAAATATCTGAATTTCCTCAGTTTTGTCATATAACACAAGCTGTAAGTTCTGGTTGTGGAGTAGCCTTTTCTTGATATTTACACTTGCTTTATCAGATATTGGTTACATACATTATATATAACTAAGAAGCATTTTTAAAAATACTTAAAAACAGCAAAACATTAGTTAATAGATATTTAAATAGTTATGAATGTCAGGAAGCTTTGATAAATGTTTAGATATGTGACAAAGCGTGTATGTTGGGTGATAAACTTTGTCATTGATGAGGAGGAATGACTTGATTTGAGACATGCATGAAGTGATTTGGTAGTGTTTGTGCATTTTGGAAGTGACTGTGCTAAGCTGAAACATGGCAAGAACCAAGTGCAGAATTTAAAAAAGTTAAAGTATTAAGAAATTGTAATTGTAATGAAAGTAATTTGACCATAAGTAATTATTCATGGTCAAATTATTTTTCAGGTTTTGTGAGTAGTCAAGACATTTAGCTTTTCTTCAGCAAAACATGCTACTTATGTTCTTATTAAAATAGCTTAGGATATCATAGGATTTCTAATAATAGGAATCAGAGATCATATATGAAAATGTATTAAAATGTTGAGGGGACTTTTTGAGGAAGAAACTTGCATGTGGCCGTCAACAGACATGTACACCTGCAGAAGAATTTACAGTGAATTCTAATATTAGAGGGACTTTAATACTGGTGTAATAGGTTATTACTATCCCAAACGCACATTTGGTGTCAAAAGTTTTACAGTGATCTGTGAGTTACAGGTAAATCTATCATTATTAACGATAACCTCGAGTTTTTCAGGTTTAATTCATAATAAAACTATAGTCTCAATAAGCTTACCTCAAGATAGAGAATTATTATAAGTAAATTACATGAGAAGCTGCAGAAGGAATTTAACAGTATTAGCTACAGACTGATCTGAAACAAAAGTGAGCATTAGCGTGTAAAATGGCTGCTTACAGATACATATCAAGACTCTGTTTCTGATTTCTATTACGACACCTGTAAAAACAGGTGAGACCAACCCAGCTATAAAGAAATGCGTGGGTGCAGCAGTCATATGACAAACGGATGACCTGATCATGTGCTCGAGTATTTTCTGCCCAGATAGTAAAAAAAGAAGGGCAGCCCGGTTTGATGCGTCTTCTCAGCAAAAATGAATAATAAATATTTCCTAACCAATAATTAAATCCCCTGAAAGAGCTGAGGCATTTCCCCTAAACTTTCACAACGGTTAGACTTTCCTTGTCAAGTAGCCGACTACTTTCTACTTCTGAAAAGCTTAGAAGCTTCCCCTCTTTTTGTTTTGTTTTCTGTCAACTCGTTGCACATGACCAACTAGTCAGGCGGTCAGTTTAGGCTCCGCCCAGGGGTCAAAAGTGATTGGATGCTGCACCGAGGCGTTGAGCTGATTGGATGCCGCTTGGACTCCGTTTGCCCTGATTGGCTGCTACCCCTGAGTCTGTGTAGCGCTGTTTGTAATAAAGCGTCGCGTAGCTCCAGTACAGGGAGCTCGGGCAGCGCGTACAGAACGGGTAAGGGCGAAGAAACTACTAATAATGTTATTTTATAATAATCCTGCTTATTTTGTTTGGTTGTGGTTTGTGTAATTAATTAAGTCCAGGGTAAATACAGCATTCCGCTAACAGGAGTACAGTTTAAACCCTCTTATGGCCTGTTGTTTTTATTGTAGTCTGATGTCCTTGTATGTTTAAAGGATGATTACGAGACCACTTACAAAAATATACTATAGTAAACAATCATTTATTACCACAAGTAAATGTAGTATTTAATACCATTATCATAAAAATGAGGCATTTAACAAAATTATGTCTTTTTCAGTTTGAAGGAGATTTTCTATAGTAGCAACAATAGCTAACGTAACGTTAATATTAATTAACTACGGTTTTGTAAATATAAAATGTTCAAAGTAAATAACTCAAAAGAACACCTATATCTTTAACACTTCATACATTATCTCTGCCTTACTGTAAATAGATATTATAAAGGACATGTTTTGACGCATGATAAAGTCAACACTGCTTTATTTAACATTAAAGGTTGCAACGAATATTTACAATATACCCATATTATAATATGCATTTATATTATATTTTTAGCTAAATGAAATCAAAATAAGTACTTTTTGTAGTATTACAATCTTTAATCTTTGGTTTGCAAACTTTTAATAGCATGCATGGTGTTTTTCTCTGACTATTTTGCAGTAGACTGCAGAGATGAGTCCACAGACAGTAGCAGTTTTAGGTCTTGTCCTGAGCCTGGGGCTGGTAGTCACTGGTTTTCCTGCCGAGCAGCCAGAAAATGGGAAGCACTGGGTTGTCATTGTGGCTGGTTCGAATGGCTGGTACAATTACAGACACCAGGTGAGAGTGGAACTGATCTTTGTGGTGGAGAAAGTACATGGGGTTTTTGCAAACTTAGTCAGTTGTCATATCTAAAGTCTGTTTAGAGATTTATTCTGTTGTATACTGTATATTTGTCTATAGGCCGATGTGTGCCATGCATATCAGATTGTCCATAAGAACGGAATTCCCGATGAACAGATTGTGGTGATGATGTATGACGATCTTGCTCAGAGCCCTGAGTGAGTATGACTTGATTATTTAAACAAACTAGTATAGTGTAGTGGATCTCAATTATATGTATCTGTTGTACTTCAGTTTTAATTTAAATCAATAAACTAAAAAAGGTTATGTCAGTTTGATTTGACATCTTCATACATCTTAAATACATCTTCATTTTAGTGTTCTTTTAGCATGTTAACAGTTTCATTTTAAAGATATTAACAATTTACAGTAAATAATTTAAAGATTTGTTGGGCCCTCTTGGAAGTTTGCTGACCATTAATCACTGGTATAGTAAGATTTCATCTGGAAGACCAAGAGATCTTGAATCAAGCCTAGTAAGAAATGATTCATGACCTGGAGTATCTTTGCTCAAATGCAGTCGTGATAGAAGAATAAGCACTTTACCCTCATTGCCTCAAACTCTAGATAATGTGCTGTTAGCAGATATTTAAAAACACTATTTCTCACAATATGAGCACTTCCCTCGAGTCATTTTAGTAAAGTGTTGACTTCCAAAAGCAGATATAAGAAGTTATTTAGCTCCACTACATGCATGGATGCGCACACACACACAGAAACAAAGCTTTCAGTTACTTTGCAGTCACACGTATCTAATTTAACCACCACAAGTATTAGTCTGCCAACAGGAAAAATGCATGAATTCTGACTTGTCAGGTTTTTCTCTCATGGTCATGATAGTGGCTGGCATGTACGATGTTTGTGTCACGAATATATGGAGTGTATGTTTTTTTTGTTTTTGTTTTGTTTGGGGTTTTTTTGGGTGGGGGGCGGGGGGGTTAAAGGTTTCATAAACGAGTGGAGTCTATAAAAGAGTGTAATATTAATATAATCCTAATGTCATCTTGAACTATATGTACACACACACACTTTAACCTTTGGGCCTGTGTTTTTATTGGAAGCTGCACAGCTGTGACATTTATTGCTTTAGTGGCTTTTTTATGAATTCATATGTAGGTCAGGTGTTCTGGCTGAATTAAACAATGAAAGAAAGTGATGCGTTCTCTGATAGTTGATCAATTTTTTACTTGTTTAATAAGTTGAGAAGAAAAAGTCATTTATTATTTTTTGTGGTCTTTTTATATTTATGCTGTTTAAGAATCAATTTTCCAGTTTTGCTCCTTTTTAGAAACCAAAAGCTTTTTCAGTACAGATATTCATATGATCATGTTTTTGTTTGTGTCCAGTAACCCTACTCCAGGAGTGATCATAAACAGACCCAATGGATCAGATGTTTACAAAGGAGTGCTAAAGGACTACATTGGTGACGTGAGTCAATACGTGCATCTCTGAATCTGAGATTTGAAGTAGTAAGCGGTGTGTTTGCCATCTGTATATTTATGTTGTGTGTTCGTTACATAGGACGTGACTCCTCAGAACTTCCTGGCGGTGTTGAAAGGTGATGCTGCCAGTGTAAAGGGAGGCTCTGGGAAAGTGCTGAAAAGGCAAGTTGCTATAAAAACTGTGGCAGTGGAGGGTTAGAGGTCATTAGAATGCTGTTGAAATGTAATTTATTGTGTTACAAAATGTATGATTTGTTTTCTCCGTTCCTGTGATATCTCTTTTGTCTGTTTGTGCATGTTGAGTCGGATATGTGGAAAAACAGGTCTTGTGATATACCTTCCTTTCTGAGTGTATTTTTTTTTAATTCTTTCTTTTTCCTGGCAGTGGTCCAAATGATCATGTGTTTGTGTATTTCACTGATCATGGAGCCCCAGGTCTGCTGGCCTTCCCTAATGATGATGTAAGCACTTTCTGCTTCCTGCGGTCACTTAGCTGAGTCAGATCCTTTCAGATCCTTTTTACACACCACTCTGTTCTTTCAAGAAGTCATAGAACACTAGTGTAAATTATTATATATATATAACAAATTATATAATCAACATAAGTTTCAAATGAATCATATTATATCAATATAATAATAATTAAAAAAAATTCCAGATGATCTGTGGTTTTTTTCATCTGACTCTGAAGATACTCCTGAAGTAGGTCAGCTGACATAGATCTCATATAATGAGTAACACACTTTAGCTGTGAGTTGCATTGACATCTTGCTGCACTGACAAAGTTTCCAGTAATTGTGCGTGATCATCGGGTGGGGGAGTTATTGCTTAACTTCCTTATACTTGATATGTTTATCAATGAATGGGAATGTTGTAAATGCCTCATAGATGGCTTTCATCTGTAGAAACTTCTACTACTTTTCTCTGTTTTTAGCTTCATGTAGATGACCTGATGGAAACCATCAAGTACATGCACCAAAACAACAAATACAAAAAGGTGACCGTTACGTGTATTTGCTCATAAGATACCTTTTTTTATTATTATTATTATTTTTTTAAATAAATCTTTTCTCGCACACATAGATGGTGTTTTATGTTGAGGCCTGTGAATCTGGCTCTATGATGAAGCCTCTGCCGGTTAATATTAATGGTGAGTGTTTCTTTAACACCATCACACATGCTGCTGTGTATAAATAATACCATACATATAATCTGTGCCTGCTCTCTCTTTGTATCTCAGTTTATGCTACCACTGCTGCCAACCCTGATGAGTCCTCATATGCTTGTTACTATGATGAAGCCAGAGACACCTACCTGGGAGACTGGTACAGTGTTAACTGGATGGAAGACTCTGATGTGGTGAGTAAACATATCTGACAGAGAACTTTGTTTAGGTCCAGATTTAAGAAAGACCGAAATAATAGCTTTGATTCAGCATGAGCTGTTTGATCATATTGATAGCAGAGCATCTCACAATCCTGAATACAGACCTACAGAAAGAATCTGGAGTCACGCAGAGCGGACAATGGGAAGGTGTTTGATGTTGTGTGTTTGTTTCTCTAGGAGGATCTGGGCAAGGAGACTTTGGCCAAACAGTTCAAGATCGTAAAGGCCAAAACCAACACCAGCCATGTGATGCAGTATGGAAACAAGGTAATGCACTCACAAACACTGTGTAAGATGTAAAAGACATTTAGTAAATTAGCACATGCATTGAGAAGCACTATTTGCAAGGTAGATCAGCGTTAGTGAAGGCTCTATTATCTGTGCTCCTAAGTAATTCGTTACTAAATAGCTAAATGTCTCGCATTCCCAGCTAGTTCAGAAAGTTTCAGTTTATAGTCATGTGTACTTTGACAAGGAAGTGTTTGATAAAAGCAGAAATACTGTTCTGAGTACTGTCTGCATGTCTGTACTTGCCACATGTAACTCTGTTGGTTTGTTTGCGTTTCAGACGCTGTCCCACATGAAGGTGATTGCGTTCCAGGGTAATTCGAAAGGTCTTGATAAGGCACCCGAGCCTGTGTCGTTGCCTGTGATTACTGAACATGACCTCATGAGCAGCCCTGATGTGCCCCTTGCAATCATGAAGAGAAAACTTCAGAAGTCCAACGACGTTAATGTTGTCGTCGGTTATATGAAAGAAATCCATGAACATCTACAGGTTTGAAACACTGCTTTTTAAACCGATTTAAACTAATTAATTTTCAATTTAAATTATTTAGTTTAAGTGTAAAAAGTTAATTCATTGTTAAAAAAAAAAAAATGTAATATTATAATGGATTTTGTTTGTTTGTGTATTGAAGGTGCGAGAGCTGCTTGGTAATACCATGCGTAAGATCGTGGAGCATGTGGTGCAGGACAAAGAGGAAGTGCAGGATTACCTGGAAGGACGTGAAGAACTCACAGAGTATGACTGTTATAAAACTGCTGTCAAGCACTACAAGAAACACTGCTTTAACTGGCACCAGCAGGAGGTACAAACAGTTAGCTTGAACAGCCTTCCTTGTTCTCATTCATCTGCATGATTTATTTGTGCTTTGCTGTGTGTGTGACATCTTTCCTCACTTGTTGCAGTATGAATATGCTCTGAGACACCTGTATGCTTTAGTAAACCTGTGTCAGGGAGGACACCAGGCCCAGAGGTAAAGACACTTTTTATTTTTTATTTTTTCACACCACTTATGCCTTTTTCTATAGGTGATTATGTATAAATCTTGTAAACAATGAACTATAAAAGCTGCAAAGTGTGATACATGATAAATAGCGCCCCCTGCCCAGGATAGTAAAGTTTTGTTGCAGAATGTTATTTTAATCTCACATCTGTCCATCCTCACAGAATCACAGCAGCCATGGATGACGTGTGTTACTTCAGACAATAGGAAAATGAACTTCTGAGCCCCTGAAGACTTATTTTGGATGGATTACACTTTGCACAAAAGAATCAGACCGTGGGGGAAATCAATACACAACTTTGATTTTTATCTTTTTAAAATGTTTCTTTTAATGAGGACTTGCACTTTTAATGTTATGTTTTGTTTTAAAGAAAGAAATGTGCTTTTTTTTAAGATGCTGCCCAGTGACCCTCTGACAGACACTTTGGGCTGTTCACTTTTTTTTCTTTTTCATTTTTTTTTTTTTTGTTTTGTTTAGTCTTGTATTGTTTTTATTTGTCCTTCAGATGCCTCCTCAATTTTTTTTGACAGTACAGCTTTAGAATGAGTTTCTTGCACCTCAGTTACTGTCATTATAATTAAAAAATATCTTTTAAGATGTTTGGAAACCAAAGTATTAAATGTCCAATCACTAAAGAAAGTCCAATCTTACAGGATGTTGAATAGATGCATTGTAAAACATACACTAGAGAGATACATTTAGCTACATGCTGCACTAAGATTTTTTTTTTCTTAATCTGTTTGTTGACTGAGCCATGACAGTGCCCAATTTCTCTCCAGTAGTAAAATCAAAGGAGCTTGGTTATTGACTAAATGTATACCTATCAAACTAACCTAAAATATCTGAAGTCTGTGGTCATACTTAACAAAAAGTGTCTTAAATAACTGAGATCACCGCTCCAAAACAACTGCAGTTTGAGCAGTTAATGAGCAAGTGTGTCCAGTGGATGTGTCAGGCTGTGCTATTATGTCAAGTGCCCTCTATTTAGAGTAATTTGAGGCTAAAGGAAGGTGTAATGTTTGAGGAGTGTTTGCTGGAGTTTAAGCTCTGTAAGAAAAGTTTGCACTGACAACATGGGTTAAAACACTTTGTGAAACAATACTCTGTGAATGAACTACTGTCAATGTTAAGCAGTAAGTTATTGATTATAAAAGCAACAATAAACATGAACTGAGTGAACTTGTTGAATGTATTTTTTGTTTTCTTTCAGTCCAAGTTATAGCTTAATTACTCTTGGTAAACCTGAGCGAAGGCAGCTGCGAAAATAAATCTGCATTGTTTATCCTTTTGATATTTCATTCAAACAATTCACAAAATTATAACCTATCACTGAAGTAAAACAATTGAAAGTGCTATTTGTTTCAAATATTTTTAATAATCATTTTATTAAAATCGAAAAACAAATTTTTTAATATTTTTAAATTAAATAAACTTGACTATAAGCTTATTTTGTTGCATCTGTAAATAAAGATTTTATTTATTAAATAAAACATAAATATTTTATTTATTTAGTTTTTTATTTTTTTACAAAAATATTGCCACGAAGAGAGTTTGCTATCTATTTTTTCAGGTTTGATTTTTGCAATGTAAGGGAAAGTATGTGCTGCCATTTTGTCCAATTCAACTCAGATGTCTTTCTCTCCTGTTTGTCATTTTCTTCTTTTTGCTGTAGAGCTGTGATATTTTTAGGTAGAAGTCTCACAAGCTACAAAATAACATTTACTGGTAAAGTAAACAACATCTTAGCAGTCCTTATGCATGCCCTGTGTTATCTGAAAACAAACCAACAAACAAGACTGAAAGGCTGCAGGTTTCTTACATAATATCTAGTACACTCATTGTGTGATTTTTCTTTGTTTCCTTCACTTGGTAACTATTACATAAGAATGATATATATGTGACTTTAATGTAACATGTTCACCTTTAACCTGTAAACCTCATCTGACAAGACAGAAAATGTGAAACAGGTGTGTCACAAGTTCACAGGTGTGAAGCAGCTCTCAATGTTCTTGAGGTTCTTGAAGATAAGATGTTCTCAACAAGCAGGCAATGCACTCGAGAGATCAGTCTGATCTACATATATGTGCATTTTAATCTAGAATAATGGGTTTAAACAATATATTTCATGGAGGAACAAATAGTAGCCTGCTGACAGATAGCAAGTTTCCCACAATGCAACAGAAATATGAGAAATGCATCCATTATCCAAAAGCAGAAAATGATCCAAGAGTCAACCAGGTAATATTCAACAAGTCTAATAAAAGAAGTAGCACGTTTCACAAGCCAGGAAACTTGACTCACATTGGTTTCAACAAGATCACAGTGTTCATTGTGTTCAAGTGTGTTCATACATGCAGCTCTATAAGCTTGAACGTGATTGTGGTAGGAATGACGGCATGTTACTTGATGTATGATGTTGTAGTAATACCAATGTCTGATTACCTAATATTGATCAAACTACGATGAAATCCCGGACTAAATATGTATTTAGCCTACTCAGACACTTAAAAACAGGAAATCGTAATTAAACATTTGACCTGTAAGCAAGACGCTAATATTCATATTAAAGTTACAGATAAATTATTTCATATAAATTTAAATATATATTATACTATAAATATATGTATATATAGTATATTTTAATTCTGATCTTTCAATAGTTTAATTAAAATATTTCCTATAAATAATTTTTATTGAATTACATTTTTATTGAATTCATAAAACTATGTCCTGGATGACTAAGCATCTCCATAGCAATACGTCCTGTAAGTGACTAATGACACATAAATCATTCACGCCCTTTAATCAGTCTGTTATGTAATCTAGTCTATGGGATGTAAGTGTGTGTTCATTCTGTGGCCGCGGGTTGGCGCCACTGAGCGGCACGCATCTGACAGAGTTTGGAAACTCCCTTTTTATTCTCACCTGGAGCCTCTTGAGGATTGAGCAGAGAGGAGTTTCTCAAGCCAGATGAGAGGACAGTCTGCACGGACTGCTCAAGACTGGTCGCTCTCTAAGGAACAAGAGTTTCCTAAAACAACCGGAATACCGTGGAAATGCCTCACCTGAACTCTCCAGAGCACATGCACATGGACCGTCCGATGTAAAGGATTTTACAGCGCCAACAAGGAAACTGAGGGATCCAGAAGTTACAGGTAAGTTAACAGCCCTGCCCTCTCTGCCGACATTATACTAAAACTTGTGTAATTAGTTTAATGCAAAGTCAGAAGTAAAGTTAGAGTGTCTAAAAACTCTCTGTACTCTGTTAGCTCCGGTGTTTGTTCTTTGGGTTTAATCATTAAAATGTGTGCTCCCTGATATTTTGGTATCAAATAGGTTTTACTTTCAGTAAAACGTAAAGTGTGTGTGTGTGTGTGTGTGTGTGTGTGTGTGCGCGCGCGTCCTCGTCTCTCATTTATTTGTTTGCAAAAAAAAAAAAGATCAATCCCCAAATATTTCTAATTCTTAAAGTCGTAAAGCGACGTTTGTCTTAGAACCTGATTATTATTTTTGGAATTAAATATAAATTCAATGCACTCAGACAAGACAAGATACTTCATAAATTAAATGTCATCCTATTTTACTTGTGCTGGTATAACACGACAAAGTTATGTAACTTTTGGGAGATTTAAAAAAAGAAGAGGGTGGGTCTTAATTAAAGCTTACATTGCATTAAAATGCTGACATTCTTGAAAAATTAAAT
>JAUMHE010000062.1:15969378-15990879 GCA_032359235.1 Enteromius mattozi | reverse complement strand
TCTCACAATATGACAGTGTCTGGCCTGGGATTTAATGTCTATATTCTGTTGTGTTTTTCAGCGTTCTACTCTGAACCTCGTCTGCAGTTCTCATTGTTAACTGATGGAGTGAATCTTCTGGTGACCTCAGATGGAGGTTACCCTTCTCCTACACTGCAGTGGCTGATGGAGAACTCAGACATCACTAACCAGACACAAACACACCTCACACAGGACACACAAACAGGACTTTATGTTGTGTCAAGTTGGATAAGTCTCATCAAAGTGTTAAATTGCTCTTTGACGTTTCTACTGCACAACAAACCCCTGGGACAAGACATCAGGAGAGACATCCAGCTCTACTCAGGTAAGGACTTTTAAAAACAAGCAATTTTAAAATGATCATGAATTATCAATAACATTTAAGATTGTAAAACTAATTTTATTTTATTTTAATTAAAATTCTTCGTACAGATAAGAACAAGAGGCAAGAAGAGTCATACAGATGGCAAGGATGCTTCATATTGATCCCTGCTCTTCTGCTGCTGCTGCTGATCGGGATGATTGTATTGTTTGTGTACTTTAGAAGAAGAAGAAGAAGAGAACAGACCAAACACAATGGCTTTATAGAAATGGGACACCCTTCTGAAATTCACATTCTTAATGTAAAAAGTCCAATATGTCCATAATGGTTGTTACAAAACCACTTCAACGAACTGTTATCCTGTTTATGAAACCTATAAAAGATGTCCTGTGATTTGCAAGACAGACAACAGCATTATATATTTTTATACTGTTTAAAATTAAGTACACTGTATTTTTTATGTTATTTCCTAACCTTGGCAGCTTTTAACAAATAGTAGGATATATAATTTATTAGTGTTACATGACCCAATCCTTTAAATTTCTGTGTTTAGCATTTCAAATAATCAGATAATTGTAGTTTCTCTCTCACCTAAACTAACCAGAGGCCAACTGCATTAATATAACCACTAGGTTATGAGTGTCTTAACTAGCTTGATCAACTACCACTTAGCCATGACGTAGCCAGTCTTTCACTTCAATTCAAATTAGAACAGTTTACTGTTTTGTAAATTATTTTAAATAGTTATGACCAGTCTACAAGAAGAAACTTACATCATTAACTTTTTAAGATGTCTAAGCAGTTTATGCTCCTGGCCCCAGATATATTTTGGTACTAAAATACACACATTTGGTGCTTAACCAACTCATAACGTTATGTGCAGCATTGTTAGATTTCTACCGTGAAAATTCAAAATTGACATTGTCCATTAGTGTTTTATATGTGAACTGAACTGAACTATTTATTGTTAAATGGAATTTGTCAAAACTTTTATTTGTAAATGTCATTGTATTGAGATTTAAATTACTATGTAAAACCAGTAGTGGTATTAGTGATTGTAATATGTAAATGTTCTATTCAGAATGGTCATACATTACATCTACAATAGGTGCATTTTATGTCATTAAGAAAACTGCTGAAAAATAAAATGCAAACTTGCAAAGTATCTCACGAGTGTTGTTACACAGATCATGACTGTACATGTACAACTAGCTGTTTTTCTTTTTTTTTAAAAATCTAGTCGGGTAGGTAACGGAAACCACATAATCAGAAGGAATTGTTGCAGAAATAATATCAGTACATACAATCATTTAATTCAAAGTCACAACCATTACAGTGCTGTGAAGATTAGTGCACACATGAAAAGCCCAGTGTGGGTGAGGAGCACACAATGTCTTTTTATATCCACAAATGACGTGATGTGAATTGATGTGCATTGCATTAAATGGTGATAGCGTGATAGTACAATTTCATTGTACAGACAGCAAGACCAAACATGTGCTAATGAAGACCCATAGTGACATAAGATATGAACAGCATCTCTTAAAGACTACAGTTAACAGGGTGTTCAGATTCAAGACTTGAAAAGGCTTTGTTTACACACAAAAAAATAAATAAAAAGGCATTACCATGGAAACCAGGAAAAACATGAGTAATGTAATCTCTCAATACATGGATTATCAATCAAGTAAACTAATTTCCTGCAATACTAGTTTTAATTAAGCATTGAATGGCTTTTTTTTTTGTTTATTTGTAAAAAAAAAAAAAAAAAACAACTACCAAAAGACATTTTCTCAAGTTTTTAATTTTGAATTAAATTCCATCTGAAACATAATAATCATCTGAGTTTTGTGCAAAGTCTAGTTTTCTTACAACACCTTGCTCTACCAGCTCATCAGATACAAGTGGAAACTCTTGTCTCTCCTTAAATGGTGAAAATAACGGGTCCAACCTCTCCTTTTTATTTTCAGAATTCTTTTCCTCTGAGATGAAGGATGGCAGAAACACCTCATCCAGTTCTCCCATTGTTGATTTATCTATAACAGGATGTTCCTCCATGGTTTCATTGGTCATAACTGATGTCTTTGTGGAACCTTTTTCCTCATGAAAAACATTTCCCACTCTCTGAACTTTCCTCTGAGAGTAACTTGAACCCTTAGTCATGTTCTGCATTTTCCTTTCTCCAGACCAATCCAAGGATGCAACGTCAAGCTGCTCCATGGGGGTTATATCTGCCTTTTCAGATCCTACAATACTCTTACTGATTGCCATAAAAATCTCCACATCCCCATGTTTCTCTTCCTCCATCTCTTTCCTTTCCTCCTCTATGAACTCTACTGTGCTGATGTGAGATGTGTGCTGTCTCTTATTGTGGTCCTCTTCAGAAGATTTCAGGGTAACTGAGGTAACAAAGTCCTTGTGGGTGTAGGACCTCTGGGGCTCTTTGGCCAGTTTGGCATCATCATCATTTCTATGAGCCATGGGAATTGATTCCAGAGTTGAGGAGGGCAAAGTTGAGAAAGCAGAAGTTACAGAGTCAGAGAGGAGTACTTGATCACTGCTTACAAACCCTGACGCACAGAGAGAAAAGAAAAGGTCAGGACCTTTATTTTATCTATGAACTTTAATGTGATTGAGAGCTGTTGTTTCTGGTGTACTAATTTCAGCATTTTAACCTAAAAACCTAACATTAAAAAAAACACTAATCCGTTTATTTAAAGCTATAACCTTGCACCCATAAATATATAGGAAATGGTGAATAACTTGAGACCAGAATAATACAGTTAATGAAGTAGAAAGAAAAGATCAGCCCATGACATATACCCAAAAATAAATATTAAAGAATATTATGTTTTCACTGATGTTTGTGCACTAATGACGAAATCTACTTATTTTTAACTTAAACTGTTAAAAATTAACATAAAGCTGAGTTAAAACATAAATGTTAGCCAGAAAAAAATAAACTTAGTTAAAATAGTTAAAATATAAAAAAGCGCTAAGACGACAAAAACACATAAAATAACTAAAACTAAAATAAAAAAGTTAAAGCATTAATAAATTCTTTGAAAAGTATTTAATAAAAAAAAATTGCTTTTGTTTGCATTGTATTTAGCACTTTCTGTATTTATTTTGCCTTGTAATGTATATTCTTGAACATATCTTCTGTGGATATCATGTGCAGGGTTTTTGTTTTTCCTTTAATTTGACATTTTGTTTTTAGCTAATACACCAAATTATCAAGGATATACACATTATATGGATATACAAGTATTTTGGTGCAGTTGTCTGACAAAGCCTTTTTTTAAGCAGCATAGCAAGAAATAAAGTGATGATCCAATATTAAAAAGTTGTGAGTACTACTACTGGATTTAAGTTTGATGATTTACTTGCCTTCCTGTGTAATTCGTTTAGTTTTGGTCTGGTTACAGATTGAACCACAGCAGTCACAGACAGAATCTTGACCAAACACAGAGATCCATCTGTTTGGTAGAATAATTTAGGGGGTTTTTTTTATGATAGAAAAGAGTTATTCATGATCATTACAACAGTCAGAGACAGATGTCTTGTTGACCTTTCATCGGTGTGACTGTAAAAACAAGACTTCTGCATTGGACTGGGGCCACCACCAGAAACAGAGAGCTCACAATGGAGTGCGACCTAAAATAAACCACAGAGAGAATGAATCATACAATGAAGGAAGGCATCCCAATGCACAATACAGCACAGTTTATCTTCTTAAATGGATAAACTGTGAAAAAATGCGTGATGGCGCCGGTAAGGTGGCTGCCGTCGCGACTCTGTGGTCGCACAAAATCATTTCACTGCATATTGTACTCTGTATGATTGTGTATGTGGCAAATAAAATTTGAATTTGAATTTGAAAAAATAATCAAACGTACAAACACACCTGGGCATCTGGAGGCTCAATGAACTGGAAAGCACCAAAGGAGAACTGAACAACATTATCTGCCCCAGAGAACCTGAACCTTGAAGCACCTGGATTTATTCGGCTTTCCCGTAAACACCTGGATGTGTGTGAGAAGGTGTTTGTGTCTGATAAATATTCCACAAAATTAGTGTTTTGCTCCACTCACCCATAATTGTCTATGATGCTGTGTTTGGATGTTTGAGTCAAAGTGTTGACTGTAGCCGCATAACAGCTGTTGATAAAAAGCTGGATCCCTTGGTTATGATGTCTCGTGGAGACCTGCACATTCACCTGCTGACCCAGAAGGTACACAGCAGACCTGACTGGAGAAGACCAGGACTCTACAGTATAGATACATGAGAACATCAGTATCATTTTACAGTGCCTGGTTTACAGTTTAAACATACCTGAAAGTGTGGGAATGTAAAACAAAATGCTTCTGGGCAAGTTACAACATGCACTGAAATGACAGAGTAGATTAGCAGTCCAAAGTCTGTTTGCTTGTGGACTACCTATAGCCTACTGTATGTAATCTCCTCTGTTGCGTGCATACTTACAGTGCATTATAAGCCTATATTAGCATTGATCCATGATTGGTCTGTTATTGCCTTTTTAAACTAACACAACTGACAACACAATTATAAAGTTCATATTCATATGCATATTCATAAACAAACTATTCTATATTGTTTTAACAGTTTTTAGATAATTATGTAATGAATCTCTGTTGTGTTGAAGATGTCTTATCTGTGCAGACTGAAAAATGTGTGATATAAGACTGTTATTGCATAATGATGTGTGCATCGCAACCTTTTCACACACCCCCTTGCAGCACAAAGGAGGAGTGTAAAACCTCCCAGGAAAGTAACAACGTGGCCAACTGAGTTATTATTCCAAGGGCTGTCAGACGACCAAAAAATAAGGGGGAAATATCAACATGATTACTCACATCAACACAAATATCTTGGAGCTTAAAGGATCCAAGGAGACACCCACGATAGAACAACTAAGTGCAGAGACTGCGCTAGGCTCTACTTACATCAGTTAACCAGATGTTCTATTCATTCCAACTGAAAATTCCTCGTGGCTGGATGCCCTGGAAATAGGAGAAACTGTTCTTAGCCTCCAGAAAGGAAGAAAACGACAAAAACTGAGGCTGAATTTGAGGTTAATCCCAGTTCCCAGCACGCATCTACAACTGACTCAAAGGCTATCGAGCAGACTGGGGAAGAGAAAAAGAAATTTTGGGACCCACCAGTGTCACTCACTGATTTAACTCCAGCCAAGCAGCTAAGTAGTAAAAAAAAAAAAAAAATCTGATGAGGGAAAAAAAGTAGGGCATTCTCCATAGATCAATATGATGTGGGATGTATACCATCATTAGGTTGAATGATAACACCCCAGTTCGACGAACATACACCTCTATACCAAAGCCCTTACATAAAGAGGTGAAGGAATATTTGGAGGACTTGGATACGGAAATCAAAATCCAACTACTCTCCACCCATAGTGTGTGAGAGGAAAAAGGATGGGATGTGTCTCTGTTGTGATTATCAGGAGCTAAATCAAAAATCTATTCCCGATAGACATCCCATCCCGCACATACCGGATATGCTCAACAGTTTACAAGGCAGTGGTTGGTTCTCTGTAATAGATAAAGGCAAGCCATTTCACCAGGGTTTCCTGGAAGAAAGCAGTCAAGTGAAATTAACTGCAAAAAAATGTGAATTGTTCAAAAACAAGGTGAGGTTTCTTAAGAAAATGATCTCAAAAGAGCGACACACCATGGATCCGGATGAAATTGCACATGTGCAAGCATTGAGAAAGGTGTTAGGTTCAAGAGGGAACTTGAACAACAAGTATTCCCTGCATCACCAGTGAAGCGAATATCCAGTGATGCCTTAAAAAAAGCTCAGCAGGGGGACCTGATGATCTCAAAGATCTTGCAGTATGTGAGGACAAATCAGTGAATTGGTGCAAAAGGTGAAAAACAGTGATGAGGACACAAAGGCATTCTTGAGAATGCTATGCGCTTCCAGCTGGTACTCCCCAAAAGTTTTCATAATTTAGTGTTCCAACAGCTACATCAGGAAATAGGTCATGTAGTGGAGCGGACACTGCACTTAATCAGAGAATGTTTTTATTGGCCATACATGCAGCGAGATGTGGAGCAGCACATCACTTAGAAGTGCAATTGCTAGTAACGTAAGAGGCCAAACAAGCCTTTCCAGAGCTCCATTGACCAACATTGTGAGTACATACCCCCTTGAGATTGTGTCCATTGATTTCCTGCATTCAGAGAGAAGTAAAGGATACTGGTCGACCAGGGCAAAGAATTCAGTACTGTGGGATTCACGGCTCCCGCACCACCCCTTACCATCTACAGAGGAATGGCCAGGTCAGACGGTTCAATAGGACCCTGCTGGCCATGTTGAAAACCTTAACAGATGAAGAAAAAGCTGACTGGAAAAGTTCCCTTTTAAGGTGGTGCATGTGTATAACTATACGTGTCATGAATCCACAGGCTTCTAGCCATACTATCTTCTCCGTGGCCATTACCCCAAACTCCCAATTTTTGGCCTGAGTCTCAACAATGCAAGTACTTCACCCCAAGAGTATGCAACCAAGTGGAAAGAGAGAATGGAGAAGGCTTACAATAGGCTTCCAAGATGGCTCGCAAGAGTGGGGACAGAGGGAAAAAGAGGTATGACAGGAAGGTTCATGAGTTGTATCCAGGGTGCTGAGTCCTCATCCGAAACCTCACAGAGAAGGGTGGTCCAACTCAGATCGTTCTGGGTGGAAAAAGTTCACATAGTGAACTACCCAGACAGTCCAGTGTATGAAGTGCAACTTGAGAGTGGTCATGGGCGAACATGAGTGCTTCAAAGGAACTTACTGCTACCATGTGATTCTCTGCCTGTGGACGAACATAAGACACCCAGAAAGAAAAACACAAAAGTAAAGAAAAAGACACAAAAGAGTACAACCAGTAACAGAACTGAACTTACCAGAATGACTGGGATTACCTTGAAAGAGTCCCAGTGGAGTCAGCTGATAAATCTGTGAAAAGCGTTTTTAGACCAGACGCAGAGGAGTTTCAGCCCCGGAATGAGATAATGGACCCAGAATACTACGATGTGGATTAGGGACAGCTCCAGATGACATCAGAAGAGGAGCACTATGAAAGGGAAAGAGAGAAAGGCGGGAGGAAAGAGTACATCCACAAAAGGTTGAAGAGAGGGGGCGGCTGACATTCACCTTGGACAAAGAAGAAGAAAGAAATGTAGCACATGAAATGCTAACCAGTGATGAGACTCATGATAAGCACCAGCAACAGTGGAAGTATCCTTTGTGAATTACAAAAAACACAAATACTTTTACATATGATATCTCAGGGCAGCCAACACTCACTTAGTGCTGAGGTTAGTATGTTGGTCATATAATAGGAAATTTGTTAAAGAGGAATTAACTCTGGCAAAATGTGATTGTATGTTGCGATTGATAAGGGAAAATCCAGAGTAGATAGGTTCTTTGTGAGTGTTTTCTTGAGAAGGATGAATGTTCAGGTAAAAAGGTTACACCTATTTTCAATGCAAGTACCTTACCTGTGAGTATTCCAGAGTAGTGGTGGATTATCATCGTGCACAATGACACCTGCCACACCCATGTTAAGGGGGGATAAATTAGATGTGACAAGACTGAGATGACTCTAAATTACCCTTGAACCGGTTCATGTCAACCCTTTAGAAATGTCAAGAATCTTCACTAAGTCACGCTTGTCTACAGTCTCTTATTTCAAGTGTGCAACACTTTCTATAGGTCTATATGGTCTTACCGTCCATCAGCTGAATCCTGAAGTCACCAGATCGGTTCCTTATAAGTTTGTGCAATACTGTCCGCGATGTGGGACTCACCATCAGACTGTGCACATGATGCTCCCTAAATAATAAAGAGAACAGTGTTGTTCCGCATCCTGGACTGTAAAAACACAACTAGCTAGGGTTTTACTTACACAACAATCATTAGGTGATCGGTCAACAGATTAAGTGACAAATCAAATTGTGCTAAAAGAGTTATTATAGTAATAGTAAAACTATTTTACTATTGCAATGCTGCAGCAGTGACACTAAGCCCCAGAAAATTAAATTCACCATGGGTTCCCTTGAGATTTTATAAAGTTAAAGTTTTATATTTTCATGATAAAAAAAAAATCTGTGCTATACATAAACTTATAATTGTACGTTTTGCTGTACAACATACAACATTCACATCCCAAACGTTTTTAATGTAGTTACCAGAGCTGGGTAGATTGCTTACAAATTGTAGTCCCTTACGGATTCCAAATTACATTACAAAAATAGTTATATACATATATTAATAATAATTAATTCAATAATAAACAGTTAAAATTTAGTTATTTTAAAACAACAACAATCAAAATAAAGCATCAGACATTTATGAACACGCAAATGTTGTGCTTAATTCTTAAAATAATTAGTTTTATTGAATTTGCGAAATTTGTGTTTTTAAAAGACATTTACACATACGTCATTTAGCAGACATTTTTCTCCAGTATAACAATAGAATAGAATAGAATAGAATAGAATAGGAAAGTGCTAATAATAATAATAATAATAATAATAGGTCAAGTGCTGGACAAAAAATTTCTTTTTGAAACTGTTTCAAGACTCTGAGCTGATCGAATTGATCTTCCCAAAAAGACGGTGAAGAGGTGACTGTGGAGGAAAATTTATTTATACTGGTAAGAGAGGGACAGCTGGGGGACTCATAGGTGTCTGTACTTCATTTAAAGGGTCAAGAAGATCCTAAATAAAGAGGACTAGGTTTTAGTAGAAATTATATAGTGAAGTGTTTTCACGTTATTGTCCTTTTATGGAAAAGTACAGTGGTTATGAGTTTGTAACCTTGAGTGCAGTGGCGGAGCCAGGGGTGGCCGCAGATGACGCTCCCATAATCACGGCCACCCCACTCGTAATTGCATCTTTAAGGGACGAAAATTAGTTTTCAAATATTGCTCTAGGAGAACCTCGAACATGTCTATACAAATTATAAGATAATGTTTGGACTGCGAAACTCTCATGGGAGCCGTTCCCAAAAATAGTGCGGTTTTCCAGTTTTTGTAAAAAGTGAGAGAAGAGCAATACAGTGCAAACCTTGGTGCCTGGAGATTAAATTGTTTGCACTTGAAATAATGCATTTCAGTAATGACATTATTTGAACATAGTTTTGAAAACCATGAGAGTGAATTATGACTAAACATTTTATGAGAATTTAAATGAATTATAAATTAAATTTAAAGTATTGTAGCAATTACACATTATGTGATTTAGGTACCTACAATACTTTTAAAAAAGTATTGTATGGTGCCATGTTTGCTTGTATAATGAAATTAAATGTGCCACCCCAGGAGTAACTGCTGGCCCCTGCCTGGCCACCCCTGTGAAAAATCCCTTGGATGTGCCTTCTGGACCTGTGCGCGGATGGTGACTGATCGTTCTAGAGTCGCAGCCCTGACCTAAACAGATTAAGGGAAGATGTAAACGAATCCGAGTGGCAACAGAATGCACTCTGGTAAGAGATAAATCAGTGTTTTTCAGTTGGAAAAAAAAAAGAGGAAAAAAAGTAAACAGCAGAGAGGTTGTTGTGTGAAACGTGTGTAAAGAATGTGAGCAGATGAAGAGCAACAGCCCCAATGATTGAAGTTTCAGCACCTGATGAGCCGATACTGGTTTTCAGACCCTGGACTATGGCTGACATGAGAGCGGCGATAGCTCATCTGCCAGATCTGGACGCAGCAGGTGACAGATTTTCCGCTGAGCTAGCAACAATTTTGCCAAGAATTCAGTCCAGCCCTACACAAGCTACAAAGACTGCTGCCACTGAAACTCGGGCCAATGAACTGGCACAAGGTGAGCAGGGTTTTGACCCTGCAGGGAGAGAACTATCGAGGACCCCACAACGACTGGACACGTGTCCAATGCGGTGTACCGAGTTGTTGAAATACTGAGTCAAACCGTGAGAGATGCATTTCCAGCGTTTATGGACACAGCAAAGATCGGCAATTGTTGCCAAGGCAGAGAGGAGTCTGTACAAGACTATTATCATCATCTTCATAAGACATTCAACAATCACAGTGGCTTAACAGAGCCTAATGAGTGAGAAAATCAACCAGACACCTTGGAGTGTCCCCTTCGAGGCTGGCTCTTGGATGGACTGAGGCCTGGGCTTACACAAGCAGTGAATACCAACTACATCGAATTGAAAAACAGACCCTTGAATGATGCCTCAGCATATGCTTTAAATGCAGAAGAACTGCAAACAACGAAGAAGGACAGGGCAAATGGCAATACTCAATGTATGAAGGTCAAAATTGTTTAGGTATGTCTAAATTAGGCATGTAACGATACTGGTATCGAGTACCGAACAGTTTATGGGCATTTTCCAAATCAAAGTGATCCTCCTTATCCCCTTGCCAGTGGAGACTTTGGAGTGAGCAGAGCATGTGTGAGCCATTATTTATTTGTTTGGAATGCACTTGACAAAGGGAGTGATGTAATTTCCTCATTATCTTCAGTTGGGATAAATGATTTTAAATGAACGCAGCATGGTGTGCGTCAACAGAGACAAAGGTCAACAAATAGAGTGGCATTTTGATTTGTGAGCAATCAGTGCAACGGTCACACAAAGGGCCACCTCAGTGCCAAATCCATATACAGGTTTGTTGAAAAAAAAACACAGGATGAAAATTTTTATCCAGTTGTGCATTTAGCTAATGCATTTTTTTAGCATGGTTTGCATTTGATTTTAAAGAAAAGGGCTACAAATCTATGCATTTATATCAGCACTGCAAATAAGTCTTTAACCTTTGACACTGACAGGTGGAACTGCTTATTACTCAACATGGATGATTTATTAGTGTATTTTTGTGATGGGTCCACATGTGTGTCTGACACTGTGACACTCCTGAAGCACTTGGCTCAGAGGGCCACAAGGCCAGCATTTTAAATCTACAATTTGTAAAACAACAGGTTACTTTTTTGAGTCATGTCACAATACCAAACAGTAAGTCACTGTCTGACAGTGTCTGTCTTCTATGGAAAACAATTGTGTCACAATTTAGATTCACGCTACAAATTCTGACACATGACAGTGGAAATACATTTTTGAAATCAGATGGGCGCCCAATACTAAATGATAATATAGTGGCAGCTTTATTAGAAGCTATTTTGCTGCCCGAAAAAATTACTATTTGTAAGTGTGCTGCACTTTTTTACAGAGCATGCAGGCCTTTGCTTTAGGAGCAGAGAAACAAGAGTGGGCCAAAGCAGGCTCTAAATGAAAAGACGGTGTTTGGAAGAGCTAAGATGGCAAGCCTCGTTTACCATAACACTTCTTTCCTTTTTTTGTAGACATGCTTTTGAAGTGGGTAGAAGCTTTCCCAACATCAAAGACGCAGTGGCAAAGGTGCCGCGGACAGGGCAGTGGAAATTTTGAAAAATAAATTGACCAAGTGTTGTGTGGAAACAGGACTCACATGAGTTAAAGCACTCCCAATTCTTCTCATGTATGAGAAAGAGAAAAATATCAAGAGTGAATTTAAGCCCATACTAAATTCTCTTTGGTAAACCACCAACTATGGGAATAGAAGAGGGTAAACGACAGCTGCCATCAACAGAATTGTGTGAACATGACATGTTGAGTTTTTGCAAGGAAATGTTTTTTGTTGTTGTTGTGTAATGTCTGTGTGCATGTGAATGCCGCCCAAGGAAAGGCTGCTGAAACTGCCATACAAGACATCAAACCTGGTGATTTCGTGATGGTGCGAGATCTGAGGAGAAGTAGCTGAGAAGGTGACATAGATACATACCAGCCACTGCAGGAAAATTCCATCTGCATCTCAGGAAGAGGAGCAAAGGAAGTAAAGAGATGTGAAGCATGCGTCAACATGAGAACGGCCGTAAAAGAGCCAGAGAACTCTGACAGTAAACGGTTTGAATGAACGTCGAGTCTGTGGGGATGATGGGGATACTGGCTGTGGAATACTTTGTTATCAATAGTGGGGGCAGGACTGCTGCTATTGTAATGGTTACCAATTTTTTTCCAGTTCGTATTCAGCTCAATACAGAGACTGATGAATGCAATAAAATGGTTAAAATGAGTGTGTACCCTGAAAAGATGTTTTTGGAAATAGGGGGCAAGCAAGAAATGATTACGAAACTACAATTAGTGAAGGCTACTATGAGATGTGTTACATGACAAAAAGACAAATGACTTAAAGGTAAACAAAGCATGAGATTTTTACCAGTGTTTGTCCACTTTTATCCATACTTTTATGCTTACTATTATGAATTTGGACAGAAAAAAAACAGCCTTAGAAATGTTCTAACTTTTTCAGGGATTTAATTGCATGATCATTCATATGAAAATTAGAAATGAAGAGTATAAATGCAATGCAATTGCTTCATTTCTCTTTATGAGTTATGTTTTATTGAGTTTATGAAACGAATGAGTACAGGGTGGTATTTTGCTCATTTAGCCCGGCTACCAAAGAATGAATATGCATCTGTGGTGTTATGAAATTATTTTAATTATTTGTCAATGAATGATCCCCTCCCTTTTGGTCACACTCTGCAGCAAACTGTGTTTCTGTACGACTGTTTGACCTTCTTTGCAAAGAATAAAATCTTTAAAGACAATTTATTGAGTTTGTCTCTTACATGGTGAGAGTTGTTTTAAAATTGCCATGACAGTAACTATAAATTTGGAATAATTTATTGCTATTTTGTGAATAATATGTAATATGTATAATATAATATATTATAATATATTAAACCTAATTGAATCTTGTTACAATTTCTGTCATTTGATTCTGTAATCCATCTTACATTATAATCAGTTACCACCCAACACTGCTTATTACAACATGAGATATTTGTTGATCCGTTTGTTTGTTTATTTGTTTGTTAGACTGAACTTCAAATTTCCCGTTTTCAGCTATGTTTAAAGCCTAGCAGAGTAGGGTATCGTCAATTTATATTCATCACAGACCTTGTTTTACTCAAACTGAAAACCTTAAAAACACAAAAAAATCTCAGGGAAACCCGTCAATGTTTTTATTAATGGATACAAATGTGCACGTAACATGACCATTGTTCGTGCTATTTTTTTTTTCATGATCTATATACATCCTCTCTTTGGGTTAGGTTGAATTACCTGTTATAGCGACACTCCACGCCCACGTTGATTCTGTGATAGTGACGTGAGTATCGGTGTGATTGCGGCAAGTAACGCAGGACATATTTGTAGGCAACGTAATCAGGAAACACCTTTTAGTTGGAGATAAGGTTCGTCACTTGTTTCGGAAATGATAAGTGACCTACATTCTTTTGAAATAACGCTCACCTGTAGTTCTCCCTGACAGTCGGTGAGCGCGTATGTGAAGAGCAGGTTGTTACGCGGCTCAAGGACCCCGTTACTTTTGCAGGTGTCTCCGAGTGTCAGCTCTTCTGCGACGGCTGAGAAACCGTAGAAATTCTTCTTAACCCTTAAAACGAATCCAGAGCGCGAACAAGTCACCGACACATCCGGGAGCCGGCTGTATGTGGGCAGGTAATCCTCGCCAGGTAAGACTCTCGCAGGTGTTCGGCCGCGGATCCGCAGGACAGGCGCTGGTCTCTGGCGCGTGAAGCCTGGCCTGTTTGTGAACGGATAGCGCACTAGAGGTTTCCCAGAGGGTGTCTCGCGAGCTGTTCTTGGGAGATCGGCTTTTGTGTCTAATAAAGATGAAGCTGAGACACTATTTAACAGTGTTGGCCAAGAGAAAATGCCAAGAATCAAACATAGAACTACACGAGCTATGCTGTTCACTTTCATATCAATAACTAGTAAGTTTTATTATGATTTACTTATCCTTTTCCTACAGGTGCAAACTACACAGTCAAAAAGGCCTTTTAAGAAAGGTTCGGTCGGGTGTTAGATGTGATTGGTCTATAAACGTGATTTGTAATTCATTTCCGCTCGCGCTGTGCAGTATTTGTCAGTAGAGGGCGCCACGCGGATGAAGAAATGGCTTCCATACAATATCAGAAAGTGCGCAATCCTGTCCCAGACATCTGATGAATACAACGCTTGGTCGCATTAATGCACATTAAATCCACAGCCTGACATCTAACATCCGCGGAGGAGAGCTAAGAGCTAAGTGTATCCCGTCAATCACCACGTTCACGAACTCACATGCTCTAACATTTCGACAATTCCAGTTAGTTGAATTAATTAGATGTTACATGATGCGCATTAGTATGTGTTTTGTAAAACCTTAGTTTTTATCACAATAAAAATATTTAATGAAGATGTAGGCCTATTTGTTTTGTGACAAATATTGAAAATGCATAAATTCAGCTCTGTTTAAAAAAAAAAAAAGGATTTGCATTTTTCCTACACTTTCCAGTAGTCCTGTCCTGTCTGATAATCTGAACTACACACAGTGGTCTTCGATCATTCGTCATTTTAGCTGAAGTGCAAAGAGCACTTAATAATTTAATTACGTAATTCTATTACATGAGACACTGTATACACGCACATACATACATGTATACATATATATATATATATATATATATATATATATATATACACACATCCCTAGCAACGCCCGTGTCATGAGTTTGGGTCCCATAACTAAAATATGAAATTATTAAACCACAGTGATTCTTCACAATTAGTTAGTTTTCATTAAATTAAAACACCAAACCTAAACAATAAATGTCTTTAACCCAGTCCAATTACATAGTTCTTTTGAAGGTATGCCAGTACTTCAGAGTAGTATACCACTCTTTAGGCTAAGAACTGGTTCTTATTCAGAAGAGGCTGAATTATTACCTTTTATAGCAATGTTTTATTGACTCTGTGATAATGGAGAGAGTTTCGATGCTGATAACTGCAAGTAATGAGGGCCATATTTGACAACTGTTTTTCATTCAATTAAAAACCGAAACAGTCCAGTTGCAGAAATGAAAATTCTTTTGAAGATTTGATAGTATTTACAGCACACATTTAATAAACACAATATAAATACAAAACGTCAGTTTATAAAGCCCATAAAATAATGTATACACATATTGTACATTTTGTAGTTGTGTAATGTTCTGGTGGTGTTTGTAGTTTTGACAAAAAATCATTTCCATTAATAATCTCTTGTATTACAGTCTACAGCTGCTTTGTACTGCTGAACAAAACAAGACAGTTTCATTGAAACAGCTCATGGTTTACAGAGAGAAGTAATGTTTGATAACATTACAAACAGCTATTGAGCACACAACGTCCATAGCTCAGACTACTCTAGATCTCAGAGCACTATATCCACAGTCTGTCAAAGAGCCTGAATGTGCAATCATTTTAACACACACACACAAATGTACAGAGATACCAACATTTCATGCTGGAAAAAAAATACTGCAACAATGCACATTACAAATTTTCACCTAAATGTTCCACCTAAACGACTCTTTGGCACAGCTGCACACATTAAAGAGAACTGATGTTCCTGTAAGCTGTGACTTAAATTTACTTGTGTTAATTACTATAATATAATTTGATCAGGTTTTAGAAAATCTCTTCGCTTTCTTGCTCAACATAAGGCACTATAAATAAATACAAAACCATAAAAAAAATTACACAGACATCGTCATCTTGTTCACGCTGATAAACTTCCCACACAAGAATGATTCAGGTCATCTTTAAAGAAACAAAGTGATTTTTTTCCACCCAAAGTGCAAAAACTAACCAACAATTCTTCACAACAATGAGAAAACATGTCCTTAAACAATTACTAAACTCAATATATCCTCTACATTCAGAAACCAAAATATGAATCCATCATCTTAAATGAGAAAAGAGAGTTGCAACAAAATATGGTGTATTAGAAGATGGTACATTTGAACCTCATATTGATCATAAAAATCTCCCTTTGTTCTCTCCCAGGGAGAGCTGTAACATTTACTGAAAGCAGCAAGTAGGAACTTGTAGTTAGTTTATTGTATAAATATGTATGATAACAGTAGTGCAGATTTTTTAGGGTTTGTCAGCTTTCATTGGTCCAGTTAACCAGCTGAGCTTGTACAATCCAGCTAATAGATTTCCTCATTGCCGTGGTTAAGATGTATTTTGGCGCCCTCTGTTAGTCAGAGCTGGTATTTTATGCTGTAATGTCAGGCTTCAAAGCCTCCATCTCAGACTCTTGTTCTTCGTTCCTGTAAGTGAGAAACAGTTCCTTTATTGTCAACAGCAAGAGTTGCTCAAGTGACTCATGAGATTTTATAAGACCTTTGTAAAAAAAAAAAGTTAATACAGATAAAATCGTAAGTATATGTCCTACCGTAGTAGCAGCTGCAGCTGTTTGTTGTTGTACTGCCTGCGTTCTTCATTGATGGGATATGTTTTAAAGATGAGAAGCCCCAGAGCTATAAGTGATACAGGAGCAGCCGACACCAGCATCTTCAATGTCAGATTCACAGAATCAGGCTGAACACAACCGTTTGTCACATAACCTGCAAAGCTAATGGGACAGAAATCAGAAGAACCCAAATAAGAGCATGATGAAATATGAAAACGAGAATGTAAACATATCTTTATCTCTTCACAAACACATAAAAGGGCATTAATACACACACACAGAGAAAAATAAAGTTACCTTAATGCTAGTGTTGATACTCCAAGCGACACACCAGAGGCAAATTTGGTGAAAAAAACATAGAAAGAGTAGAAAATAGCTTCATGGCCCTGAGACGTGGGATTCTGGACTTTAAAATCATCTACAACATCTGGAAGCATGGACCTGAAATAAAATGGAAGCATGTGTATGTGTGAAATTATGAACTTGGTATGCACTGCTTGCATTCACTCTGGTATAAGATGACTGTATTTTTTTTAACATCAAAGTTTATTCCTGTCACACATTTTCAGCACCATTACTCCAGTATTTAGTGTCACGTGTCCTTCAGAAATCAATCTGATATGCTGACTTTGATGAAAATAAGATCATCTAAAAATACCCAACTAAAATCTTAATAATCAACAGCTGCTTAATACTTATTAGAAACATGATAGTTTTTAGGATTCTTTGATAAATAGAAATTTCAAAAGAACAGCATTTATTAAAAATAAAATTCTTTACATTATACATGTAAATGAACTGTCACTTTTGATTAATTTAATAGATCCTTGCTAAATCAAACTATTAATTCTTTAATGAACCCAAACTTTTAAATGGTAGTGTATATTTAGAATATGTGGATTTCATTTTTTTTCAGTGAAGGATTTTTTTTACATTTTTCAGTTATTTATTTTTCAACATAAAATAATCCAAATGTCTTTATGTATAACCATATTCAGAACATTTTCCTTACTCATTTTTGAACACTAAACAAAAAATATGTTTAGCAAAATATGAAAAGGGAATTATTAGTTGCATGAATGATTTATGTTCATTTTAGTGAAAGGCACAAGCCTCAGGAGTTTGGTTCCCATGTAATAACATCTAGCAAGTCACATGGAGTACAGGTGTGTGTGCTGAACCTATAAATGTAAATATTCCCCATTCATGATTCTTTTTTAAAGAAGTCATATTTCTATAGGCTTTTGTTACAGATGCTTCCTCTCAATATCAGCTAGCAGACATCCTGAAATACACCTCCGTCTTCTTTCTCTTTGACTGCACAGAACAACTGGCACAGAAACACACTCACCAGGGCAGGAGGAAGGCCACTGCCACACTAGCACCAGCTGCGATTGATACAATATAGGACACGAGGAGACTACTCTTTACACATACCACCAGGATCATGAAAGGCACCGCCCACTAAAACACAAACACACACAATTAATAATGGCAGCCAACACACATCTCACACACTAATGTAACAAGCATTAGAAACTCACTGGTATGCCAATGTACACAGCAGTCTTTTTGCCAAACCGGCAGAGGAACCACTGCCACAGGGGAATAGTAAGAGCTGCGGACAGCTGGGAAGACAAATAACACCAATATTTATTTACGTTTGACCCCTACAAAACCTCATTACCATATTATGCAACGGCAAGATAATAGTGCACAAAATGCTGAAGTTTTAAACACTCTTTTCATTTGTCAACTCAAAGTCATGCTGCTTCTACACCAGCAACGTGTGTCTTTCATCACTATGGAGAGCACTAAACTCATCCAAATTGCGGAGTGCTTATATAACACCTGACCAAACAATTCAGAAGCGCACAAAAACCCTTATTCAAGCAGTCAGCTGAAAACACTCTCACCATGATGACCAGTAAGATGTTCTGAAAATCCTCTCTGAATCCCAGTGTGTACTTGATGAACACAGCAAAATTTCCCTCCAGCAGCTAAGACAGGAAAACAGACGGATGAAATGAGATTGATGATTATTGTCCATACAGTGTCTTCATTGCAAACCCAACTTCAGTCTCAAAACAATCCTAAACTTTAGTTTTGACTGCAAACCTGTCCTGATGCGGACTATGATTCTAAACCTAATCTCTTGCATGGCAGCCTGTCTCGCTCTCTTTGTGCCTCTCTTTGTATTAACACACAGAGCTCATCTCTGTAAAGTAGAGCCGTGCTGTGGTCAGTTCCAGAAACTGCTTTCTCTCATACATATCACTGATGTTTGTTGCCTGAGAAACTGTCTAGTTAAAATACAAAGTTTGCATCTTTGTAAATGATGTGGAATGAGATCTCATCATACAACAGAAATGAACATAGGTAGTAAGCATTTCAGAAAAAATGTGACATGTTTTGGATGCATCTCTAAAGTGCTTTTCTTACCATGAAGGCCAGAGAAGTGAAGAGGAAGGCAAGCACCAGTTTAACATATGGCCCATGACCCATCACCAGCCGCAAACCGGTCTGAAATGAAACATGCTTCTGTGTTTTTAAACGTCCCTGATCTGAAAAAGACAGGACAGAGTGGACATTAAATGCATCAAAATACACATTCAATGTTATTACAGTACATAGTTTCTTTATGAATGGACTACAACTTTATATTTACAATGATACAAATGTAAAATTCTTAATTTAAAGTACAATCAAAAACAAATCACCTATGTAAACATGAAATATTTTATTTGTTTACCTGCATAGGTAATGCACAAGGTAATACTTTATAATAAGGTTTAATTCATAACCATTACGAATTAATTTGGTGTCATCAACTATCACTGAACAAATAGCATTTATTAATCTAGGTTTGATGTTCATTTATAAATATTATATTATTTATTGATAATCCATGTTTATTCAGAATACTTCAACTATTATTATTTTAAAATAACTTGAAATGTTAAAAGTATTGATCATTGTTAGTTTATGATACTTAAAGGGTTAGTTCACCTAAAAATTAAAATTCAGTCATTTATTACTCACCCTCATGTCGTTCCAAACCCATAAGACCTCCATTCATCTTGGGAACACAAATTAAGATATTTTTTGATGCTGTTGATCTAACCCTCCATAGACAGCAATACAACTGAAATGATCCCAGGTCCAGAAACATAGTAAAAACATCAGTAAAACAGTCCATGTGACATCAGTTGATCAACTTCAGTATATACTTTTTTTTTGCGCAAAGAAAACAAAAATAACCTCATTTAACTTTTTGACGTAATCAGCCTTGTTTACATCCGGGGGAAAGCACGCACGTGAATGGAATCTGCGGTTGTTTACGCCTAGAGGAAAGCATACGCACGCATTGTGATAATCTCTAAAATGGCAGAAGATGCAAGTCAGGGGAGAAGAATGGTTGAGTAAATGATGTTATTTTTGTTATGTTTGCACAAAAAAAAAAGTATTCTCTTAGCATTTGCAAAACTGAAGTTGAGACACTGATGTCACATGGGCTGTTTTACTGATGTTTTTAACAACGTTTCTGGATCTGGGATAATTTCAGTTGTGTTGCTATCCTGTCTATGGAGGATCATATAGCTCTCTGATATCATCAAAAATATCTTAATTTGTGTTCTGAAGATGAACTAAGGTCTTATGGGTTTGGAACCACATGAGCGTGAGTAATTAACGACCGAAATTTCATTTTTGGGTGAACTAACCCTTTAATGCAGTATATCGCTATTCCCTTGCTGTAAAATTGTCTCTCTTGGCTTATTTTTGCATTCCACATGTTGTATAATGTGAATGTGTAAAGGGAAGTAACTCACTGTCCTGCTCTCTCACTCCAAAAAACAGCACAACAGCACACAGGATGTAGATCAAACTTATGACTACAGATGCAAACATATACACACGCCTCTGTGAAAGAGAGAGAGATATGATGATTGAGGTGCTAGAGGTTGATGACATATGAAACCTTCTTCTAATTTATAATGATCACGCCCCCTCTCACCTCTTTAATTAATTTGTAATCCAGTAAGATCTGAGAGATATTGTCATTCACAGAATAATTGGATGTGGTGTTAATGCAGGGGGTGTTGGCCATGCCTACAATCTGCCCCTGAACGGCAGTGCCAATTACTGTACCCAACACCTCTACAGTCATGCCTGAGAAAGAAAGGGCAGAAAAACAGTCAGATTGTTTATGTCGGGAAGAACAGGTGTCACAAATAACACACTACCATTAAAAAAAATTACTTTAATTCAGCCAAGACGCATTAAACAGAACAGAAGTGACAGTAAAAAACCCCCACATAAATCATTATCTGAAATGTATATTTCAATTAAGTCCCGTTGTTTTGAACTTGCATCATAGAATCCTAAAAATAACATATAAAAGGTTTCCACAAAAACATTTTCAACAAAGTGGAATTGTTTCTTGCTTTTACAGATATAATGGGGTTGTTGGATGTATTATCAAGCTAATTGCAACAGTAAGGCATAAAAATGAGTGTAAATGTTCTTACGGTACGCTGTGGCTGAATCTCGTTCCTTCTGTTCATTGCTGATGAACATGGTCAGAGCGGAGTAAGGCACATGAAAACACTAAACACACAAACACAGTTACTCATTGTCAGCTCACAACAGAATAGTATAAATATGCAAATTAACAAATGCAATTATGCACTAAAAAGTCAAAAGTTTGGACACACCTTTTTATTTGTCACTATATAATGAATTCATTAAAATTACAAAACACAAATGGACGTTTGAGTATGTGATTTAAACTAAATTTATTAATTTATATATTATATA
>JAUMHE010000062.1:15951773-15962327 GCA_032359235.1 Enteromius mattozi | reverse complement strand
CGTGTCCACGCCCACGCGGTTTTTTCCCCACCGGCTCCGTCACGCATCGAAAGATGTGCACACGCAGGCAAATGCAGAGATGAACCTTTGCATTTACATTTTTCTCATGCATTATGTGTTAATTTCTTTCTACATTTTTGCTGCCACAGCACAGGACACAGTCCAATTTTTACTATCCTATCCATATATATATATATGGACACAAAACATTATTTTAATTAGTCATGAACACAAATGTGCGCTGTAGCATAGTGACGCAGATGAGGTTGGATTATGGACCAATGCAGAGCTCTACAGCCTCAAGGACCCTCAAAAACCTTATTTTGCATGGCCCAGGACTAGTAGCCTAATGGAAGTGACCTTTCACTGAACACTGTAAATGACCACTAGGACAATGAGACACTTGGTGCATTCAGAGTGATTGCTTTATGGTTTTGACTACTATTTAAATTTTAGCCAAATTGCCCTTAGATTAACAGGTGGTGGATACTCCAAATAATCAGGGGGCTAGGATCATGATTTGGTCCTGGGCCAAAGCTCATGATTGGTAACAGGAGATTTATTGGTATGGTATGAGCCCAAAAGTGCTCTTGAGCAAGGTACTTAAGCCCATGTTACTGTAATAAGTTCACTTTAGGTTCCCATTGATAGAAGTGTAACTTGAAGTGACAATGAAATTGTGATGCACATCTTAGTGCAACAGAAAAATAAAAAGCAAGACAGGTACTTGGTTCTATTCATCAGTTCAATTCATCGAAGCTAAAAGCAATAAATTCATAAACATTCATCTTGTACCTCTAAATGCTGTTGATCCTACAGTTGAAATGTCTCATTGCATTTCCAATGCAATTTAGATCATGACCTTATTTTTCTTTTTAGTGAACTTTTGTTCGTTGTCCGGTCGGGCATGTAAAATTTTCTTCTTTCACTTCCCCCTTCAAAAACATGTACTTGTTTCTGACAAGCATTAATGTCGAGAGTTCTATTACTGTAATATAAAATTCAACCCGTCTGTCAAGCCCTGCTTGTGTGTATGACAGAATAAGTTATTTGGAATTAATGATGGTATGCAATAAGTATAATCTGTGTTTCATACATTGTTCCCAAAAGACTCACAGTGGAAAAAAAACTCATTTGCAGTCATTTTTGTTACAGCAATTCTGTTTTTGGTTTTGAAAAAGAATCTCTATTCCTTTGTGACACATTACATTTGATGAGGTTTTATTGAAATAATGCTTTTTTATCAGTAAGCCTGTACATTAGGGTTTTATGTTACATATGCTGTTAAACTATAGCTTCAGTATTGCTATTTTAACATTCAAATTTCAGTTCTATTTATAAAATCTAAAATGTTAGCCTACTGCTTCTTTTTTTATTTTTTTTACAGTGCATAGTTACTGTTCATACTGTAGACTACATTCTGTAATGAGTAGTCCTATGCTATGTGAACCTGATACTGTGGACATCTGCCATCTGTGACTCACATGTTCTCATAAACATGTACTTCATTCCTGCACACACACACGTTGTGCACTTGGCAAGGCATGAAAATGGCTTGAAATATTTGTTAAATTTGTTGCTCCATTTCTTCTGTGTGTGCCCTGATTTCATTTCTAAAACAGATTTCTCGTCTGCAGATCTATTGTCATACTCTGCTACATATATGTTCTGTATTCTTTTTATCTATTATTATCATATTGTTTAAGAGAAGTAACATGACCAGAATTTCACCTATTAGACTTCTTCACTATCAACAAAAACTGGGTTCTGAGTCTGATTGAGGCTATGCCTGCTTGAATTTTAGGTTGTGGCGTCATCTGCTGGACACCAATGGACACAATAAATAGATGAGCTGTAATTTAGCTTCTATGTGGAAATATAAACAGTTTAGTTCAAATAAACTTTAATCATACAATCATACCTAACTGTCAAATAAAAAGGCCATATGCATTTAACCAAACACAGCAAAATATAAAATAAATGGCACCTTTAGAGAGATTACTGTCAATTTCTAATATATTTGAAAAATCAGTATGAGCACATTGAATGTGTCTGGACACATGACATTTAAATGACAATCACAATGACTTCTCTGATCTCTGTAGTTCACTTATCATGTGAATTGTGCTTTCTTATGGCCCATTCTCAAAAAAAACAATGCCATTTTGTGCTTAAAGATTTCAGTTTATTTGAAAGCTACTTCCAAACGAAATATTTGACCAAAATATTTCGTAAAAGTAGTATTGAGAAAAATTTCAACTGTTTTAATATATTTTAAATGCAGTATATTTCTGTGAAGTCAAAGCTGAATTTTCTTCAGTGTTTTAGAATCTTTCAGAAATAATTCCAATATGCTGATTTGGTACTCAGCAAACATTTATTATGATTGATTATCAATATTGTTACTCCATGCCAGATAATTAAGATCCAGCCCAGACGCTAGATTCCATCTGAAAATATCACTTTTGTCCGGTAACAGAAAAGCCAGTCAGCAAAGTCTAATACCCAAAACCCTGTTAACAGTCTTCTATAAGTCAAGAAGTTGACTGAGGAAAAAGCCAGTGAAGAGCAGAAGGAGGAGACGAAGTGATGATAAAAAGAAGCAGAGTTTATTGAATATTCTTAGTTGTGTATGTTTTAATACTCAGACTTCGTCTGAAGAACAAGAAGTATTGTTATATCAAAACTGCTTCAAAACAACATCCCATAAACCTTGAGTTTTCATAAACATTCCCCTGTATCTCTTATTCATGAAGACAAACAGCCCTTGAAACCTCACAGTCAAAACAACAATGAAAAATATTCTAAAAACAACAATATAGCCTAATATAATGTAAATGTCTAATATAATATACATAAATAATAATTGAATAAATATATAAATAGCCACAATGATTACTAATTATAATTAAATGGAATAATAAAAGTGATTAAATAATAAATGATTAAAATTGAATAAATGAATGATGAACACAAATGTAATGCTCTCCTGAAGCAAAACACACACAGGCTGCATTTGAGGATCCTCAGATCCTTCAATATTGAAAACAGTTGTGCTGCTTAACATTTCTTTGATTCTTTTTCCAGCATTCTTAGATGAATAGAAAATCTCAAAGAACGGCATTTATTTTGAATATACATAGCAAAAACTCAACTGTCACTTTTGATGAATTTAATGTATCCTTGCTGAATAAAAGTGTATTTATTTCTAAAAAGAAAATAAATAAATAAAAAAAAGAAAAAAAGAAAATAAAATAAGAGGAAAAGAAAAATTGTTTCGCCTCAAACTTTTGAACAGTATAAACAACAAGATAAACCTCATAAACTTGCAACATGCACACAGCTCGGACTCATTCAGAGTTCTCACATAAAATCTTTCAGCTTATAGTGGTCTCTATAAAGCCAGACTGTCTGAGGTTATTGGGGGTCAAAGAGGTTAAAGGTGAGGTGAGGGGAATAGGGATTGAGAGCATGAACAGGAGTTGATCTAAAGATCAGACTATTCTCAAACACTCTACAAATAACTGGGGGATTATTTCAGCAGATCTTTTGTCTTCGTCTGTGGCTTGTGTTTACTTTAACTCTGGGTCTGAACATACTTGGCCTTTTACTATCAGTCAATCTTCATGTGTACAATCAATTAGTATTCATGTACAGCACCTCATTTTCACCTAATGAAGCTGTTTGCTCTTTTTCCATTCCTCTTCAGAGAGTGTGAGTGTGTGTAGATAATAGCTTATAATAACTGCCGAAAGGTGTCAAGTCTCCATCCTTTCTTCACAAGCACATATGAGACTGAGGACAATAGCAGCTCCCAGCACACGGAGCAGCAGCTAGCCTGCAGCGCTAACCCTTCCTTAACCCTTTGTTAGGGGCTAATCTGTTGCCTTAACAAAGACACTGGCAAGTTTTTGCCTCTGTTAAAGAGGGGGATGGTGGGGTAAAGAGGGTGTGGGAGAAGAGGAGAGGAGCAGAGTGGGGGATTTGGATACTATTGGCATGTCTTTGGGCAACAGCTTTCATGTCAGTGGGTTGTGGTGATGCTCAGAGAGGGTTGAGTCTAGAGTTTACATACCCAATGAGGTAAAATCTATTAAATGTGATAATATACCAATATTATAAAATAATGAAAATATGAGGTAATAATAAAACAATGTTACATGAACATATCACGGTTCGTTAATAAAGGTATAAACTACTTAAAAATGTATTAGATGACTTGGTTTTGTTTGTTCTGAAAGTCTAGATAGATAGATAGATACATGCATGCATAATTTTCTTATATTTACATTTATACCTTATCATAGGTGAGCCTATAAAAACATGTATATTTATTTCTATATTATTATTATTATTTGAATTAGGTCTTATTTCATTACATTTTATTAATGTTGGTATTATGCAATTTATATGCAAACACTCCCAGCAGGAAAGAAAAGAATATGAGCTTTCTTTCTGAATGGGGGATGGAAAAAAAGAGGAAAATCTTTTGTTTCTTTCATGCAAGGAATTGTCATGTATCCTTTATGCAGTAGGAGGCGCCCGAAAGCAGTGTGAGTCGATTGTACATGTGCTCCTTGAGAGGTGTGTGGGGGTTCTTTGTGTGTGTAAGTACTGCTCACTATAAGCTTTTTGACCACTTGACTGGCTGTTTTGACTGACCAGACTTACAACAGATGTCCAGAGCAGTTAATAGAGCATAGCTGGCTCAAATGTGTGTCTCCCAGACTTATATATTTAGTAAAAATAAACCGAATGTACCCAACAGTGCTGATCAGTTCGGTAGAAATGCTGAAATGGTTGTTAGGACAACAATCAGTGTTCCAGAACTCACATGTCTCCACATTTCCTGTATGTGTGTAGGGGTTTGATGATGACATACGTCTAGTTTCCATCTTAGCTGCACACATTTTCATCTCATAAAGTACTAAATAAAACCACTGCATTCCTATTCGTGGACCTTTTCTTTGTCTTTATCCTTAATCATGCACAAGTAGCACACCAGACACATTTCTCTTTTAGCATTGACACTTTTTACTGTGATACTTAAACTTTTTACTTTTTATATGTACAAATTATCTGTACACAGCTTTTTGAAATAGACTCGAGATATTTCAGCTTTATATGATCTGATAGACACAAAGTGTTGGACGTGCTCTGGTCATTTGCGTAGGTGTGTGATGCTCTATAAGGTCAAGCATTAGATCACACCTCTACTCGACTATCATTCACACTGTGCTCTCAGTGACGAGTGTGTTGGGTGGTCAGGGGGTGGAGGGGTGCATGGATGGACTCTGACGTCAATACAGCCATTAACTGCTAAACCACAAACCTTCCATGTGAGTGCAGAATCCAAATGGCAAAAAACTCTTGGCTTCACAAGAACAATATATATGGCTATATTGCCATCACAAAAGTAGCAGAGTTGGATTTTCTGCCTTCAACAGTTCTTCAACAAATTTAAATGATACAGCACTGATCACTGATTCATGAGACATGGGGAAAAAATGTTCTACATGAAACTACATGCAATTAGTCTGTGAAAATAAATGAGATAACTAATATAATTGGTAACACTTTACTTAAAGCATTTAAAAGTAGTTTTAACACATAAATCATGCCTTGTAATGCATTGTACAACTTCAAATAAGTCCACAGTATAACACTCATCAATTAATTGTTACACTGCATCTTAAATTTGTTTTTTATTTACACCAAGATATAACGTATTACAACACACGTGTATAATACATAATATAGATGAGACCCTAAGACAAATATTGCATGACACAAACTTTTTTACTACTACTGTATCTTTTCCTGTCTGCAACACTTTAATGATGTTTAATGTAATTTAAGCATGTTAATAAAGCACACTACAAATATTATTTTAAAAGAATCTGTTGCATTTTTTCAACAGATGCTTTAATAAAACGACACAGAGTGCAGTGTTCTTCGCCAGTTCAGACACAACATATTGATTAGTGCGTTATGCATCAGAAGGACGCTTCAGCTCAATCGTGATTAGACTGGAATAGTGACGTAGAGGCTTCTATTTTCATTCAAATACTTATTTTAGCGCTGCAAATTGCCCTCACATTCACAATAAGCGGCGGTTCACACGCTCTCCCCGCCCAGAGCCTCCAGTGGGTGGGTCCACGCTGAGCTCTAGCACACAAAGACGCAGATCTGGCGCGAAAGCATTTTTACCGGCAGCGGGCTGGGGGAGGGTGCGGCTGCACTGCACCACGCGGATCGATCGTTGCTGCCGTTGTAACAGGACACCCGCTTTATTTCCGCAAGGGAAAAAAACTTTTCTCGTTGTTCAGGTTTAACGGCCGTAAAACAAAGGCGGCTGGAGACGCGCGCTTTTGTTTAGTGAGCGCGTGTGGACCGGAGTTCTACCGGACGCTGCGCTTCTTTGTTCTGTTCTGCGCGTCCCGTAGACTCTGCCTGGACTTTGCAGGTCTGCGACCCCATGGTAAGTGCATTTTTACATCAGAATACCATTAACTTGATCTGACACGAATTGAAAGTTCATTTCGTGGTGAACTTGTGCGTGAACCCGTGGGCTGTTGAACATTTCCTGGATACTTTAATCGGACCGGGTGCTCCCTTTACCCCCATGTTAGTGCTTCTAATCTTTATGGGAGTAATCGAGTACTACATTCACATCACAACCGTTGGCGTCTGTGGGACTTTCAATCTTAAGCGGTTGGTTATAATTTCCTGTTCGTGTTAGTAAACTTGACTTGTGCTTGGTTGTTTTGATGCTGCACAAACGCTTGTTATATTCGATTAATTATCTGCAGTTATAATATTTCTGGAGCATATGCATGTCTTACGCGTTTCACAAATGCATAAGAGTTTGCGTTTAAGATGCATGGCAGAAAAGCAATGCATTTAGTGGTATTGCGTTTGCATGTAAATATAGTGCTTTTAGCATTGCAATTGTGCATTGTGAGTTTAAGCAATGCATTGAGCGAGCACATGCAATTAAGGGAGTGCGTTTTGCTTGTGCATTGCGACGCAGTTGAACTCCACGTGGGCAGGCATCAACATAATGACTCGTTGTCTTCACAGATAATCTTGTAGAAGTTCTGCAGAAATGCCTGGAGTCAACACTCACCCACTGTACGGCTGGGACATGGAGCACTACTTTTACGACCAGATGGACACCGAGGAGGATTTCTTTAAGTCTACAGCCCCGAGCGAGGATATATGGAAGAAATTCGAGCTGCTTCCCACCCCACCCATGTCGCCCTCAAGGACGCTAGATGGGGACTGGTTACTGCCGTTACCGGGGGACCGGCTCGGGTGGGCGACGCCAAAGGTATTAACGTGTGATGAGGAGTACGAGGGCATGCACAAGTTTGACCCACTGGACATTTTTGGGAATCTGGGATCGATCGTTATCAAAGACTGCATGTGGAGCGGCTTTTCCACGAGTCACCGGCTGGAGAAAGTGGCTCACGGCGAGCGAGCTCCGGTGACTGCTCCGATTCAGACCTCGAGCGCGCAGAAAGCTGCTCGTGCCGCATCGGGCACGCCCGTGACCGGGACCCAGGCAGCACAGTGTGTGAATCCCGCCGCAGTCCTGGAGCTTCCTGTCCCGCATAACAAGAAAGTGGCTGCGGGCTCCTCCGGTTCTGAGTGTCGCTCGGATTCATCCGGTAAGAGGCTTCATGTGACTACCTCCCAGCTTTGATGGCATGAATTTATATGTACTTTAGAATAATGCTGAGACAGTAAGGTGATGGGATTCCGTATACTATGTGTTATGATGATAGAAGTTAACCAAGGAGTTAATATGTACCAAATTGACATTTGGTTTAAGTGTAGATCTCTAATGAAAATTGTTCTGCAAGAAACCAAAGCCACTTGCTGACTAAAAGCCGATGTGGACTGAGAAGTAGTGGAGAGGGTTTCACTCCACCACTCCTAGTTTTTCCTACTCCCTGTACAGTAGCGAGGGGAAACTCCCAGAGACAATTTTTGCTGCAGGCTTTGTGCAACAGTTTTATGTAAAGAGAACTTGATTTATTTTTAGTATTTATAAAAATGTATTTTAAATGAACTTTATAGTTGGTTGTCAAAATAGTGTTTATTATTCAAGGTAAAAACTAAAATATGTGTGTGTGTGTATATATATTTTATATTATTAATTTGTTTAAAAATGTTTAAAAAATATTAATTAAACCAGCTCTCATAGCTGTAGAAATGTGATTCACCTTTCTTGCCAAGAACTGTAAAACATTCAAGAAATTGGTTCATTTCTATGCAGTGTTTGAATTTGTTTGATTCCTTGTCTGTTTTTTTTTTTTTTTTTTGTCTTTTTTCTCCATCTAGTGAAAGTTGAGTCTAATCAAGTGTTTTGGCATATTAAAAAGATGTCTCTTGATTTGAAATGCTTTTGCTAAACGTGCCAAATGTTTTGTCTCTTCAGATGATGATGAGGATGATGACGAGATTGATGTTGTGACAGTAGACAATCGGCCAAAGCGTGGCCGCCCTCCCAGTCGGCGTACGCCAGTAACCATTACAGTGAGTGCTGATCCATTTGGACCATGTCCCAAGCGCTTCCACGTGTCTCTGCATCGGCAGCAGCACAATTATGCTGCCCCTTCCCCTGACACTGATCCTGAGGACGACTTCGATGAGATGGAGTCAAATGTGAGCAAACGGCCACGTCTGGAGCCTTCGTCCTCTCCCTCATCTCCGCTTTCTTCACCCGCCACATCGGACTCTGAGGACTCCAGCGAACAGCGTCGGAACTTTCTGGAGAGAAAGAGGAGAGACGACCTTCGCTCGAGGTTCCAAGCGCTCCGAGAGGAGATTCCAGGTTTGTCTGCCTCCTCAAAGACCTCGAAGGTGGCGATTCTGACACAGGCGACAGAATACCTGCTACAGCTGCATGCTTGCCAACGGCGTCAAGCTCAGGAGAAGAGAAAACTCAAAGCCAAACAACAACAGCTTCTCCGCAGGATCAGCGTATTACAGAACTCTTAAAGAAAGAAAACTTCCCTTTAACTCAGCACAATATTTCCAAAGCTCATAATGGACGAGAACTCATTGTCGTTGACTAAAATGACACTTAAAACACTGCAGGGAGGTCTTTAAAGCCACAGTGAATTATGCCCTTCTTAAAGGGATCTGTACGTGTGTGTGTGTACGTGTGTGTGCTGGGCTTTCAACATTAGTTGAGATGTGAAGAACTTTGTGTGAGGAGACAATGACAAATGTGCACATGCAATGCCTTTATAAACCTCAGCGGATGGCGATGCAGAGGAAGTTGTATTGATGAATTTACCTCCGTAGCGAGAAGGGTGGGTGGTGTTTGTATGCATGTGGGTGGCGTGTAGGATGTATAGTGTGAGGGGAGCATGGTGTTCGAACACGTGTAGAAAATGTCTTGTTCATAACTTGATCTGTACAAAATCTGCTGTAAATACTGTATTCAGAGGATGTTCTCCTCCTGTATCTACTCATGAACTGCACAGAGATTCTATTTTGTTAAAGAATAAAGCATCTAAAATAAGTGACTTTCCCTGTTTATTTTTATGAAATTTGGCCGCCTCTGCACATTTTCTCAAGCATGCAATCTTTTCTGAAATGCCAGAATCTTTGTCCAAAACCAACACTTGCCAAATAACCGTAAATTGCTGAGATTCTTTCTGGTACCTGGTCTAGCGGCATAGTTCCACTAAAGCAACTGAAATCCTACTAATAAAAATGTGGTTTAAGCTTAAGTTTTCTGATTCACCTGGTTAAGTTTATTCAGAAATTGTTTGTCACACACTATATCAGTCTTGTGCACCAAAACGATTAAGGCTAAATTAAAGCAGTTTTTCGAATCCTTCCCTCTCTGTGCCTGCTGTTAAAGCAGAAAAAGGAAGTGGCCTGGATATTTACTGAAAAACAGGTAGTTCAAAAATCACCTTTACCCCCTTTATCCTGAACAACAGGTTAAACAGTGACACGGCAGAGGTGTGAAAACTGACTTGTGCTTACGGTAGTATCATTTTACTTACAGTTTGAATAAAAAACAAATTTGTCAGTCACATACAGAAGCTTATTATTTAAATGCAGTCACACTCGTCTCATGTTCAAATTAATTCTTCAATCTGCAGAAGTGGGAGAGGTGCGTTTTGGGATGCAGGAAGTCAAAAGAGGAATTGATGCAAGCAGCACTATGCCTTTTCCTGTGTGTTTGAATTTCTTCACCACATTGGGATTAGTTTAGAGTGTTGTTACAAGGCTTTCTTTTTCAAATAAACGATATTCTTTTGAACTTCATTCATCAAAACATCCTGAAAAACGTATGTTTGCCTCAAAGGTATTAAGTAGCTCTTTAGTAAATGTTTCTTAATCAGCAAATTAGAATGATTTCAGGAAGATCTTGTGACACTGAAGACTGGAGCGATGGTTGCTGAAATTCAATTTTAATTTTTGTAAATACTTACAAATACTAATGTTTTACTGTTTTAAGGTGAAAAGAGAGTAAAAAGTGTTATGGGTGTAGTTAGATATGAAACTTGCCTGCTACTGGATTGT
>JAUMHE010000062.1:15919914-15939838 GCA_032359235.1 Enteromius mattozi | reverse complement strand
TTTGCTGTTTTTCCCGGTGTTTTTATTAAAGTTTGAAATTTACGACGGCGTTTTAGTGCCACCAAAAAAAAAAAAAAAAAAAAGAGTAAAACTACTAGATTAAAGTCGAAATATTACGAGAATAAAGTCGACCAAGACCCGGAGATATTGTTTGTATTTCGCTATAAAACTGGCAGATTTTGAAAACAGAATATGTATATTATAACACTTTAGTTTAAGTGGCAGTGTAAGTCATTAATTTTCCCAATTACAATGAGACTTCATTATAAATTAGTCTATAGTCTATTTTCCCTTCTGATGCTCCTTCACTTTTATACACTTGAAACAAAGAGGAAAAACACATTCATTTGAAAGCTGAGCTGTTTTATATCAAAAGCAACAAAGCAGATCATTATTTTGATTGCTGGGTGTCTGGCATGCTACAAATAATGAATATATTTAATACAGCAATCTGATCAGTAAAGAGCTTGAACAACACATTACTGTAAGACACTATTTGTTTTTCGCTATAAAACTGAAAGCTGAGACTTTGTTTTAAAAGTACTAAAGGGATAAATCTTATTGCTATTGGGTGACGCACTATAACGAATCCAATGGAAGACATGAAATATTATTTCCAAGCAGATTGTCCCTGCGAATATCACTTCTGCTAATAATCCCACATAAATGCCTTTGTAGTGTATTAAAAAGAGTTAAAGCTACAGATAAAAAGGTGTTCCTGTTCAGTCTTCTAATAAACATCATATCCTTGATATTAAGTGGTTTGCGCGAGTTCTTAGATCTCATCTCAGTAAGATGAAGCGGCCGCTCGGACAATATTCAGATATGCCTCAATTCCGGTGACCTTCTCTCAGTCCACGTCATTTGCAAATGCACTTTACTTAATATTATATTTCGACTTCAATCTTGTAATATTTCGACTTAATCTCGTAGTTTTAGATTTTTTTTTTTTTTTAAATTTTTTGGTGGCACTAAAACGCTGTCGTAGTAATTCTCCATAACCCTCTAATAAAAGCTCTTGCTCCACTTGAGAAAAAAATTGAGCTTGCTCTTTTGCCATTTCATCAACCAGTCGAAGGGGTTGTGATCAGTGTTTCTACTATCGATACATATCGCCTTTTTAAACCAGCGAACGAACGCGCAATAATCCTAGACAACTCAATCCAGCCATACTAATCAACAACAGGTGTGCTTGAAGACCCAAATTAGCCACATCGTAATTAGCACGATGATCTCATCTTAGATGTGTCAATTCATCTCTGATGTATCAAGCGACTTATGAAGAACGGACCCCTGCACATTGGATTCCATTTTACAATGTTTGTATATTTCTAGGCAGTGGAAACTGTAGTGTCAGATCCGACTGTTCTGGACTTGCTGGTTCCAACTTTAAAACAGCCAGTAAAGACTGAGGACTCCATCATAGAGGTTCTGAAGTACAGCCAGAGAGACATGGATGCTGCATTACAGAAAGCAGAGAGACAGGTTCATTCCCATAGCCTCATGCAAGATGACTGCCACATGTCTGATTGGTCTTTCTAACATTTTGGGTTTCTTTTCTTTTAGTCGGAGGAACGGCAGCAAGCGCTTGGGTCTCAGATTGACAAGCTGCAACTGGAGAATCAACACATGCTGTAAGTTTCTGATTACACACATACTTTCACATGCTACATAGAGAATGAATTATTAGGGTTCCTACAATCACAGAAAAACAGGAGTTGTCATTTAGCATTGGAAACGTGATGGAAGTGCAGCACTTATAGTTCAGTGTTTCCCATACATTGATTTATTTGTGGCGGCGCACCACAATATCAAAACTGACCACCACAAATACGTTTTTCAAAAGGCTTTGACTTGAATAAACATGAGCACTGCACGTTCCAAAATCGAAACTCTGTTCAGGTGTTTTTATATCAGTATTTCTAAAGGGAACTGACAGTCTTCAGAAAATTTTGGATGTCATTTTTCATTTCGTCTCGCATCCGATAAAGCAGTGTTTGAGCTGAGCGCTATTTGTATACAGTGTAACCCGGGGAAACCTAATCTTAACCATGACAACAGCGCCTCCAACAGTGCCTATATATATATATATATATATGTATGTGCAGCCACAAAAAAGGTGCAAGTCTGTCGGAAACACTAATTGTTACTCTTGCATTGTGAGCAGTGTCTTTTTATTTATTTTATTTTTTGTTTGATTTCTCAAATGAGTCAATCATTATTAAAATGATGATTGAAAGTGTTTTTTCCAACTCTTATCCTCTTTTCAGGTTTATAGTGTCAGAATTTGAGGCCACCATCACTCAAATCACTGGTATGACAGACATTTGACTAGATTTAGTACATTTTAAAGGCAGGACGTCAGATAATAACACGCTACTGTGTCATTATAGATGAACATGAACAGAAGGAAGATTTGGCCAAAATGGAGTTAGAGCGAATCCTCCAGGAAAAAGACCAGCTGTCTAAAGATTTGAATGAGTTGGAGAGATCCTTCTCCTCTGTAGTCAAACGCCTTGACAGATGCAAGGAAGTCATTGAGGGATTCAAAAAGGTATGCTTTTCAGACTTCAGAATCAAGACTCAAGACTAAACAAGGTTATTTTAGAGTATAATGGTGTTTTTATTTTTTATTTTTTGTCCCACTTTCTCTTCTATAGAATGAAGAGACTCTGAAGCAGTATGCACAGAACTGCATGGACAGACTACAGAAAGAGGAAAAGCGTTATCAAGCTTTGAAGGCTCATGCTGAGGAGAAACTAGACCAGTATGTGTTAATCAAGCAGTCTGAAACCCATTCTCTCTTATGAATGTGTTAATACAATCTTGCATAATTGATGACTATGCCTGGCAGCGTCACTAATAGCACTGATGTTGTTTCAGAGCGAACAAGGCCATAAATGAGGTTCGTACTAAACAGGGTGCAGAAGTGGCAGCACTGCAGATGCAGCTCAAAAGAGAACAGCTGAAAGTTCAGTCCCTAGAAAAAGATCTGGAACAAAAGGTAAGCGTGCACACACACACAGGGAAGTCCCTCTTACAGTGTAATCTTGAATTGTTTTTAAAACTTGCGTAACCTTTTTTCTTTTTTTTTTTTTCTCCTCTCAGGCTAAAGAAGTCAAAGATGTCACAGAACTGTGTGATGAACTGCTACTGAAAGTGCAAAAGCATGGTTTTTAGTGTATTTTGTGTTCATTATTTGTATTGTCACTAATTTTAATAAATAAATAAAAATGTTTGAAAACATACCTTTGTCTTGACTCAAGTCCCCATGAGTAATGGTGTTTGTTTTTGTTTTGTTTTTCCTCCATTGAAGATTTACTTATTTTCAAGTCTGGAAATATATTTTCTGATGTTTCCAGGCTGTTTGGAAAAAAAAAAAGCATAAAGGCCGGGTTTTACAGACAGGGATTATTTTAAGCCAGGACTATGCCAAAATAATTTTTGACGAGCCAAACTTTAACCCTTTTGGCACAAAAGTTACTCATAAAATTACTCGTAGCCTAAGTAATTTTTATAGACATGCCTAAGAAAAAATGTTACGAGTATCTTGAGACAAAACAGGGGGACTGACATGCTTCAAAATCAGTGCGATTTTTCATTCAGTTGAAACTGCTCACTTACATTTTAGTCTTACACTAGGCTTAAGCCTCGTCTGTGAAACGGTTCAGAAATGCAAATAAGAAATTAAGAATTTAAGTTATTGAATAAGCATAAGAACAAACTCCTGTTCTTAGTCCTACTCCCCTGAAACATTGGTTTCTCATTTTAGAGTAGTCAATGCAATTTGGTTAAAAAAAAAAAAAATCTGTTTGTGAAAATATTCAGATGCAACCTCCTTTTGTAATTAACATGGTAATTAACGCAAGTAGCTGTAATTACACTTCTTCTCAGAAACTAACCAATTAGTTATTTTGTAAACTAAATTACATAATTCTGTTACAAGGACCTACAGTAGTTACTCCCCAACACTGGTAGCCATTTTTATATTAAAAAAACTATTAAAAGACAATTGTCCAGTTCAGGATTTTTATATATGGAAATGACAATTTATTCAAATCTCACACACAACGTAAACAGAGATCATGACAGTATGCCCTTGTGTATTTCTAAATGTACTACTGAAAAGAAAAAAAATAATCAAATACATGATTATGTGCAGCACTAATACAATGTTAAGACACTGTAAGCTGATCATACAGACTCATGCAGCAAAACACCAAGGGCAAATAAGCACAAAGAATCCAGCAGTGACATCACAGAGCATTTCATTATTCACACAATAAAAATGTCACATCAGCACATTCAAGTTCCCATGGCCTGAGCTCAGATTCAGCATGTTTCTTTATCGTAAAAACAACACTATATGTAAATAATCCCTACACACACACTAGAAGATAAAATGAGGCCTAAAAACTTCCAGCTTTTATTCTATTGTGATAAAAATGTCATGAGATTCTACTGCGATGATGACAGTGATACAGCACAATCTGCAGTACAGTGTGATCTTCCAACTGGACCATAAACAGTAGTCATCAGTCTGTGCCTACAACAGTCATTCTCAATACAAACACAAGCATTCTATCGTAAACAACACTTTAAGCATGTTTCAAAAATATAATTCATTCTTTTATGTTTATTAAATAGCCACAAAAATGCTCTGAATGCAACAATCAAAGATCTGGATGATCTAAGTTTTATACAGTCAGTCGATAACACTGAACCACAATTCAGTAATCCAAGATTTTCTCCAAACCTTTTTTGGTATGTAACGGCATTGCGCTGGATCTCGATATCTTAAGACAAGGACACATGGAGCCAGCCATTATTCGACCTTGGATTCAAAAATCCATGTAAACTCAGATTGATTTACTCTGTCAAGCATTTTAATATTTAGACCATGGTAAAATATCACTTTCTGAAATGAGAAAATGATACAATATAACATGTTTTTCCCTTTAAACGCATTTAAAATATCCCTTTAGATAAATGTCACTATTTTAACTATATGTCATCTAAAAGGTGTAATGACCCCTTTTGAGCAGACTTACTTTTTTGTGCTTCTACACTGACTTATGCTACAGTATATGCTGCGTTACAGTGCATTATAGTCTTAACATTTCAATGCATTAGAGCGATACAGCTTCATGAGAGACTTCTTTCACCACTAGTAGAAGATATCCTTAAGTATTACTCTAGTTGCAAGATAGATCACACGAGTTTGAAATAAAACTTAACAGACGATGGGCAGCTACTATGTTTGATGAAAGGTCTCCACTATATGTAAGTGAGCTCTCACAATGTTCATGAAGATGTGAGAAGATGGTGGTCTTTATTTGAAGCTTAGATCAGAGCAGAAGTGCTTTTTGATTTAGAGTCTATTTTTTAAAATTTGGACTACAAAAGAGTATTGTAGGTTCAAGACATGAAAAAAGTAAAGTATAAGTGGAAGCAATCGTGGCAAAAGTTGATTATGACAAAAAACGGTTCCTCATTATTAAAAAAGACAGCAGTGAAAAATTAATAGGTATCGTTTTTTAAAGGGTTTAAAGCAATGGTTCAGCCATGAAAATAAAAATTCTGTCATTTAGATCAAGTCATTTCAAACCTGTATGACTTGCTTGCTTCTGTGAGATGTTGGTAACCGAACATTTTGTGTTACCATTGACTTCCATTATATTTTTTGTCCTTACATTGCATCACAATGGGAAGTGAAATTACCAACATTCTTTAAAATATATTCTTTTGAGATCCACAGAAGTAATACAGGTTAAGTAAATGATGACAGAATTGACCTTTTTTGGGTGAACTTTTTTCTTTGGGTACCTTTAAAAGCAGAAATGTGAAGCTGATAATTTTATAAGGTCAATTACTTTGTGTTAATTTTGTTAGTTTTAAATTGCAAAGATGTTGAAAATATAAGTTTTAAGGTCTTATTAGAATTTATAAGTCTATTGTGATGGTAAAAATGTTGTAAAATTGGCTGTAAATTTATATAGAAAAGATTAAACAATTTATTTCATGCTAAAATCATTTCAACACACATACTATTTAGTTCTTGTGCCTACACAATTAAAATAGTATTTTAGTGTTTACAGATTGGCCACATTCATGTCAACTGTGCCTTACTGAAATCCAGATATTTTTTTTTTTTAAAGAAAAGGAGCGAAAAGTGAAAATTATTTTAGGTGGTAATCAACATTATGCCACAAATGCTATCAACATTACTTCTACCATTCCCGCTATCTTAATTGGCAAGTACATGCTAGAGTTTAGTGTGCAATTATGCTTTTGAATGTAGTTTGCCGATTTGATGGGGTAGCAGCCTAAGTGTGCTAATAATCATTTACAGATATTTAGCCAGTGAACGACTTTATCATGTATTATGGTTTTGTAGAGGACTGTTAAATACGCAGAATCGACATATTCAAGTAATTTTCTCAATTCTGTATCCTACCACTCACTTGCATGACCCCTCGGCAAAAGATGTCTCCCTCGATTGATAGTTATGTTGATGGAAGCTAAAACATCTATTTGATCATGGGGTCATCACCTCCTGGGGAGGTTAGGACAGGGAAGTCCACAAAGGGTTCGGTTTTATCCTCCTGGGGCGAGTTGATGGTGCCGTCTGGCATGGAGCTAAAGGTCAGATGGTCATGTTCCATGATGGCCAGACGGTCCTGGGGCTTCTCCTTCTTTAGATAAAACATCTTCCTCAGCTGCTTCAACTGCTGCAGCTCACAGAAGGTCTCCAACACAACCAACATAGCAATCAGGCCGAGGAGGAGATACACTGTGGGACACGAAGGAAAGAAATGGAGAAATAAAGTAATGTGTTTCATGTAAATATACATTATGACATAAAATACAACACAAAATAGGTTAGGTTGCAATTGAGTTAACTTGAGTGTGTATATAACAAAATTACATGTGTCGAAAAATACTCTCTTGGTCACCCCAAGTATCATGAATTAGATTATTTTAGCCTGCATCTCATCTTTTATCTCAGCAACCTCATGAGATTAATACAGAAAAAATCAGAGCTAAAGAAATATGAGACTTCAAGAAAACTCAGCATGTTTAGGCCTCACGAATGCCACATCCTCCACAATTATGCTATGACAGCAAATCTTTCTCACTGTCCCCCGCACACCGAACAGAAAGACGGGACCATCTGCATCAACTAAACCCACGCAAGTACGAAAGTGCCATGTGCCATTTTCATGCAACTTTTTGAAAGTGAGAGCAGTGCTGCATCATAAGTAAGGCAAACACTAGATGGAACAGTAGAGCAGCAGTGAAAGAACAGTTTATACTCTTGAATCACTTCGTTTTTACCTTCCATCTGTTTCTATGACAACAGGCCAGGCTTACACATGAAGATGTGTGTAGATACATAAAAGGAAGTCAGCTGAGTATTTTCACTTATTTAACAGGCTGAATGTCACTTATGAGAAGAGGAAGTGAACAGACTAGACAGGTTTACTCAAAATAAATCACTATAAGAAATAAGGCTTATTGCTGAGAAGTATAGGAACCTTTAAACTGGACCACAATGTTAACAACAATTTTATTAACCAAAAAGTGACATTAACGGAATGACCTATTCAAAAAACGAAATTCTTTCATTCATTTCAATTATTCAGCCTGATGTCATTTCAAACCTGGAAAAGTTTCTTTTTTCTGTGAAACATGTCGACATGTTTCCAGCTGACTTTCACTTCATTTTTTTGTCCATACAACACAAGTAAATGAAAACCAAGACTGTTCGATTACCAGCATCCTTTAAAATATATTTTGTTATGTTGACAGAATTATAATTTTTGGATGGACTTAAACTACAGAATTTCTAATAAATAAACTACAGCATTTCCAGGACTTTTACATGTTTTTTAAAAGAGACCTATTATGCCACTTTTTACAATATAATGTAAGTCTCGGGTGTCCCCAGAATTGTTTGTGAAGTTTCAGCTCAAAATACCCACAGATAATGTTTTATTATATAATTTGGAACATCCCTATTTTGAGTGCAAGCAGAAACACGCTGTTTTCTTTCATGTCTCTTTAATTGCAAATGAGCTCCTGCTGCCCACTTTTCCAGATAGAGAAGTGGATTTACAGCTTGTACTTCAGATACTCTGCCAAAAAACATTGGTTTTGATTATCATGTCTATCTTGCATGCAATCATGCATTTTTAACTATAGTTTAAACTTCTAAACGAGTAAACTGTCAAATACACACAGGTTTATTTTAAAATCCCACAAGTTACAAAATCAGTCAGTTATGTCTGTGAAGGTAAAGAAATTGCATGTTTATATTAGATCTGTGTGGCAGCAGCATAATATACAGTAAATAAATCAATAAATGCGCTGCTCTCTTGTCTTCTCTGAGGCTGGGACTCTAAATATTCATCTGTGCTCAGTATTATCTCTGCGGCAGTATTATAATAAGATCCCTTCCTTACGTAATGGGGGAGTAAAATCTGACGTGCTCATTTTTCAGCTTGCAGAGAAAGGTATAATTTTTTTTTTTTTTCACATTTTCTGGGTTGGTAAATGCATAGAAAAAAAAAAAGATTCAATGCACACCAAAACAAAGCATACCACACCTACCAGTGATGCCCAGTTTGTAGAGCTCACGAAACCTCTGGTTAAAGGCCTCACCAGGCACATAGTCACCCAGACCGATAGTGGAGAGTGAGATAAAGCAGAAGTAGAAGGACTCCAGAAAGTTCCAGTTTTCTTCAAGAGCAGAGAAGATGGCAGCAGGGATGAGGAAGAAACAGGACACGGCTACGATGGCCAGAAGAGTTGCGTGAACGAGGGCCACCAGGGGTTTAGACAGACCCCAGCGTGTATGAACATATATAATGGGCCGCCATGTGCTATAGACCATGATCCTTTGCACCACAGCTGTGAGGAAGAGGAGGGTGAAGGGGATGCCAATCACGGAGTAAATGATACAGAAGGCCTTCCCACCATCAGAGAGAGGGGCGGTATGACCATATCCTGTGAATCATAAGAACGGAAAAAATTAGACATTAGACATATTTACTTGATGAAAATGCTCCCTTATGAGATTAGCGTATACATGGGCTGTATTCTCACTGAAAACAAAACCATACTGTCCCACAGCCATTGCCAGACACAGATTAACAAACAGATTAAGTCCCATCCTGGATTATCAATAAATTAATCATTCAGTCCAAGCTCTGTAATTTAATTTTTGTTTGTGTATCCTTGAAATAAACTGATTATATTGCTCTAATTTCTGCCCTCAGCAGTTTGATGCCTCCCAAGAGCTCACATCTAATGGATGATCTCACATTATGGACATTAACAATCAGGTTAGTTTACAGGGTCTCTCTAAATTACGGTGACCATACGTGCCATTTTCTATTTCTATGTTCTATTTCTAATCTAGAGAGCGTTTCGAAAACATAAACATACACAGATTGGTCTGTACACGCAAACAAATACAAAACCTAGATATTTTAGGCAATATAGAATGCGTCCCGGAAAAATGCCACATATGGTCACCCTACTCTAATGCCTCGGGTCTCTGATACAAGCTTGCTAGATGGATTTGCATTAAGGAGAAAAAAGCCATTTAATAAAACTCTAGAACACACATGGCACTTTAAAGATGAAATGGCCAAAGATAAACTCTTTCTAGTGAGAAGTAAACGTCTGTTTGAATCAAAAGCAACATTATCGTTTAAAAATTTGGGTCGATAAAGAAATGTAAAGTGACAGTAAAGACATTAATAATGTTACAAAATATTCCTATTTCAATGCTGTTCTTTTTGAACTGTCTATTCATCAAAGAATCCAGAAAAAAAAAATATTGTGGTTGGTTTTTACAAAAAATATTACCACTTACGTCATTCCAAACCCGTAAAAGCTTTGTTCACCTGCGGAACGCAATTTAAGATATTTTGGATGAAAACCAGAAGCTTTTTTGAATTTCCTATTGATTGCCAAGTAAGTATAAAAGACATCATCAGAATAGTCCATCTGCCATCAGTGGTTCAATCTGTGTTTTATGAAGTGATGAGGAAACTTTTTTACGCAAATAGAATAAAAATAACATTTACTCAACAATTCGGCTGACACAGAAGAGAATATGCAGTTTGGGTCGAGTGGGTATTCTCCAAAATGGTGATGCGGAGAGACACAGAAACGACAATGCTGTTATTTTTATTTTCTTTCCTTACAAAAATTATCCTCATTGCTTCATAACGTTATGGTTGAAACACTAATGTCTGGACCTTGACAGTATCATTTACTTGGTAGTCAATTGAACAGTCACAAGCCTCCGGTTTTCATCCAAAATATCTTACTTTTTATTTTTTTCTAAAGACATACTAAGCTTTACTGGTCTGGAATGACATGGGGGTAAGTGATTAATGACTGTATTTTTTATATATTTTAATTGTGCAAAGTATAACAATACCACTATAACAATCTATACACCATCTACAATCAAAATGTAAAATTGTAAGAGGAACCAAATGAACCAAACATATTTACACTGTACAGGGAGACAATTATTTTCATTGTCTAAAAGCCCAAGTAGTTCTCTCTTGATATTCCTTCACTTTCACTAAAATGAGGAACAACATGATGCCTGTGATGTGAAGCCAACCTGTGCTAAAAATCTGTGGTCAGTGCTAAGGCTTCATTCCGCTCTCTATCAACCGGTCTTGTTCAAAGTTCCTTTTGTAGATAAAAAAAAGAAGATTTGGAAATATCTTGTGCAACATGCAAATGCAAAGAGGAACTATATTTTGCATGTCTGTTTAAACGATAAGACAGAATGTAAATCCTTCATCCCTGCTAAATCATGACAGCACTTTACATTTTTCCAATCCCTATAAATTAACAACATGATCAAAATTCTGCTAAAGAGAAAAAACTGTTGTTCACAATCTGCATGCCATCTGTCATCTGACTGACAGTTTACACACATTTAGAAAGTAAAAGTCCTTTTTAGTAATTGTAAAAATGTCCACCTTTAAAATGGTCTTTCTGTTATGAAATCCTGAAATTATTTGTCCTAAAATATAAGCTTAAGAGTAACTCGGTTATATTTCAAAATGAACATTTACTGGATTGAAGCAACTTTCTTGATTATCCACAGAACTTTTTTATAAATTGTGTTAAAACGAATAAGATACGTCAGGATTTTGAAGAATGTTGATTTATCATTTATCTATCAATCATCGTTGGATTGTACTGCATTATAAGCAATCATTTTTAAGTTACATTACAGTATCAGAATCATCACACTTTTTGGTCGGTTTGGGTCTCTGAATAAAATGTAGGTGTTACTTTTTGCCGCAAGTATGAACTATGTAATCTCATTAAATCATACTGGATGGGCCATAAATACCTGATGCATCAAAAATGATACAAGAATATATGCTAATAAAAAATGCTTTGTTTTTTAGATTTTGTCCAAAATTTCGAAAGATTTTCTTTCATTAAAAAAAAATATCATTTCAGATGTCAGACTTTCCACTGCTAAGGTTTCCTGTAATACACAGTTACAGTTTCATGTCATACTGGTTTGGATGTAGTGGTACACGCTGGGGCTTGTGAATGGAACGTTTCATCTTGAAGGACAAGGAGGTGATTTAATATGAAGTTCTTTGGCATGCTTTAATAGAAATGAAACCGAAAGTTGTGATCTTTATTTCTGCGCTTCCTCCAGTATGTGAGCATAAAGGCCTATATCTGCAGATACAGTTCACACACTGAACTGTACAGAGCTTTTAGAAAGTTATCCGTTTCAAGTCTATTTGAGAATTGGATACCTGTCTAGTGTAACATTGCTGTGTTGAGGCAGGTGTTAAATGACAGGCAAGACAGCTTCCCAAAGAGAACAAAGAAAATGAGAAAAGCAAGAACAAAATGTGAAGAACTTCTCTAATATTAGCAGTGGTGCATCGAACATTCTTTTAAAAGTCAAATGAGGTGTATTGTTTGTTGTTATTATTACTCATGCCTTTCTGAAGCATTTAAAAAAATATGGGTCACTGCAAATATCTTGTCCCCTCAAATGGTGCACTACCTCGTGGGCACGTTAGCCATTAAATGCCATGTTGTATAAGTTTATGACATATCCGCATTGTTCAGTGACTCACCTGTGGTTGATAAGACAGTGCTAGCGAAAAACAAAGACGAGGTGAAGTCCCAGTTCCAGCTGGCCGACGCGTTGTTGAGTATAGACACCCCATAGTTACTGGCCTCCAGCGCTTTGGACAGAAACCTCTCCAGCCTTTCCTCGGACAGACATTCGTGCTCCTTGAGGAACTGTCGCTTGATCCCTCTGAGCTGCTGGCGCAAGAGGTCTTCATACGGCAGCTCCACCGAGGAGAAGACCACCGCTCCGAATATGAGATACAGAACATAGCCGAGCACGAGAAACAGAAAATACCATGCCGATTTGTTGCTCTGTATCAAGCGCACGCACGAATTACCGGCGAGGGACTGAAGCATCTTCAGCTTTCCTATTAAACTCGTATTGAAGTCGGGTCTTTTGCCTTTTAAAAGCTCTTGATTGCACGAGCTGCACCAAATGCAGCGCGGAGGAGACGAAGCTCAGCTCGTAACGGGGACGTGACGTCACTGGCTCTCGCCCACCAGGTAATATTGACGCGAGAGGAAAAGAGCATCGACTGTGCTGAGTTTAACATCCTCCTACATGAACCATGATTACAATCTCAAACTGAAGAGGAAAGGGAAAGAATATTAAGTAGCACTTTGTTATTGTGGTAGCGTTGGGAATCGAAGGGAGAAACATTACCTTGATAAATATAATTAAATAAATGTCGCCCACAAAGTGTTTAGCACAGATTATATGTATTAACTGTAATAACTGCTTCTAAAGTTCTACCTGTACTCGAACGAATAAAGTAAGAATTCATTTCCGCTGTGTGCTTTTAATTCACCGAAATTGTCATTCTTTCCAGAACCGGTCCATTCTGCATCCGGTTCTGTGTGTTTTTGATTCACTAAAATGAACCGACTCATAAGAATAATTCCTTCGAGAATCGAACTTCATTCATTTAAAAATGAACAGTGGTCTGATGAAGAGCCTTCGTGCTCGAAACGTTACCTATGTGATAGTCTGTTATTAATTTTTTGTTGGTGTGCCGACTTTTTTTCTGTTTTCAACTCGTTAGAGTCGAACTGCACTGGTGATGTGTAGCCTATGTTTTTGATTCACTAAAAATGCAAATCTGTTTTCTTTTGTAGCCTATTGTTTTTTTTCTACCCAAAAACTACATAGGCCTACTGTGTGAATTGAAAGTGGGACACCGCCTAATGTGGGACACCCAATGTCTAGTGTTTGTTGCTACCCCAGAAACACATGAATGTCAGTAAAACTAGGCTATGGGTTAGCCAAAGCTGTGGTGTTATGTGATGAATGTCATAACATCTCAAATGCACAGTCATATATGAAGATGGCTCAATCATCAAATGGGAAGCATGTTGTGTGAAGACAATGTTTTTCATGCACGTTCATGAATTCTCATTCAAGATTGAATTTAGCCTAAGTGTGTTCAAACTGTGGCTTGATGTTTTTTTTTTTTTTTGCAAGATTTTATATTTTGTCTTGAAATATTCCATTTTATTTTACTTGTTTGTTGATAAGTAAAATTAGAGAACAGTCAGGCCTATGACAATATTTGCTTTATGTTTTTATAATAAATAAATCTAAACTATCATATTGTATTTGCCTAATGATATTCAGTCATACACATTTTCTCCACCCGTGACCAAAAGAATGGCTTACTTCTAAAATTTTATTCCACATGAATTAAGGTGATGTTGGACTTTTATCATATAGACCTTTCTATGATAAAGCATTTATGTCTATAAATTATTTTATGAATGTGTTATCTGCATCTTTTTCTTTCGATTTGATTAGGACACATCCTGGGTTTTTTGGGTGGATTTAATGTTACATATAATTATATAATAATTATAATAATGATAATTATAACTCCCATAGTAGCACCTGATCATTCAGACTCAGTCTAGACTTTAACCTATATGTGGCAATAAAGTTATGTAGGTTTACTGATAAACACAATCAAAGTGTCACATAGTTCAGATTTATGGCCCTGTTAGCTACATATACGACAGTGAGAGTTTCATTCTTTTATATGGCCTTGTTTCTTGAAGATGATGCAGACATGAGGGCAACTGTTTCCAAGGTAACAGTCTGTGCAAGTTGGTGAGGTGGCAGAATCTGGGTTCTGGTAGGCCAGTTGGGATAAAGGTTCCTCTTCATTCACCAATGTGGACAAAATAACATATAAACATGTACACATTTGTCAAGGTAAATCGAATGAAAAAGTAAAATACAGGTGAAATGCATTACTTGATCTGATCTAATACTTTATAATATCTGATCTGATGAGTCATCTTGTCTTGCATTTTTTTTTTTAGAAATAGCACACTGGTTTGATTAGCTTGTTGCAGCTGATAGATACATGTAACTGAAATCAGGGCTTTCATTGCTCTGTCAGACTGGATTTAGAACAGGATAGTTTTAAGATTACCATCTTTACCAAATCTTGAATTTCTGATCAAAATCAATCAAGTCTTCTGTGAATTTTATATTACTTTTTTTAATCCTCCTCTTTGCCAGGCTGTACAGATGCTAAAAATAGAGGCTGTCCTGAGATAGTGTATTATTTCAGGTTTCTGTACTGAGAATTTAAGCAGCAAGAGCAGTAAGATGGTAGGCAGGAGGTAGATTCCAAAATGTTTTTGTACTGCTCATACAATTTAGTAGTTTGTATACAATTATGGCAAGCCGTTTTAACCATACTAGTATCTATTTTCATGCTACTAGTACTTTTTAAAGATACTAATATTTTTTCCATTAAGTAGCCACTAGTGCTTATTCTTTTGCTACTAGTGCTTAGGTATTAGTGTTTATTTTTTAGGTAGTGTCTAAGTAACTAAGTTAGTGTCTAAGTTACTACTTATTCATTAGATAGGCTACTAGCTCTTATTTAGTAGATACTAGTACTTATTTCTGGGGCTGCCCCCTAATAGTCGACTAATTGTTAGTCAACCAGAAGAGGCTTGGTTGACCAAATTTTAATAAGTCGCTTAGTCACAGAAAAAAAATCCACAGGCAAAGTCATACAGTCAGTGAATAACAGATTATTACACACAACTAGTCTATGGTATACATCAGGTGCATCCAATGCTCGTCTATAATTCATAGACCTCAAATATGACGTATCATCTGAAATATGTAAGTATTAGCAACTTTACATGACCGCTCAATCTAATGTTAACACAGAGAAATGTGGGCTGTCGAAGTGTGGAGAGTGCATGCTTGCTGCAGGAGAGATAGAGGCGGCGGTGCGCTCACTTGCACTTACTGCTCATTTTTGGTCAAACAGATAAGAGTAATACATCTTTCTAATATGTAAAGACTACGTTTATTTGTGTGCACTCCTAAAAAACAAAGAACAAATCACACTTTTGTGGAAAAATGAAAGCAAACAGGATGTGCTTTCTGCCATCTCGGTCTTGAACTTGAGTGCAAAACACCATGTATATCTTTGCTTTACAGACTTTAAAAATATTTCTATAGAGAGTGAAATGTACTCTTTTAAATGAATCAATTTAAATGAAAAATAAATATTCTCAGATTGTGTAATACATATGAAACATGTATGCAGGTGCATCACTACTGAAGAGATGACGAGTCTGTGTCGTTGACAAGCATTACTTTATCAAAATATCAAAACGTTAATGCAGTCTCCTTACTGTTTTTCACTGACACATTCATAATCATCACTTCTGTCAGTGTGTCGTGGCAAGCCTTATGTGTGCACTTGAGTGCTTATTACGCTATAGGCAATTAAAGACTCATTATAATGATTTGAATGGTTTATTACTAAACATGCAATTAATTGACTAATGCTTAAAATGAACGACTACTGGTCGTTACTACTAGTACACAAAAATGAAGTACTAGTCACTAGTGGAATATGTATAGTCAAAACTAAATCTCAATAACGGATCACCATAGAAGTCAATGGCAAAAATGTTACATTTGTTACTAGTAACAATATAATAGTTACTTGTTACCATTTATTGCAAATGTAATAAATTACAAAATTACAGTTTTAAACAACTGCAGTTTAAAAATGATGATTATTATTATTAGTATTACTATTAAAATTAATGATTTGATTTATTTAATTCTGATTCAGTTAATTAAGATTCAGTTAAATAATTAACGCTAGAAAAGATATGGCAAACAGTACAAACGTAAACATAACAGTAAAAATAACAATATACATGCATTAATAATAGACAGTTGAAATATCACTTACATATTTTTAACAGAATTTGCACAGCATATGTGTAAATGTGAGTTTTATCATAACACTGTACTACAACTAAACAGCATGTAAAGCAATAGGAAACCAATCCGAGTACAGTTGAAACACTTTGTCTCAACCTTATGCCCCACTGACATGCTCGCATGTTTCTCAAGATAATGAAAAGACCTTGCATGCCACAAAGTCATAAAATATGTCTATTTATAGAGCACAGAGGAACTGCAATGATATATGTTAAGTTTAACAATCATAAAAGGATCATAAGTTATTCATTGTGGAAGGGACATGATAAAATTAAAATCTTACCTTGCAAAGAAAACCTTTTATCTTCTGAGTGGAAAGACGCACATCTTTCAAATTTTCCACAATCGAAGAGAATGCTAATATGCATGCACAGTGGAAAAATCATGGCAGGAGGGTATTGTGCATGCAAGTTATTTAAAGTGTTTCAGCTGTACACATGTCTCAAATGTACTCATTCTACCCTATCTAATGAATAAGAATTAGTAACTTTAAGGAAGACACTAGTACCTAAAGAATAAGCACTAGAAGCTAATGAATAAGTACTAGTACTTAATGGAAAAGATACTATCTAAAAAATAAATTCTAGTAATGTTAAATTAGTTTATTATATTAAATGTTAAAATGGCTTGCCATAATATAAATTGTCTGCACAAAGCAGGAAAAACTGTTGCATGACTGTAACTGCCATAGATTTTTATTAAAAAGTATTTTCTCTGAAATTAAACTTCTAAACTGCAGCAGTGTTTCTTGTCAGTATAGCCATTGCCCATCTCAAGCAACGTTTTTGTAACTGTGTAAGAACAGCAAAATGGTGCCACTTAGTGGGAAGATTTGATAGAACACCCGACACAAAGGCAAAAATTAAAAATGAGCATTTGTGAGTAAGGGACGACAAGTGATGGGCCACCTCAAATTGTCTGAGAGTGTTAGGCCACAGTTAAAACTTCTAAAAAGAAAAATGTTGTATTGGTGTAGGCTACTGGTGTATGCATATTATGTATGTATTTTTTATTTTGTGCCTAGACACACACTTAGCCTGTCATGATATTTAGAAATCAGCACTGCTGGAATTCTCTGTGGTTCAGCCATGTGAAGTCATTTTTTCCTAAAATGACCTGTAAACTGTAATCATCATCTTAAGCTGCTAACATATTCTGGTAAGTTATTCTGCTTTATAGACTTAACGATCTGTAATAATCTCCTAAACAAGATTTGTTTTTTTTTCTACGTAGATACATGTGAACATGGAAATCCAAGAAGGAAACATTGCTTTGACCTAGTTTTTTCATGTGTGGTTAATGATATTATACTTCTATTAGTAACATTTTAAAAGCAGCATCTGCCTGCATTTTTATCAGCTGATGGACTTATTTTACTTGTGATAAAAAAGTGAATCTTTCAGAACTGGCATTGTCTGAAATCAGAAAAATACACATGTATGAGTAATTAATTATCTTAGGCCTACATTATATCTTTTACATTCAAATCACCTCAGGATTTTTTGGAATAATTTCAAATTTTCAATTAAAAGCAAAGCAACATGTAATTGTCTTTGATGTGGTGTGATAATTAAGCAGGAATTGCTGCTCAACTGGACTGGACTTGTTTGAAAGTGAACATACTTTTACTGGGATTGTGCATGCTTTGAAAAGTCAATGTAATTAACTAAAGACAAAAGAATTGTGCACTGAAAACATACTTACATTTATTTATAATCTCACATATGCCTCTTGTTTATTCTTTGCAGTAAAAAACTTCAGTGTGGCCTATTTACCTGTGCCTTGGACGTGACACCCTCCTGATCAATCTCTTTCCCGGTTCAGTGAGTTCTGCACAGTGTTGTTTCAAACACATTAACCTCCTGCTGCACCCTGTTCTATTGCACTCTGTCTCAATCTGGAGTCATGAACTGACCTCCAAATACCTGTGCATTTCTCATCAGGATCAGGTTGTTCTCTGAGGCATCATTTCATACCTTTATTTTGAATAGCTGCCCCTCCTGCATACAGTCCATTGAGCTGTGTGTCTTGACATCCTTGTGTCCTTTCCTTTATTAATAGGTTTATATAGCTCTCTCTTCTCTCACAACACCTTATAAGATTCAATAAAAGACTAAAAGTTAACATAAGATATTTTTGAGTATCCAGAGTGGCAAATATTAAGCCTAATGCAGATAAGCAAATATACAGTTATATGAAAATAAATGCATCAAATTAGAAATAAAACTATTTTAGTACATTTACACTGAGGAAAACAATATCTGAAGTCTATTCAAATAAATTTAACAGTTGTAAAAAAAAACTAAGAAAATGTCTTTGTGCTTAGGCTATTTATTTAATTATTCAAAGTTGTAAACTTTAACTTAAATGTATGAGTAAATGTAATTTGAGCAATGAAAATCTCATTAAAAACCTAAAATAAATACATCAAATCTTGAGAGTGGCTAAAAATATAATATAAAAAATAATACATAAAAATATTGAAACCAACAGAATTCATTATAATAAACAAACAGAACGTTAGAATAAAATGATAATAATAGTATCAAATTATTATGAAAATGATTTTTATTTTAAAACGTTAGAACTACAATTATTACAATTAAAAACAGAACATAGCTGTTGTTACTATTAGACTTTTCCCCAACCTCTGTAATAGTTACGAAAGGCACATGCCCTTTATAAAATGGCATTATTATTTTAAGTGATGTGCACAGAACATTTGTACGAAAACGCATGTCAAAATCTGACAGATGGATCTATTGTAAGGCCTTTTTTTCTGCAGTTCCTGCGAGCGTCTGAACGGGGCGGCCGTGATCCGGTCGGTCGCAGCAGCGGGTCTGGTGTACTGCACGAGCTGCCGTAGAGTCAGTGTGTGTCACTCCCTCATCAGCGGCTCGCTGCTGGAAACATGGCGTCAGTGCACACACGGGCGAGCCTCAACTCTGCAGACGGATAGAGAAAGAAAGTGTGCACCGGGACTCATATCACACACCAGTCTTTGCAAAGTCGGCCTCTCTTTTCCTGGACATGTTCTGTTTCATGCACGGGTGAACGGAGAGCAATCCAGTCGATTCGGCCCCGGTTATGGAGCCTCCGGATGAGATCAGGTAAGGGAAGCGCATCAGAACCAGCACGAGCGCGTTTGAGACTGTGTGTATGTATGCATGTATGTGTGTGTGATCACGCAAGTACACAGCCGGGATTCAGGACACGCTGCCAAATAGTGCACCTATTGAGACCGTATTGGGCGCGACTAGAGCGCACGCGCGCTGCAGCTTCAACCCGCTTGTGAGAGGAAATCCGAATCATTTCCGCGAATCTTTCGCTTCTGCAGAAATATTGTGCAGTCTATTATGACAGACCGCCACTGCATATTTCATGCTTTAAAGCAGCCGCTGTTTATTATTGTTTTATGTTCCCAAAATGTAATTTTTTGTCATCATTTATTTACCCTTTGGTTGTTCAGAACTTGTATGTTACTATTCAAAACTAGTGGAAATTAAATTATATATA
>JAUMHE010000062.1:15874813-15889417 GCA_032359235.1 Enteromius mattozi | reverse complement strand
TTTCGATTAATTAATTACAAAGCCTCTAATTAATTAGATTAATTTTTTTAATCGAGTCCCGGCCCTAATATATATAACACACACTATTCAAAAGTATGGAGGAAAATTAAACAGACTATAGATATATTATCTGTGTGTCATATTTTAATGTCATGTTGTCTTGGTGATACCTCAACAGGGTCGTATCTCACTTCTACGGCCGTGGAGATGTTTGTGACCTAACAGGGAAACCGAGACAGGTTATAGTCAAGCTCAAGTGAGACCAAACTTCTTGATGCAATGAGGTTTTTGGTTTTTTGTTGAATGCTGCCACTAACACCTACCTGGTCTGTCTTAGGTGTAAGGAGTCAGAGTCTCCTCATGCTGTTACTGTTTACATGCTGGAACCTCAGACCTGTCAATATATTCTCGGGGTGAGTGGCAAACAAAATGTCTTAGGTTTTGACTGTTTTAATGTGATCATTTCCCTTATCTTGGTTATCATTCTACCACAGGTTGAATCGCCCGTAATATGCAAGATCTTGGACACTGCAGATGAAAATGGTCTTCTTTCAATCCCTAGCTAGCCTATATGGAGGAATGGTTAGTCTGGAGAATGAACAATATTTAAGAGGAAGTCCGTATGATGCTCAGAGGGAGAGATGAAAGTCTGATGAAGTCTAGTAGTTCCATAGATCATGGTGATAACATGAACTTGCTGAACATCAGACCTCCACCCTTTGAGAAAGTCCCTCAGTGACTGCACTTTCTGTTGTTTGAAGACTAAACGAGGAGGAGATTTGAAGAAACTTTTAAACCAGGAGATGCAGCTAGGACTGAATTCTTAATGTTTTATTTTCAAATCTCAAACCTGTTGTTCAGCTTTTTTCATGCTTTGGCACAGTTAGATGGTTCGCTGTGGGAAAGTCACTTTAAAAATCTAATCAAATGATTAATTTGTTTATCAAGTGATTATACAAGATGGTCAGCTGTTTTAAATATACATTATTTATTTGATCAAAGTTCTGGTAGTTCAGTTCTTGCCATTATTACTGTGCAGATGGAGATGGTTATTACATGTTTTAAAAGTGATTTAAGAAGTAATTATACAATGCAAATTGCAAGGGAAAATACACTGCCTTGTACGCAAAGGAAAGCGAATGTAAGTAAACAGTTTTTTTTTTTGGAAATCATGGGTCATTGATTTGTTTACAATTTCTGATTACACTCACTTCCACTATTGTAAAGTGTTTGGTGAAGGGCTCCTCTTAACTCAAGAACATATTTATCAAGACTATTTCTTTGGTTGTTACTTACCCTGTACATGTTCAGTTGAATAAAATGAGTTTCATGTTTCAAGTAATTTTAGAAGATTCATTCACCACCTTAATGAATACACTGCAAAAAATTAGGATTTCACTATTTTTGCCATTTGATTGTCCATTTACCTACACTAGGGGGTGCTAATGTCTCTTTGTTAACTTTTTTTTTCACAGTGATCTAATGCTCTTGCATAAAAAAAAAACATCCATCCATAGCTTGTTAATGCTTAAGGTGCATCAATACCTTCAAAGAGATGATTGACACAGCAAAATACAGCTGTACATTATTAAACATTCTGTCTCAAATAAAAGAGATGTCAGCCTACACTTGCAAAACATTTAATAACTTCATATATAAAATGTAAGATGTTTCACAAATACATAATCTGCATGAAGACTATTGCTGTACATGAGAATGCCATGTCAATGTAAAAATAGAACCTCCTTCAGTCCAGAAAACATTGAGAATAACACTTTTGGGGAAAGCGACAATTAGCTAGTCCCGTTTTCTTTTTACTGGATACTCGATGCATATTGTCTCTTGAGCAAAACACCACTAGCAAACCACAAGCAAACACTGTAAATGCTTCCCTTTGGATGCTGAGCAAGTAGTATGAGATTCTACAGCTCAGACTGACGGGATGGGAATCTGATGAGCCGATGTGCTGTCAAAGTCCTGCAGCGCCTCCTGGTGGGTGTGGTAGTGCATAGCCACGTAGCTTTTGGCGAAGGCCGTGGTTTGAGAGTTGACCGGCTGCAGGCTGTTGGGGGAACTCGGGCCTGCTGACGGACTGCTGTTATAGATACTGTAGTAGGGTTCTATACGTGTATTGATGGGTGTAGATGTGCTCGGGGGTCGGGGTTTGCGTCCAGCGGTGGCACAGGGACTTGGCATGCTGTCCCGGGAATGACTGGGTCCGCAAGCCTGGTCCACCAGCCTCCTCTGAGGCTTCGGCGAGAGCATATACGCAGAGTTGGTCTCATGGTGCGAGGACTTGTTGCGGTTGACTTCCAGGCTCCCTTTGCCCATAGCATGTAGGCGTGTCTTGTGCTTGCAGCACAGGAAGCCCAAGGTCAACCACTGGAAGCAGCAGAGCACACGGCGGCGCAGACCAGCGCTATTGCGTGAGTACACAAACGGGTTGATTCCAGACTTTAGGAAGATGAGGGCGAATCCACAGAGCTCAAACTGGTAGTGGACAAAGCTGCTTTCCGGTGACACCATATCCTGCGCCAAGGATATACCTAGCGGTAGACAGCACAACAGCACAGAAATGACGATCACTATGCATGTGACCACAGCCTTTGAATCCTTAGCTGTCGCCAGGTTAACTGTGGACACCAATTGGCAGCAAGTCGCTCCAGTGGCAGCCCCGGGCACAAGGGGCTGGTTGGTCCTCCTGGTGAAGGAGTGCGTCTGGACATGTTGGAGCTTGTTGTAGGTCTGGTTGCGATACAGTGAGGGCACCTGCACTGTACACTGCATGCCCTCGAAACCTGCGGCGATGAGTGGCGGATGAGAAGCAGGTGGACGTGTTGCATCCACCGTGATGATGGGACACTTCCGAACCTGAGCGTTCTTCCTTAACGCCTGAGCGATCATGAGGTATGAGATGGACACCACTCCTACACAGAAAGCAAAGTCCGCAATGTATACATACAATACTACCTTGGCCTTGTTGCCGGTAAGACCAAAGTGGGGCAAGCAAGGTCCTGAGCTCCTGGGATATGCTCTCAAGGTCACCAACGCCGCTAGAGTGAAACTGGTGGTCCATAATAGTGCCGTAAGGGCCAGAGTACAGGGAAACGAAGCCGTACGATTGGGCTGCTGACCTAGGACCATACGGAGCCGATGCAGGGCAATTACAGCCACCGTTTCCAGGGACATAATGATGAAGCCCGAGCTGGTGAGGTGGAAGGCAAAGCAGAAGCCCTTGGACACGCCGCCGCTAGTGTCTCCAGCATCCAGAAAGAGCACCAGTGCAAACATGGGTGCGGTGACGCAGCAAATAAACAGGTCACAGAAGGACAGGTTGAGGATCATGAAGTCGAAGTTGGTGCGGAACTTGCGGAACGCCGGGTCAAAGAAGGACAAGAAGACCACCAAGTTTCCATAAGAACCGAGACAAAAGATGAGGACCAACAGGATAGAGCAGGAGGCGAGGGTAGCAGTGTGAATCAAGGCCCAGCCACTCACAGAAGCAGACTGGCCCTGGGAGCTGTTAAAGCTCCGAGGTTTCGCAAACTCAGCCAGGTCCAAAGGCCAAGCAGTGCTGTTCATGGTACACATGGGAATGCAAAGTGGTCACAGCCTCAGAGTGTTGCCCATTTTGTCTTCAGGTCACCCAAGAGCGAGCTAATACTCCAATTGTGCACATGGTTCATGGTAGACCCTCTGGATTGCTGCAAGGACACAAGGGATAAGAAATATTGATTAGTAACAGACAATATGAAGCTTTGCCTATGATAATTTTAACAATAAATTAACAAACAACTAAGCTTAAAGGCTTTTTTAACCATTCGAAGGATTTGTTTTATGTTATATCCATTGGTGCACAAATTATTTGGAATTTCTTTAAAAACAGAGAGCATCAGGATGACTATTGTACCTTATATCATCCGTGCGCGCTCCCGTCATCCACAAATCTATCGATTAAGATGAATACGTGCCTGCATCAATCTGCATAGTATCTGAAGGCGTTTCTTATCCGTTAACCTCTGTTAAGAATGATATTACTGCAGGTGAATGTGCGCCGACTATAAAATCGTGTCAAAAATGCATCCAGCCCCCATCTTTGAAAGAACATACAAATCACATGCATCGATGAAACAAAAGTCTAGTAAATATCTAAGAAATCGTCCAGTCTAGTCACACAGTCGCCTATAATGCCTATAACCCTGCGGCATTCTTTCTCCATTTGCCGAAAAAAAGATGATTTTCTTACCATGGATTCCCTATGTGTGCCTTTTTTACGACGCCGCGTTTTCCACATTTGCACGAATTTCCACAGTACATGAACGTTAAAAGCATCCTAGCTAGAGAAGGAGTATCGCAGCAAAAGATAAGAATGAAAAACAGAGTGAAATTAATGCGCAAAAGGAGAGTGGGCGCGCCTCACTGGAATCATATTGGAGCCGTGAATGGATAGCAAGCGCGTGCCCGTGAGTACAGGATGCTCACTCAGGAAGCACAAAGAGACTAATTTTGTTTGATACATACACACACACACATACATGATATATAATTTCCATTATATTTTTATATGAATATACAATATTACGCACACACGATGTTGCGTTTAACATTAATTGTAGTAGTTTTTATATTTAAATATGAGCAAACACAAAATTACAATACGTACAACTTTTGTGTGTGTGTACACACATACACACACACATATATTATATATATATATATATATATATATATGTGTGTGTGTGTGTGTGTGTGTGTGTGTGTGTGTGTATGTTTGTTATTATTAATATTTATCATTTAGGAAAGTGAATGTATATTTAACATTTATATTACATCAACATTGCTACATGTTGGTGGCAACATGAAGCACAAATAGACCTGCATACTTTGTCACACTTTATTACAAACATCCCTTGACTTGTCAAATATTTGTAAAAGGAATATCAAGAAAAAACAACAACAAAACAAGTAATCAATTAGTCAGCATTATCATATTACAGTCTTCTAGTTTACCAACCAAAGTTGCACTACACATTGGCTTATGACATCATTTTGACACAGTGTGAATTATACTTAAAATGCAAGCTTGCCAACAAACCACTGCATTAATGTATGATCTAGAGTTGTTGTTCCGGACAGGTTTAGCAATGCTTGCTAACTGCAAATCAATGACACCGTCTCTACATTTGCTGACAGTTCTTTTAAAATGCATCTGACACCAGGATACGAGAACACCTGGCTTAAAGCAAAAACTGCAAACACTAAACTACATGCAAAGTTCAACTGAAAAGACAGCCTAAAAATTTCAACTGAATAAATTAATAAATAATAAACATTTATTGACAAAAAAAAAAAAAGATGCATGAAGTGCAGGAAGGAGTAGTTTAAAATTGTGATTATACTGAATTTTGTTGTTTAGCTCAGCCTCATTGGCATGCCAAATGAAGAAAAGCATCACCAAATGATATATTCTTACACTCTTTCATTTATGTAAGCTTACATAACTGTTCAAAACGCACACTGTCTTTATGAGGCAGGAGGAAATGTACAGTGCTACTTCAAAAAAGAAAAAAAGAAATGGGTACTTTTACCTCATACACAAATGTAACATTTACCAACATTACATGTGTACACATTTCAAACAGATTACTGCTAAAATTCTAAAAATGCTAGTAGTACAATAAATGCAGTGTAAGCAGTGCAGAAAACTGCTTTATGTTGGGCTATAACAATCCATACTGCACTCAAACAAGCGAAAACTGTACAAGAACATTATAGATGCAGGTCAGCGATACCTGCAATAAAGTTCCCCTTAAATATTAAGTGTATTCAAAAATAATCATAAAAAAGAGTTTAGTAAAATATTCTAGTTATTTCATAACTAGATAATTGCATCTATTGCTACATAAACTGTGTTTTAATTTTCTACAAACAAACCCAAACATTCAGTTGCCATTGTCTTTTCCCCTCACCAGACAGCAGAATCATTCTGAAAAACAGAAATTAAATGATCATAAGAGGAGAAAAAAGGAAGAAAAATGATCATATCATATAATATAAAAACAATACCATACATGCTATGAAAATTCATCAAGGTTGAAAAGATGACCCAGAAAATTATTAAATAATGAATAAAGTGTGCAAAAGATGTTAAACCAAAATAAAAATCAACTGTTTTACCCAATATGTGTGTTACAGTATGAAATGTGTTGAAATTGTACCGTAGTATTACTATTTTTATGATGTACAGAGTTGCTGCCTACAGTATATAGATCATTCCAAATCGGTCATTTCATTTAAATTAGAATGCAACCTTAGAAGGCACCGTCTATGTAGGCAGCAGAAAGCAAATCATCTCACTAGGTTTTGGAAGAGAGCCTGTGTGTGTGTGTGTTTGTAACAGACCTAAGCGTAGTAACAGGGGGAGACCAGCAGATCTGTGAGCACCAGCAGCTGGTCATCTGTGAACTTCTGCTTGTGTTCCTGCCAGTTATCATGATGAGTGCGACGGAAATCCGACAGGGTTTTCTTCACAGTCATCTAGAGAAACAACAAATATATATATATTTGTTCTTGTGAGTCACTCATTTAAGGGAACTGGATCTTGGGTTAGGTAGTATTCTCAGTACTGCAGTTGTTGGTCTGCCATGAATACATTTTCTTCAAAGTCACATTCAACTTCCAGAAATGTTTAAACATTTAATCTTTGCTCAGTCAATCCCTGGCCCCCAGCAGACTGCAATCAGCTGATCGTTCCCAATCAACCCCCATTCTCTCCACATCTAACAGCAGGAAAGAAGAGAGAGCTGTACCTCTATCGGCTGTGTGTCGTTGAGGTGGGCACTCAGGTCCATGAGGATCTGGGGCATCCAGGTGGGCACATCATACGGGCTGGACAGGATGCAGGCACTCAGACCCAATACACCTGCATGTCGCCGAACCAAGTCTACACACACACACAGGAAAATGAAAGATTAAAGCAGAGTTATTAAAAGGCATAAAAATATACCTAGGGTGAGTGACTAAAGCAGCCGAAGTTTACCTGAATTCACCTTAGATATAAACTCATATATACAAGCCTGAGAGAACAATTAATATCTGAAATCTTTTTGAAGTCATGATGTAAATTGAAAAAAGTACATGTGTGTGTTTAAAAAAAAATAAAAATGATTTGAAGCATTATATAAAAGTATGAAAAAGTAAAAAGTTTAAATTTTTTTATTTATTAAATTTGCTAAAAATTGCATTTAACTGTGTTTTCAAAATTAAAAAAAGCAAAAAGTAGTTTGCAAAAGTAGTTTAAATTTATGCATGCACAATTAAATATCCAGTACTGGATTACATATACTATATACTGAACAACACTGATCATTTAAAAAAAAAATCAGCAATATGCTCAAATAATTCAAACTTTAGAACTTAAAAGTATTCAAAGATTAGTCAAATTAAAATTATTTATGAAGGATCATGTCACAGTGAAAACTGGAATAATGGCTCATTAATATTCAGCTTTTCCATTACAGAAACTAATATTTAAAAATATATTTAAATACAAAACAGTTCTTTTAAATTGTAATATATAGTATCTTTTGAGTGTGAGAAACTGCATTCAAAAGCATTTTTTTTTTTAAATTGCTGACCCCAAACTTAGTGTATGTCTGTGTGATTGTTACCAGCAGAAGGGATCGTGTCCACCACTGAGCCCAGCTCTCTCCTCTTGCGCTTGGGCAGACGGGTCTTGCTCAGGGCCTCAAAATGTGCCTGCATGGGTTCGTCAATGCTGAGAAAATTACACTGCAGGAATCCACTTAAAGTGGTGGCGGCCATCTCCCTCACCTAAAAACGTGATGCAGGAGCGAAAGAAAGAAGGATCATTACAGAAGATTGTTACAGTTCAGGCTAATATCTTGTGGCCAAAGGTTCAGACAGTTTCTCTTTTCAGTTATCTAAAGTGTGGGAAGTGCAGAACAGGGACACTTGTGTTTCACTTTTCTTTAAAGAAGAACACAAGAAGAGTTGGAAATTTATGTAACACAGCAGAACGGTGCAATCTGCCTCACAGAACAAAACACCATGTTCCAGAGCAGGACTCCAGTCAGGTTAAAAAGAGCGAATAAGAAAATTTTGAGCTCATTACCACTGATGTGCTAAACAACTATTGTGAACAACTAGTCATCTAACCAGTAGGTGGGCTAGTAGTGCATAACACTACCAACTCTCCAAAACAACAAAATCTCCACAACATAACACATAGGACTAACTTCATTGTGTTGTGCCAATTTAATTGTGTTGCGACTTGTTTTCATCGTGTTGAGGCTTGTTTCTTTTCTGTTGTGTGCACAACTGGGCCACTGTAAACCAGTCTAAAAGAACCTCGGTGTAGTTAGGCAAAAAAATATATATATATTAAAAACACACCGCCATATAAGCTGACTCAGCGATAGCAATTCTCTGTGCATGTCTAAGAGAGTTTAGGACATGCATTTGTGCTGACAAAGAAACAACAGCTTTTTTAAACCTTCAAAATCTTGTGTACTTGGCCTGTATGCTCTGATCTTTAACCGTGAAACAATCACGGTCACGTTCTGATTGGCTAGTACTAGCACTAATCAACCGAATGTCTGTATCACATCACAGAGGGTCATATCGCATGCATCATGAAATACAGAGAGCTTTTATTTAATAGGCTGAATTAAAGAGTGTAGTTTTCTTCCACTCATAACCCTATTCTTTCCCCCTTTAGCCTCTTCTCTCTGTTTGCCGTCCTCTCCTGTCTGAAAATTTGAACATCTATCACCATGGAAACAGAATATTGCTGCAGCTAGGAGTTGCTATAGTAACAGTAAGAGGGATCGAAGGATAAAGAGCGTGTGTGCGAGGGAGAGAGAGAGAGAGTGTGTAAAGGAAAACAAGGGAGCGCTACATCATTGAAAAGACAGAACGGAGAAAGAGACACTTTCACCACGGCGGCTTACGTAATTGGCTTTCGACACATTTAACCTTAGCGATTATACTCAAATACACAAATTTAGATATACTGAAGATATATAATCTCGAACAGCAATCGGGCTAAATTCAAGTTACAAATGTCTTCAACATCTAGATACCTGCACATATTATGAGATTGAAATCATTTTATGTGAATATGACCTCTTATGTTAAGCATAATAAAGGGGCCAGCTATACGACACACACACACACAGGCACACATTTGTCTTTAAAAAATATATTAACTACAAAAAAGTAAAGAGATAATTTACCTTTAGTTGCTGGTCCCCATTGACTTCCATAGTTTGGAATAACACTCTATGCAAGTGAATGGGGACCAACAGAAGATGAACCATCCCTTTAATATTTCTAAAATGCAAGTTATTAATGTGATGGTAAAACTGAATTTGCATTATTCCTGTCTTCAATGTCACATCCTTCAAAAATCATCCCAAAGTGCCAATTTGGTTCTTCTTTTCAGTGTTGAAAATAGTTAATTATTTTGTACAAACTGTGATATGGGTCTATAAGAAAAATAAAGTTCAAAAGTACAGCAAATCTTTTGTAACATTATAATTATTTTTGCTGTCGTTTTTAAATTTAAAAGATAGAGTAGCACGTTTTAAAATGTCCACACTAGTGAAATGGTTTAAAAAAATATATATAAATAAATGGAAGAATAGGTTGAGAGGTAGATGTAAAGTTAGTATAAAATTATGCAATTAAATTATTAAATTATAAACCATTTTAAATAAATATGTAAATATTTTTTGTGTACGTTAACATGGTTAAAATGTATTGCTTCAAATTAGAGAAACTTTGAAACAGTACTGCCAAAAATGCCCACTCTCCCTGTATGCTATCAAAATGATTCATTTGATAAATTAATTAATTGACAGACAGATATTGAAAAAAAAAGTCTTTATTGATGAGTTGGTGATTCATTTTATTCCAATGCTCTGCTTGTTGGCGGTTATATTTAAAAATGCTGTTCATAAAGTTCATCTATTTAATTGTATAATGTTGATTGTAGAACACAAATAATTAATAATACTTGGTATAAAATTACTAGGCAAGTCTGTACTCTCATATTAGGCATGGCAGATGATAGTTGTGCCCCAAATGAATAAAGAGCCAGAGACACCCCTAGTCCTCAGAACCTGTGAAACAAACCTTTATGCACGTGTGTATATCAGTGTGCAAGTTTATTTACACACCTCTAGTTGTTCATCCTCCAGCAGGCGCAGTACTAGCGCTCTCACGTCACTGACGGCCTTGGCATCGCTGAGGAAGGTGAAAAGATTGTAGAAAACCATGATCTGCAGGTAGCTGAGAACTGTGTAACGTGCGTGCCATGAGCAACTCCTCGAAATCTGTAACAAAAAGCACCATCTGCTGGTCAGATTACACATTAAACCCTCGCATTCATACATAACTGGCACTAAAAGCATATTTAGTGCCTGTGTGTGCTTTATGGGCACTGGAAAGTCACCTCCTCGAGTGCACTGAGGACTTGTGGGATCTGCTCGGAGTACAGCAGTCCTTGGGACATGAGAGATAGACACATCTTAGCATCTCTCTTCATCTCATCATAGCTGTCATCATTCTCCACAGGAGCAATCTAGAAACAGAGACAAAGGCAGACTTAAGCATACAAGACTTGTAGATGGTTAACTAAATTACAGACAAAACTGGGACTCACTTTAAAGAGTAGAGGGAGGAGACGAAGCTGTTCTGGGACCACAGAAGAGAAGGAGCGTCCAGCACTGGTCATCAACCACTTCAACACTATCACAAACACAAAAATATCACTTCTGCACACTCAAACAATCACATTCGTACACAAACAGTAAGACATACAAAATACGCACCAGTTTTGAGTAATTTGATGGCTTGTGTTCTCTCGTCTTGATCTGCCTCTGTGTTCTCCTCTACCACGTGGTTCTGGATCTCCTCCTCGCCTTCCGTTAAAGGCTTGAGCCTGGCCAGCACACGCTCTGTGAACTCTGAGATGCGCGGGGATGTAGTGGGCTGAATGTGTGGCAGGTTCACATCGATCATGAAGATGTAGGTGAGCACACTGAGAGACAGGACAAGAAGAGAGCAAGAACGAATGGCAGTTGCTGAGACAAAAGCAAACAATGACTTAACGTGAAGAAAATACATATAATGTTGACTTAATTTTGGCATTCAAGTACATACCTGCCGATGCGTTCACGTACATTCTTGTAGACCTGAGTGAGTTTGGGTTCTAGGTACTGTAGTAACCTGTGAAGCAACTCTGGGACTCTCCATTCCTGCTGAGCAAGACCTCCCTGCAGCACATACAGGCGGCTGAAAAACAGATGTCATTGCATTCGATTTGAATCCAAACTTAGACATGAAATAAAAAGAAGCCAATCACATTCAGCATTTCCTCTTTTCAATCCATTCAGTTCATTCAGCTTTCAAAAGAGGAAGTGTGTGGTTCGTGAGGTCATACCAGGCATCCACAAACGAGCCTCCTTCTCCTGTGACCGGAGATTCCATCAGCATCTCAAACAGCCAGTGCAGCTTTCGTGGGTCTCGGCTCTCCTGTACAACACACATTTGTACACATTATTTTTGGGACAATATTAAGGAATATAGCAATGTTCAAAATCTTTATTTAAAAATGCTTTTGAAAGACATCTCTTATGCTCACCAAGGCTGCATATATTTTATTTTATCGAAAAAGCTAACAGCAAAAACATTAATACTGGTACATATTATTTTAATTTAAAATAGAAAAGTTATTTTAATCTACATATGGTAAAATATATATTTTTTTATATTCATGTGATGGTAAAGCTAATTTTTTACCAGTCAACAGACCAGTCTTCAGTGTCACATGATTCTTCAGAAATCATTCTAATGTGCTGATTTGGTGCTCAAGAAACATTTTCAGGATTCTTTGATGAATAGAAAGTTCAAAAGAGTAGCATTTATTTTAGATAAAAATATTTTGTAATCTGTTGCTGCCTTCACTGTGACTTTAGTATTTTTAATTTAAAAAACATTAACTGACGCCGATCTTTTGAATGCTAATGTATATTAAAGTACCCCTACTATGGATTTTTGAAAATGACCTTTCATACAGTTTGTAACACAGCTCTAAATGAATGAAAACATCCTGCAAAGTTTTAAATCTGACGAAGTACCATGTATAAAGTTATTGTCTCTCAAAAGAGAGAGTTGACTCTGTATCACTGAAACGAGTCATTTTTAAAACAAATCTCAAGCCTTTTATTTTGTCGTCAACATGAAATTTTAGAATATTGCCCACCCACTTGATGGTCTTTTTGCATTGGTCTGAATGAAAATGCAAATTCATTCTTTGCCACTAGCTGCCGCTTTTGGAGCGGTAAAATAGTGGTTTCCCTGGTAACGCTGTACACAAAGCAGCTCTTTTCTTGAAAATATTTAATAAAAGCTCAATAATATGAGGTATACAGATCTACATCTTACTAAAAGATGAGTTTGTACTCTAAAACGAGTTATAAAGGTGTCCTTACGCAGGCAGTGGCGATACAGGTGCCCCAGTCTGTATATGTCTCAATGGTGATATTAGAGAGAGCTTTACGAAGCAGTGGACACAGCAGAGCCCACAGTTTTTCCACCTGTAACAAATGCACACAAACTTAAAAACATCATTCTGCACCAAATGGTGTGTAACAGTGATGCTGAGGACTCTAATCCTCTTTACTTTGTTATACCGCACCTATAGTTTATGCATGTGTGCTAATACCTTGTTGTAGCTCCAGTGCTTGGAGCCCCTGATGAGTCCAGAGATGATCTCCGCCACACAGCGCTGGGTGCTCTCATGGGAATCTGCAACCAGACGCTCCATATGAGGCTTCAGCAGGGGCAGGAAGGCATCATCGAAGTTCCGAAAAAGACCCTTTGACAACACAAGATAATGTTTATGATGCAGTCTAGTTTTTGACTGGGTGTCAGTCACAGGACTGGTTTAAACAAGCCTGAAAACCTGTCTCATAAAGTCTATAGTCAACATTTCAAAGGGTTTAAGGAAACAGACTGTAGAAGCACATATAAAATTTCTCACCTTAAAGAGGCAAAATCGTCGTGGGCTGAATTTATCTTTCCCCTTTCTGTCCTCCAAAGACAAATATTGGATGAACTGATCTATGAACTGCTGGTCTGAGAAATGATCGTATACAATCTGTTCACTCTACAACACAGAAAACACAAACCTAAGCAAACAAGGCAAAAAACAAACTGAAATTAACTGAAATGAGGTGGTACAAGTTGTTCTGAAGTGGCTGGGTTTAAATGTATTTTAGTTTAAGAAGTTGTGTATTTGTGTACCTCATTCATCTCTTCTCTTGTTTGGCCTTGTTTGGGCTGTTCCTCAGGAGAGGCATAGAGCATCAGCTTCCTAAAGAAAGAAATATCTATGAAATAAAACTAATTTTGCACTGATCATCAGTCGAATGCTAAATATACACTATTGTTCAAAAGTTTGATTTTCAACAGACGTTACTCTGACACCGAAGACTAGCCTTTTCTTATTAATAACACATAATAATTTCTTGTTAATATTAATGTTTGATAAAAGCTGTGCTGCTAAATTTTTTTGTGATATATATTTTTTCCAGTTTTCTTTGATGCATATAAAGTTCAAAGGATATTTTCTGTAATACTAAAAGGGTCTTCCTTTTCCTTGTAGAATTTTCTTTGTGTTCTTTACACATAGCTGTTGTATGGCTTCAGAAGACACTTAATCTATGTGTTTTTAAGCCCTATAATAAGCATGTGTACCGTGGCCATGTGGAATAGCCCCAGTGGGTTTTCTCAATGAAGCAGCATTCATTCCAGTCCTGCTGGGAGCGTGGCAACCTGCTGCTGTCATACTGCAGCCACTGATTATCAGGCCTGTCTCCCACCAACAGAGAGCTTAGAGCTTTACCACCACCTACATGAGGAACAGGAAGAAATATAGCATAAATCTCAGATATTCTTTAATGTGCGTCCATTTACTGAGACCATGCTGTACAGATAATATTCTCACATGACTGCAGCGAGGTTTTGAGCTCAGATATGTCATAGGGATTCACGGCCACTTTCTTGTGAGGTCTCTTGAGCTGCTTTAGAATGCCACTCACTGCTGAAATCGCACCCTGAAAAATAAACAGCAGACGACGAAATGTAGTGTCTTTTTGTGTAGCTTTCCTTACACATATGTTTATAAGTATAATAACAAACGCACATTGCGAACTAAGAGCGAATCGTGGTTCAGGCTCTCAATGAAAAAGAGGACTGCAGAGGAAGGTAAGGGGTGATCATCTCTCAGCATCAGAGAGAGGAAGCCGATAGCTATCTGCTCAAACTTCCAGGGCCTGCCAAACAAACAAGCATATGACCAAGGAATTTCCATTCATTTACAATTCAGTCATTTGTTGTGCAATCTAACCAGACACAATGAATAGACATACAAGTTTCGGTCGTAAAGGCTGTCCAAAAGATCCACCACTAGTTTCTCATACTTCCTGTAAGGAATTAATAAAAACAAACAAAAAACAATTTGTGTATATCCACTGCTTAACGGGATATAAATTGGAAAGCATAAATATAGAGATC
>JAUMHE010000062.1:15851888-15874657 GCA_032359235.1 Enteromius mattozi | reverse complement strand
TCAGATTAAATGTTGCAATGAATGATTAAACATGAATATTATTGTATATATATATATATATATATATATATATATATATATATTTAATAATTACTGCACCGATTCTTTGTTTTTCTGTTCCTGTCTCTTTCTTCCCTCTAGTTCCTCCTGTTCAGAGGCGGCACAAGGAGTAGGTTCTGGGTTGCTACATTTCATCATTTTTAGAGCAACCTCAACACAGCTCTCTGGAATCTGAATATGAGACAAAAACGAACTGTGTAAAGACATGTCACAGTAAAAAAACCTTCACTTTTGTTATAGTTGCAGTTAGTATAGAAAAAAAAAAGATGGCGCTGGTATGAGATGTCAACAAAAACATTAGCAAAACAATTTTCACTTTATTTTATAATGTTAATACTTTAAATTGTGAACAAAGGCTTTCAGTTTATTTAAAGCTGAAGTGTGTCATTTTTTCTTATGTTTAGTTAATGTTTCTCCTTCATTTAGGCTACCATTTGCTGAACTCACAGAAAAGTCGATTCCGATGGTCTCATACTGGCGGTGGATTTTGTCAGCGAGATCATCCATGAGCCGGACGACTGAAGACTTCTCTAGAGACATGGACAGGCTCATACCAGAACGCACAATGGCAGGCCATGTGAGAGCAATGCAGTCCCAGTACTGCAGGTTAGCAAGACAGATCCCAGTGTTGTTCCCTAACAGACAGTACAAGGCACCCTGGAGGAGAGTAAAAAAGACAGACAACATATGATCCTGCTCAAGCTGTCATATGCCAGATTGATCAATAGGAATAGAAATATTCTTAGTTTCTTTCAGTGTATATAAATCCTGAACTGTGTAAGACCTACTTTGAATTGCTGCTGGGTGACATCAGTACGGTCTGGGTCCAGATACTCCAGCACCACAGGGATGACATCTCTGCAGCATAAGCTGTAGGTTCCCAATGCTGTGAACAGCACGTTTTGAGCTTTACCCCTCACCTGAGGTAAAACAGGGCCTGTTAATGATGCATTCATTGCTTTGTGTGGGAGTTCATGTGTATGTTTGTGTATATGGCCTTGTCATACCTGACTGTACCTGCTGGTGGACAGTCTAAGCAGGTCATTTATCAAGTCCTGATGAACACTCCTGTAGCAACATCCGTCTATGGTCAGATTTCTTAACTGAAACACACAAGCACAAAACACAGTCAAAACCTCTGAAATCATAACAAAATAGGCAGAAGAGCCCCCAAAATATGCATTCGATTATTGTTATTACTATATTAATAATTATTATTAGAATTCTTATCAGTTACCTCATGTTGCAACATGACTCTGTCTATGAGTAGAGCTCTAATGTGCTGTTTACTGCCATGAAGCTGGAGAGAAGAAGAGAGAATGTCAGTAAACTACATGTCAAATAAAGACATTGGTAATGTGATGACCTGTTGTTTTGTGACTGTAGATGACGTGTTTACTTAGTTCACAATGATACATCTGAGATTCGAGTACATGTTTTTTTTTTAACTGATTTATTTATGTGTTTGTTTATTTATATGAAATACTGTTGTTACAGTTGTTTTATGGATTTGAATGCTATGGTCTTATTAAAGACAACACAGAAGACTGCCTGTATTCACAGCAAGCTCTTCTCTCTCTTCCTTTTTTATTAAAAAAGACAATTTCTCATCTGCTGAGAAGACCTCCAGGGCGGGGTCTGCAACAGTAACATGTAATAAATGTGCATTTAACCTTGTTCTCCATGGACTTCTTAATGAGACCGAAACTTTTCCAACGTGAGTCAAACTCGTGTTTGTGTGAGCCTTTAAAGTGGAGCAGGTCGTTGATGATCTATAAAGAGAAAACACCATTCCTCTGTCATATCACTCTGCTTATCACCAACACAATATTGCAAATTTCACGTGCACATAAACCTGACAGTGCTGCAGTTCACCTTTATAATTGAGAAGAGGGATTTGATGTCATCCTCTGAGTGTTCTAGTGTGTGGTCTGTATGGATAAATATCAGAGTTAAGATACTGATCTATATACGCAAAACAAAACAAAAAAATCTACTGTATTAAAATGTAAAGTTTAAATCAAGAACAGGACTTAGTATGTTAGAGTAACTCACGCAGCAGGGGTCTAATCACCTTACAGATGTCCTCCCTGTAGTTGTCTCTAGACAGGTCTGCCACATAACCAATAATAAGCAACTAACTTATTAGTACAGCTCCAGAAACGGTTTTAAAAACAAAAAGTAAATGCTCACTCACCATAGTCTTGTCCTGTGTACACATTTGTCTCGCATAGCTGAATCATACTGTTTATCCTGAAGTGAGAAGCACTGCAAGATTACAATATTGATATGATATGTTATGTTTAAAATAAAGTGTTTTAATCTGTTATTGTAACTGCACTATATTGTGCGTCACACTTACTTCTCTGGCACAGGTTCTCCATTCAGTGGGGGCAGAAGGCTGCTTGCTCCCAGAAGGCAGTTATGAACAATGGACAGACTCTGTAGAACATCATCCCTAAAGTGACACAAAACTCATTAGAAAAATTTATCTTTCTCTTGACTCTTTTTCTTGAATGTACTTTTTTGTATTTTGTATTAATGCATTGGTAAAGTGTGAAGACTCAGTCCCGTAAAAAGAAACCATGAACACATTTCTGGTTTGGTGTTGATGAAGGGGAACGCACTGGTGGGAGAGTGTGGGTTCGAATGAGTTCAAATAGATAACATGTTACCGTATCCTGTGGCTGACCTGCTGATGTCCTGTTCTCCCTGTGCGTGTTTCTGCAGATGCTCGAGTTCAGGTTTCAACAGCAGATCCAGCAAGTAAAACACAAACTCTTTCTCTTCTGTGTTAGGCACGTGCCACTGAATGCCCAGGTTCAACAGGTCTCCAGGCCGACCCCAGTCCTGATCCAGAGAGGAAATAGAGACAACTAGTAAAACATCAGCCTCAATGACATGCAGTTTTTTTTTAGTAGTGACATTCTTTTTGGTCCAATTAAGCATACTGATGATAACTAGAGTAATGTCAAAAATCACCCTTATGTTTTCTTGATACACTTTTCTTTAAGACCTAAAGAAAAAAAACATTATAAAAAAGTTTCATGAATTTGTTTTCATAAATTGAAAAAAATTCAGATTCAGATTTTTTCAGATTTTCTGAGAATGCCGAGGTGGAGTCAAGTTCAAATAAACCACGTAATTATACGTCAGACAGTGAGAAAGAGTGATGTCTGTCTGTCTAAAAAAGGTGCTCAGGTTAACCAGTGCGAGAGACGATGACGGAGCTCCACTAATCCATTCATTTACTCAATCATCTCATCTCTTCCTCTAAGAGACATTTGATGGGATAGAAGTAAATCCCAGTCACAGCAGCAAAAACAAATATCCGAGTGGGAACCTCCCATTCACACTGCCATTGTTGAATGGTAATTTAAACATTTTTTAATTTCTAAAATATATTTTCAGACTTGTTTGTACATTTTTTATTTCTATACTATATCACTAATTATATTACATCATACTATTATGATGACTATACATTCATATAATATTAGTATTTACTCATTTATATCATATTTGCATCTGCTAATTATATGAACCCTAAAATACAACATTTTTTTGCCTTGTAATTTAAATAATCAACCAACAGTAATTAATTTAAATTGAGAATAATGGAGTTTTTTTTTTTTTTTGCTTAAATATAGTTCTCAATTTTTTTTTCTCAGAGAAAAAAGACCCAAGTAATTTAACAAGCCTTCTACAGAGTTTTGGTAGAGATCTCAACAATATCTCTTACATTTACCAAGATACCAAAGTCATAATGTTAACTGAACACAGGCATTTCTCATCAAACTGATTTAAGTACAAAACTAACAGGTCAAAGTAATGCTTTCACATCAGACAGCTCTGTACTGTACAGTATGTCAGTGATTGTTTTCAAATAGACTCTTGGATACTATGGATTCTTCAGGATTATGGCATCATATTTCAGATTTATTCTAAAAAGAGCTGAGCCTCCTGTCACTATGAGAGGGTTAGTGGAAAAACCGGGCACATTTTCCACTTGAGGCTGACCTTAATTGGAAGGTATGTGTCAGTGTGCTGCTGGACCCCTCCGGGCATACTGCAGTACTCTCTGGGATAGATGAGGGACATGGAGCGCAGGATGTGATAGAGCATCTTACAGGCCAGATTGTAGCCCTGCTTGCATTTCAGGTGCAGAGTTAACTGAAGAATCTGCACCAGCTGAGACCTGTAGAGTAACAACTGATCCCCATTCACACGGGTCACCTACAGACAGAGACAAGGACTGTTATTTCATAAATATGTACATATGTTTATAGAAACAGTAAAAAATTAATTTGTAGTTACAGATTCTAAAGTGACGTTTTAGAGTTAAATGTCTTTTTTTGATTTCTAGAATTAAGATTTATAAACTTTTATTTATTCAATTACTGATATAAACTACCAAATTCCAAATTTCATAAGTCCAAATTTTTACACTAAGATTGCTAGAGTTTGATTTCTAGACATACATTTCAAGCTCTATATTTCTAGATAAACATTTTCCCTTATAGATTGCAAGATGAAGATTTTTGTATTTCCAAAGATACTGATTTCCAGAATCTGATTAAATTTCTACATTTCTAGAACTAGCTAATTAGATATCGACATGTTGTTGAGTCCAGTGCTGACCTCAGACAACAGCTGGAGGTTCCACATCAGCTCTTTATCCAGCTCCTCTTCATTTAATATCTCTTCATCTAAGAACACATGGTATGTTTACTGGTAACTCACAACATATGTAGCAATACATATAATACCATTACAACATTGCATGCAAGCGGAACTTACAAGCTGAGATTTGTAATATGGCATTGCAGCAGTGGGGCAAAAAGAGTTTCAGAGACTCTGCCGGGTGACACTGAAAGGAGAATAATCATTTAAATTGGTCAGCCAAACATTTTGAGAAACACTGTCAGCTGTGGATGTCGGTGAGTTGAGCTCAGGACACCGACCTTGGTTGCAGCTCTGCACATGTTTGCCACCATCCGTCCAGCCACGTGAGTCTCAAAAATGTTTGTAGTGGCAAAGTTAAAGACTTTTTCAAGAGCCACCTACAAAAAAAAAAGGAAAATATCATTGCATAGCTAAAGCATTATGGAAATACACTTCTGTTCAAAAGTTTAGGGTCTGTAAGATTTTCATTTTTTAAAGAAATCATTACTTTTATTCAGCAAGGATGCATTACTTTGATAAAAAGTGACAATGAAGGCTGTTATAAAAGATTTCTATTTTAAATAAATGCTGTTTAAACTTAAATTTAAACTTTCCATTCACCAAAGCAACTAGAAAAGTATGTATCATGGATCATGTGACTCTGCAGACTCGAGTAATGGCTGCTGAAAAACTTTTGCCATCACAGAGAATAAATTAAACACTTAAATAATATTTCAACATATTTCTGTTTTAGTGTAATTTTCATCATATAAATGCAGCCTTGGTTAGCATAAGAGACATGGTGAGACAAGAAAATCTTACCGAACCCAAACTTCTGAGCAGTAGTATAAGTTATGACTAGGTTTAACTCCATGGGTACAGTAAGTGTGTTTATAATAACCTGGAATATTTCCATAGAGCATTGCGTGAGGATAGTGCTAAATGTGGAGGATAGGCCCAGCTCCACCAGACTCTCCAGATGAGTCATTTTCTCTGTCTCCATCTCTTCCCGGGTCTGTTCCAGTGTACTCGTGTCAATCAGTGCAAAACACCTAAAGACACAAACATGAGAAAGAGAATGAGGATACAGAAAAAAACGCACATGTACAGTATTCAAAAACAGCGCTGTACCTATCAATAAATTGAAGAACAAAATCCTCAAACTCTGCTGAGGCTGAACACAATTCTTTTTCCACCTGCACAAAAACAAATAATGAAACAACTGCACATAAATTTTGACAAAAACATAATATAAATACAATATAAAAAAACAAAATACTGTTGACAGGAAGATGTTTCACCTGTGTGAGGTCATTTCTTGTCTGAACAGCAGCCGAACAGTCCACCAATGGCACAAGAGTAACAAAAGTTGCTAAAAACTGGAATGTTATCTGAAAAAAGTAATGTAAATAAATAAACAAAACACTTTTAATTACTGTATGATATTCTTAGCTAGGACAGGAAAATATATAATAAGTAATAATTTTAATATAGTATGCAATTTTTGTTTTTTAGCTTTATAATTAAAATTTTTATTATTTTAATTTCATTCTAAGTATTGGAAATTTTGTCATAGCTAAATTTTGTTAGAACTAAACTATACATTTAATTGTATATAGAATATATAGTGTATATATATATATATATATATATATATATATATATATGCACACACTCTATATACAACTAAATTTATAGTTTAGCAGTTTTCATTTTCCGTAATATCTGTCATGAACAGACTCTCACCATGCACTTGCTGAAGTCATTGGGGTCGACCCCAGGCAGAGCCCTCATGAGGAGAGGCAGCATGTGTGTGGGGCCCTCTGGAAACCTCTGGCCCCCAGCCACCAGGCTCCGCGCCACACCGATCATACAGCTTAGAGTGGCGGTCAGCTGGTGCGGCTCAGTGAGGGTCTCCATGGCAGGATATGTCCTTAAATGAGATGAGTCCCAAAATGCTTTTTTGTGATAATGTCAAGCCCATCATCAATTTACGGTCTCATTTCTAAGCTACCAAGGGTTTGTTAGCAAGCTCAATTCCATAAAACATCTATGAAACTATTACTCTTAAAACACACACACAAACGCACACTTACTTCTCCAGCACTGGAGGAATGACCAGCTCAGGTCTGAGCAGGGCAAGGTTCTGCAGGGCCTGGGCAGCATCCAGGCTGCCAGTTTTGCTAAACATTGCCAGCAAGACGGGCTGCTTCATACATTCCACAAAATCTATGATGTCCTGCTCACTGAGAAGGTGGCTCTCGGGAACAGGGGTCAGCCATGTTGGTGTCCGGTAACGTTCGCGATGCAGACGTTTCACAACACTGGCAGGTAATCGCTGAACAAGCTTCATAAGTTTCATCTAGGGATGGATGGATGGAGCAACATGAAACATTTGTATTAATTAATTAGATTTTTCCCCCTATTATTAGGTAGTGCAATGAAAAGGAGAGGGAATCATTAGGAAGAAAAGGAAAGAAATGGACTTGAAATGGAGCTCTGACCATAATGGTATTATTACAACTGTGAAACAGACAAACTTAAGACTCATCCAGCAAGCACATCTGTAAAGGGTCTGTAATTATGTGGTTTATTTAGACAAATGTGTCATTGAAGCCTAAATAAATAATGCAAACATGGATTAAATTAAACATTAGTTCTACTGAGCTTTTCCTGTCAAAATTGCACTACAACTGCCATTTGATCAAAGGGATGAATATTAACTTTGACTTCTTATTCCCATCTCACTGAGTGAACTTTTCTGAAATTAAACGTTTTGTACCCTATGATGCTTACCGCAAACTATACAATTAATTGGAATCAAAGGAAGAATACTTTCTGTAAGCTTCTGAAAACAAAGCAGATGTTCCACAGAATGCACACATCTCATCAACAGCTAAAAGGGACAGACAAAGTAATATCGCAACAATGTGGTGACAATAAAAGGACAAAGCTTTCACAGGGTTTACTGTGACATTTGAAACTGAGAACTAGATGCCTCCCTCAGTCAATGCAAACACATATCCCTGGAAAGACAAACGGTCCTGCGGTCTATGAGGAGATGTTTCTAGAAAAAGAACGGCATGCATTGTTGATAGCAGCAGTGTGTTTCAAACAGACACAGCTGCAAGCTCTTAAAAAGCATTCTGGGAGACAGATTAACAGCCTAAAGGCCTTGTTCACTTTGCTGTTAATTTTTTTTTGTTTATTTTAATACAATAACTTCTTTGTTAATAGTTATAAATCATACATGATTTATACTTCATATATTATTCAGCATTTAAGATATTTATTTCTACTAAATTTCAGAACCACAAATCTCCACAAGCAACTCACCAGCCAGCGGCCGTGGTTAGAAGGGTGGAAAAACGAGGCGATACTGTTGAAAAGCCCACTGAGCTGGGCCTGGGTTTGCTTGCTGGGCCCTCCCTAAAATACATTATTAAATATAAAATAAACGCATTACATCATATCCTGATGGTTTTGACAACTTGATGTCACTTCAAAAGCAATTAAAAGCATATGTGCTTCATTTTACCAGCAAAGCAGAAATCCAGATGACCACATGACTGATGTCATAGGCATTTGTCAGATATCTGGAAACCAGCATCTGACTGGATCCTACAGGAAGATTAAGACTCCTTAAGATCCTTGTGAAGATCTGAAAACAGAGACAGAATACAAACTGTATAACCTACAATATTGAACCAGCGCTGGATTGAATGGCTTACTGTGTATACAAAACAGCCAAGGAAAATTATTTAAACAAGAAACTTATTACTAAAAACATAATTTTGGAGCAATGTCTCTCTTCGCTGGCAGTAAAGCTAATCTCACCTTTGGTATATAAGGGTCCCAATCTATATAACCAATGTTGTCATTTGCCAGTCGTGCAAAAAGGCTGACAAGATTCTGGAACAGACAAAATCAGGTTAATGCTAACGTAATGAATTACTGAAGTGAGTTAAATTTCAATAGTGAGTCAACTATACTTACCACTTCCCAGCTTGGAAGGTTCTGCACCGACACCCACAGGCTTATCAACTCATCAAACCAAAGTCTGTGGAAACACACAAATAAAAGCTCTGGAAAAAATGTGTCACAGTTATGTAAATAAATTTAAAGTATGTCAATTTCTCTGACAACAATTTTACAATATCTAGTTATTCTAGTTTTGTATGAATTCAAAGTATATTTCATTAAAAAAATATATATAAAAAACATATCATGGTTGTTCCATATATCTGACATGATGCATTCTACACTTCAGGTTAAACATGCTTGTAATTTGAAGCTTGTAGTCAGTATGACCTTTTTTAAAGAATGCTAAAAATGGTTTGACATTCAGCTCTGGCATCAAATAAATCAATTACATTTGAATAATTTAAAACTTTGACATTAATTTTAATAATATTGTCTATTTGTGATCAAATAAATGCAGCTTTGGTGAACACATTCTTTCAGAAACATGAAAAATTCTACTGACTCCAATTTCCAGATTAAAATGACTTATTGTGCAAGTGAAAGCACACTGAAAGTGTGCCATAAATTTCAGGCAGTGCTCACTTAAAGCCCTTATCATGCAGCTCTGGAGGGAGAGTGGTGGGCAGGAAGAGCTCAAAATAACCCATCGCCTTCTGCATGGTCACGTCAAATGGGCACATCAGAGGCCTCCACTCTTCCAGCATCTCCTGTGTGGCTGATTCTGGGAAATATCTGCACGCATTCATACAAAGACACAGAGAATGATTTTGTTAGGAGCCGTTGCTGATATCTGACCTCAAGTGTTACGCACAGATATGACAATGCTAAAACTTTGTGATGTGTCATTTAAATGTCATGGTAAACTGTATGAAGTACAAGTAAACTCTTTTTAACTGGATAAATGGTTCAAGTGCTTTAGTTAAAGGATTACAGTCTGCTGGTCTAAGCCACATCAGGAATCCTTACATACACTATGCGGCACTTCCTGCCAGTAGATGGACTGCAAACAGTGTGTTATCTGTAACTCAAGGCCTGGACTTCTCTGGCCATTGACATGATAACCTTTTCTGTAATCCTACTGTAGATGAGCTGAGAGGAGCTTTGGACATGTAGCTTCACCTCACCCTAAATAACTTCCATAGAGTTTAATGGAATCAAGGCAAGCATATATTTTTCTCTTTCTATTTCAGATAAAATGTCATGAAGAAGATCATTATTAAACAGATTTATCCCAATTGTATGGATACGATGTCCTTGTTGACCTCCTGCTGAAAAAGGGATAGCACTGATCCTAGCAGACTCAGTCACAGAGTCAGGAAACTCCCACAAAGCCAAATTTAAAAAAAACATTAAACAGGATTAAAAGCCTAGGGAGAAACTGAGGATCTGTTAGGGCACACTGTTTATGTTCACTAAAGTCACACATGAGAAGTAGTAATCAAAAATTCCCTATCATTCATAAAGCTAATTTGAAACATTTAAAGATCATTAAAACTATACATATTTACTAGTAGTGCAACCTTTTTTAATCTGCTTGAAAAATAAAATAACCCTTGCACAAAGCATACTCACATATGCAACTAATATACATATATATATATATATATATATTACATTTGTTTTAATTATTTACTGTCACCTGTGATCAATTTAATTCATCCTTGAAGAGTAAAATATTAATGTTGTTTAAAAAATATCTCACTGACCCCAAACCTTTGATTGGTAGTGTATCCCTGGCATATAGAAAAGAAGATATGCATGTCAGAACTTACGGTCTGCAATTCTTGATTAAAGTCTTCAGAACTGCTTCCACTGAGCTGCAAATGGAAGAGAAACTTGAAAGTGACCGATACTGGGTACAACGGTACATTCTAATTTCATGCAAACAATTCTGCAATGAACAAGACCAACACACTAGTGTTGTTAGACCCGCTCATGCATCATGTCATAAACCCAAGCAGGTAGTGACGAAGCCAGTGGTAGTGGAACCTTTGGGAAACAGATTTTTTTTGTGTTCATTTTATTTAAACACAGCTGTACTTTGAACTGATGGACATATTGGGGACTTATGGTCCATATGTGACCTATATGCTGCTGGATAGTTCAGCTCTTTCCTCTATCCTGTGCATCTAAAGTAGAAACGAAAGTCTGACCTTCAATTCCAACACACCAAATCACATTCATCACTTGCATGAAATCCATCAAACACATGCATCAACCACACAGCTTAACAAATGTAAACAAGCCTGTGAGCATCACCAAAAAAACGGCAGATGTGTGACACCCAGACAGGGCCTTTGAACCTGACGACCTTTGTTAGCTTTCACCTCTGCACTCACACAGAGAAAAGAATCCCTTGGTGGGGACTGACTGTGTAGCAGGAGCCAACAAGGATACTGGAGTATCAGATATCTGTATTAATGAGGATGAGGGAAAACAGATGCTACAAACTCACTCAGCACACAGAAACAATATACAATACAGGGTGTTTGCTGGTGCATTACAAATGAAAGCAACAGTGTGTTATTGAATGGTGTGAGAGCAGCACAACACGAGTTTTCACAATCGGAGTCCAACAGCCTGTGTCGGGGTGTCAGTGCTTTTTTTGTGCAATGAGACATGCATCTCTTTTGGGTACAAGTGCACTCAGTAATTTTAAATTATATTAATATTTTAAAATAATTTTACATTTTTAATATTATGTTTTATATCAAATCTATTTGATATTAACTGTATTTTATTATCATCATTATTATTACCTTGCACAGATTTCAGAACCTCAAAATTACATAAATGGTCAGCATGATGCGGTTGCTTTGGCAGTAAAAGAGAAGTAGTTACTAAAAATGTTTTAATGGTTGGTATTGTCTATTTAAGTAATACGGAATTTAAAAATACCTAAAACTATACCAAAGACATAACATGCATCAAAGTTTGACAAGGATCCATTTTTGCATGAGGAGTATTTCAACAGAAACTAAAAAGTCAAATATGCTAACAGCTCAAAAAAACATAACCTAATGAAATACATTTTTATTAAACCAAAGAACATCAGTTCCTTTGATATGTATATTATGTGATTGAAAAAACAAATTGATGATTAACATGGAACAAAAAGGCAAAGAGACATTGCTGTTGTGCATCAGCAGTGCCTAATAAGCAAAAAGACATGCATCTAAAGCAACAGATAAGTCAAATAAAGTCAAACACCACTGAGACAAATGAAACCAGTGAAACATTAAAAAAAAATTATTGAGTGCACTTTAAAATATTAACAGTAATATGGTCCTTACCACCTCTGAGCAAGTTTAACGATTATGTGTTTAGAGGAAGAACGTGGCCTCAGAGAACTGAACATGAGAGGAGAAAAAAAAAAAGACAGGCTCACTCAGCACTTCCTGTTTACTATGTTCAACATCAGCACCAGTTCTAAGATGTATGCAGACATCCAGAATTAAGAGGGATGAGTATGCCTCCTGTGACAGTCTTCATAATAAGGAACTGGGACAGAAATTATGAGGGTAATAATATGATTTATTACCTGTTTAACTCAGTAGATATGCAAAAGTAATAAAGCAAAATGGATTGCTTTAGAAATTGTTTTTTTTTTTTTCCATGTATTTTAGAAATTGTGTTGAGAAAAATCCATTTTTGCCATTATCCACTTTTTACAATGTTTCTGATGGGATATGCATGTACCTGGGAAACCAGTTGAGGCCGAGGTGCTCTGTCTTTGAGTACAGGATCCTGTCCTGCAACTCATAAAGTGGTCGCCATGGCAATTCTAAGTCCTCTCTTGAAAGCAGCTCCTTCTTTCTGTAAGACAAAACCATTTAGATGAGATGATGTTCTTCACATGGTTTGTTTTTGCTTTTTGGTTCATAGGCGTGGGTGGATATTGAAATCATGCGCTGTTCTCTCACTCCACGATTACAAATTAGCAATACGAAAGAGATAATGTTCTGACAGGACTGCATCGCTGTGATGTGAAGTACCAGTTATTACATGGCTACATGAATAAATAACATGAAGTATAGATTTTTAGTATTTTAATTATTAAATTACCTTAATTGTAGTCAAGTTAATTACAACACAGAAAACAATTTACCAAAAGACTTAAATATATTGATAAAATACATATAATATAGTAGTCGACATTTGAAGTGGATGAAAAAGGTTAATCAAAGTTGTCCTAAAACAAGAACGCATTTTTGCTTTTAAGTTTTAGGACAACTTTAGTGAAAGTTTTTGATACATTTCAAATGTTGACTACTGTATGACCAATTAGAGAGTTTGCAAACTACTATAGAAATGCCCTTTAATAGTGACATCATCTCTGTGCTTCCAGGGTTAATGTCATCATCATGGGACTAAATGAAGTGCATGTAGGAAGTCCATCTCACTTCAGCAGGATGATGAGGAGACGGGCGAAGCTCTGCATCATACTGATCTCCAGTTTGGGAATGGTGACCAGCTCGAACAGCAGCTTGACAAAGTGCACATGGTCCTCTTTGCTGAACTTCCTTCCATATAGTCGCATATATCTGAAGGACAAAAACTCAGTGTTTTTTATTATCAAAATGTAACACTTTATTTAAACTGTATTGTGTCTCTCTCTGATATTAACAGTTAGCATATCAAGTTGTATGGTATGAAACCGATTCTAAAACTGACAGTGTTATTGTTCAGACCCTCAACTTCCAAATCATTAATTTCTGTCTGATTAGTGTCGCTATGCTAGATCATGGCATGAACAATGCGCATCTATGAATAAAACAGAGAAAAAAAGAATTAAAATTTAAATTGCCCTACAAAAGATTTCCATTTGGGATGTGTTTTCAGTTTCTTCATGTTGAAAGGGGAAAACAACATAAAAGCAACATGTGATACCCAAGTAAATCACTAATTAGAAGATTTAGGTCACGCTGTCAAAGCTTGCTTTGCAATCAAAAGGAAGTTGACTAAGGCTGACCTGACACAATCAAATAATCCACGTCAGTCCTGGATACCATAGCTTCCGTGCTTAGGCTGGCAATGCCAATGGCTTGCCAAGAGGGTTTTGGGAGGAATATTAACTGGAATGGCACTGATAAAGAAAGCCATGACCTAAACACTCAAGGGCACAGAGAGTGGGACATCTCCAAACATGGACATAGCTAGCATTCCAGGCTTTGTAAAAGGCCAGACAATATGAAGAGATTCATTAATACATTTAGAGAGGATGTCTTGGTTGGTTTACGCAATTTTCTTGGATAACATTGAGGACGTTATTTCTGTGCATGTTTACTGTTTACAGAGGAGTATTGCATCTCACAGAGTCACACGCAGTCTGACATCAGTGACTGTTTGTGCTTGTTGTGCTCTTAAAATAGAATTCAAGGGTGAAAACATGACCAAGTCATTTTGCAATCACTGACAAAATATCTGGCTTGTTAAACACCAGTCAACTGCTTACTCTTACCGCAATGAAGGCTCAAACCAATAACTAACATCTCAGTAAACATCAAAACACAATAATGTTGCCAAAGTTATATATGTCAATATTGGGTTTATCAAAAAACAAACAACTCGAGGTGATAGGGATTTTATACGTGGGTAAAATGTCACACACGTACTCTTCAAAGCGTTCCAAACGAATATACTGCAACATTTGTTTGAACAATGACTCAAGTCAAACAGAGTTAAGTGACTACGCATGCGCAACAGCAGTCAGCGCGCACTCGATTAGCGCTCTATTTAAAACGCACTGGAGATATTTTTACCGTAGTCTGCTTTATCCTCCTAAATACAAAGGGGTCACTCGGTGTTCCTGTGACTCTAAATAGAGCTTCTTAGGAACATCACATTTCCTGTTTATGATATTAGGGTTAAGGGAATGATGATTAACAATCATAGACATACTAGGAACAACACCATAATTTAATTCGTTGGCAGACGAAACTATCCGGATGAGTCCTGTATAATGTTTGATGAGTTAATGCCTTTTAAATACTTACGTGGAAAGTTTCCTCGTCCAAAACAAGACACCTGGCCATATCTCTCTGAGTTGGACGGCTCTGCCGAGGTTTCCTTTGATCAGTGCCAAAAAATCATTGGACTCTTCGTCTAGTTTGTCCTTGTAAGGCAAAAGCTCGTTGTAAACAATATTTTTTTGCGGAACAAACCCTAAAAATTCGGTTGCTTCTTTTTTCATATTACAGTCCCCCAAATGTGGCTCCTCCACTTCGATTATATTGGAGACAGTCATGAACAAAAATATTCCAAACAGTGATGCGCTTCCGAGATGGGAAGATAAGTGAATTACAAATTATAAAACCACTTTAAATGTCAAAACCATAATACAGTAGAGGCACTCTCTTGTGTGAAGACGCGCACTATCATCGCTCGTGTCGTTTCTGAACTCTCTAAGATTATGATGACTTCTTTTAAGCAGACCCGCTTGCTGTCATGCATCGTATTTCTATACGAGCGCTCCATGTATTCGTTTCCATTCAGCTGTAACTAGCCAAACACACATGCCTCAACTCCACCCTCCTCACTTTGCGTCACTTCCACCTAACCATGTCCAAAATAACAGATCCAGGAACAGTTTATTGAGACTTGGCACCGGCGAGGAAAGAATGAACGTTACTATGGCGAAGGATTAATCCATGAATAATAATTGCGCCATTCCGAAGGAACTCGATAAACTTATTAAGAGCCACAATTTTGTACAAAAGTAAAAGGAAAAACAGGGAATAATATATTTAACATAAAACAACAAAGAATGTGAATTTCGAACGGAGTGGTTGGTGTAGTCCTGTTCAAAAACGAGTGAACCGATTCTTTTGAGTGAATCAAAAATATAGCGCGCGACAATTGGTGGTGTGATTCCCCGAAATGAGTCGGTTCTTTTTAGTGATTAAATAAAAAAATCTTGAATTTGACTCTGAAATAAAGTAAATGTATGTATTATCTGTGAAACCTAAATACATGGCACTGACTTGTTGTGCATGAACTCGTTCATTTTTAGTTAAGCTAAATTCTTTAGAGTTTTTTTTTTAATTTTACATATTGCTAGCAGTAAATTAAATTTATTTCTGATTCATTGTTGCTTATTTCCCAATATTTATTATAGCCTAACTACAATTTTCGCATGAAACTTAATAAAGGTTATGGTGAAATCGTTAGTGGCCTTTCTAGGGGACTGCTTAGTCATGAATATTAATGAGGGTATGCTGATGAGATTTAGTGACCTTCTAAAAGCAATGGTCATATTAAAACGCAAACCTTTACCATAGTAGGATTCGTAAATTAGCATCTAGATTACCAAAACACATCGCGCAGTTGACATCTCTAATACCTGACAAGAAAACACATGTATTCTGTGGGGAAATCTATTTCTGATTCTGGCTCGGCCAGCATGTTGTTAGTAAGCAGGAGCCTAGACTACTCTGTCACGATTGCGCAGCCATTATGATCAGATATATTTAGTGACATCTGCACCAAAGTACGATTACTCAAGAGCTCAGTCCATGAGATCTGTAAACAAGAGGGTCCCAAAAATCCCCTCAAAAGGTCAGCAGGTTTATAACAGGGCATGTGAGCCTTGCACATGTGACTGAGCTCTACATTTCGATCTACAGTAGCTATAAAATTCTGCACATGTGTTTTCATCACAACGACACTCAAGAATGACATACTTGTAGCTGTGAAAAATCTCCTGTTCCAAAACGACTTCACAAACAGCACATTATGGCCATTTTCATCATTTTATTATGTAAATGAATGCAAATTGTAGTTAGGCTATAATAAATATTGGGAAATAAGCAACAATAAATCAGAAATAAATTAAATGTAAAATTCCACAGATTGCAAAAAAAAAAAAAGGTAAAAAATAAAAATCTAAAGAATTTAGCTTAACTAAATAAAAGTTCATATGCACAAGTCATTGCAATTTAAAAACACAAAAAACTATATATATATATATATATGTATGTATAAAGTGCTCTTCTTCTTAGTGTTAATAAAGTGTTTTTTAAAATTACTATTATACGTATTCTATTGTAGTAATTCTATATATTTTATATTATAAGTAAATAAAATCTTTTTATTTTTTGTAGCTTAACACACATTCACCCATTTCATGTAGTAACGGGAATACTTTCCAGTAGAGGTCGCACTTGTACAGATGATATAATTGCTTCTCTAACATTCAGGCGAGTTGTACATAGTGCAGTTTTGTTTCATTCATCCATCTTTTATTTCTCTAAACTGGTGTGCTATAGTTCAGAGTATTGATATAGTTTACCCAGATGTTAAAATTTTGTCATTATTTGCTCATTTTCATATCATTCCAAACCTGTATGAAGTTCTTTCATCTATCTATCTCTGTCTGGTCAGAGGAGAACTGGCCCCCAACTGAGCCTGGTTTCTCCCAAGATTTTTTTTTCCTCCATTCTGTCACAGAAGGAGTTTTGGTTCCTTGCTGCTGTCGCCTCTGGCTTGCTTAGTTGGGGACACTTAATTTACAGCGATTATAGTCGATTTGATTCCAAAGATCCTATCGAAACTGAGCTTGATCTGGACAACGACGTCTCTGCATTCAATAAAGAAATGCCTTTAGCTGTAAATTGAGTGTTTAATATCGTCATTATACATTACTGACACTCTGTTCTCCAAATCTGATACTGTTCAGTGCTTTGACACAAAATGTACTGCTATATAAATACAGGCGATTGACTGATTGATAGTTCTTCAGACAGTGGATTGATTCAACTTGAATTGTGAAGTGAATCAACCATATGTGTGTCAATCCTTAGCGATAAGAGTATGAAAGACATTTAATGCTTAAATGGCAACAGCAAACAGTGGGGGAACTCTGAAAACTGTGTCTAGCAGCAGGCTGTATATAAAACTGTGGTTTAGGCACAGTGGGAGGTCTGGCTTCTGTGCTGTAAAGGCACACACCCTCAGTTGGAGAATCATTAAATTCTGGAAAAATGAGGGATTTGGCATGCCACACCTTTGGATTATTAATTTATGAACGTCTATGGAGTTCTGTTCTTTCCACAGACCATGACCTGCTATTCATTGATTCATTATTAGAATTATAACTGGGCTGTACTCATTGTGAACCTGATAATGTCAATGTGTGAGTGGAGTCAGTACAAGACACTTTAGCAGTCTGAGTACAAATGTGAACGTCAAAGATAAACTTACGTTTTATGTTACCGAGAAGCTATTGCAGAGCTTTCAGCTGTTAACTCAAGCAGTCGAGTGTCTGTGTCAAGGTGCTGGTTTATGTTAGGAGCTCAAAGCCTTTGTTACGTGCATTCCAGGATACTGATCTTCCACCCTGGTCTAAATTAAACTACTTTATGTTTTCACATTCCCATGTGATTCTTCAGAACACTAAAGAAACACCCTTGCCATTCCGACCTTTGCTGTTTGGGCAGCTTTCTGAACCCTGCAACCAGACAAGCAAATATTTCTGAAGCCAAACTGAAACTCAACTAGCAATGTCAAGCATACACACAATATTTACCCATCCTCTTGTAAGTCGTATTGAAATGCCCTTTTTCTGTAATTACATAACCGAAGTACTTGGCTGACATCACATCAGGATGGTTTCTATGGCTTAAAGAAAAAAGTGGAAATTATACTTCAGCACAATGTAATGATTTTTCTGCATATCAGCACAGGCCTATATTCTAGCTTTTTATACACCTCCATCGCAATACAGACATGTGCCAAGGGGGAGCAGAAGTGTGAATATATCATCTGACAGCTGTATTTAATGACAGCCATACTAGAGAGAGTGCAGGCTTACAAAACAGATGCAGAGCCAATAAGACATGAGCTTAGGAAAACTAATCACAGCAATAATTGTCAATCAGACACAACCATCCATCACATCTTTGTATGCAAATAATAGCCTATATAAAGCATTTAAGGACAGTTCAGCTCTGCATCGACATGATCCGGCTCATCCTGTTGGGGTTTATTTTCTAATCATTTTGATAATTATCCCACTTAATATTTGGCTATTTCACAAACAAACACAAAACATGTTTACTAGGATAAAATGCACTAATTTTGTCTTCTCAGAAATCTTCCGTCGCTTCAGAAAGGCAGTACTAAATTAAAAAATATAACACAATGAGGCACAACTACACATCATTATCCTGTTTAAAAAGTTTACACCCCCCTTGTTTCACTCTTGAGCATCAGTGAATGTTTTCATCCTCTTTAGTAGTTTTGCATGACTTCATTAGTTGTGTGAAAAGATGGCTCTCAAAATCATACAGTCACTGTCAAGGGTTTTATGCCCAAATGTGCAGAATTGCTCTGAAGAACAATTCACGGTTTAACTGGGACTCGTGAACAACCCATGCAATTCTTCACAGAACAAAAAACAGTTGTGGATCATCCTGGTAACGACAACAAGGTAAAGTTCACTTACTTTTCCCAAAACCCTGTAAATGAATGTGTAACAGTCAACCCTACTATGCTTTTGGTCTATTACGGTCATGTCTGTTTTCACCTGTATATTACCTTAATGTTCCAAACAACTCGGCTTCAACGACAACAACATAAACAAATGTTACTGCGCATGCGTGCTTGTGTGGCCCTAACTTAACTTCCGGTAAACATTCAAATAGAATCAATAACAACAGCTAAGTCCTTTCTAGAGTAGAATATTTTTTTTTGGTAACAAGCAAAATATGTTCGCCGTGTAAATCAGACGGATTTATTAAAAATGCAGACTCATTCTCCGCCAGCAGCAGGTTCTTTAAGCACAAGAAACAAGAGGTTTCCCCGGTAACGGCTGTAAACAAAGCAGCTCTGAGCTTACAAACGCTGCCTTATATGCAGGATAAATACAGTCTACCTTCAGAAATACACTGATATAAAACTACTCACGCCTCGGTTTGATTTTTAAACGTGCATTACGTGGTTGTAGCCGGCGGCAATAACCAGACCGATAAACATAAGTTAACATAAGTTAACTTAGGTCCAGGCGCGTGTGCCCGATGAAACAGTCTATAAAACAGTCGTCATAGTAACAAAACTTACATTGCAACAATATAATGGTAATATAATATTACCAGTGAAGGCTGCATCTGTAACTGATAACCGATGAGCAAAATGGCGGCAGTATATTCGTGAAAAACAATATCGGAAGCTTGTTATGTGATAAAGACATGTATATAAAGGCGACGATGAATATTGCGAATATTATCTGACCAATCAGAATGAAGGATTGCAGATAGCAATCTTTTAACAGTATTTTAACTTGTTTATCTCTTAAAGCTAGTGTTGCTGGCTTGTTAAAATGCACATAACTTTATTTATGTCATTTGGCCTAACCGCATTTACAACATATCAATGGTATCTTGGCCTCGACTCCAAAGCAGCTGCAAGTCCCAAATGTCAGTTTGTGTTTTGAAGCAGACTTTAAAAGTGTGCCTGCTGGAGATCACTAAAGGCTTGGAACCTTTAAAATGTAAGCAGAAGGGATCAAAATTTGTGATGAGGTTTACAAATGGCTAGCGCATGCAACTACAATGTAATCCATGGGAAAGGATGTAGCTGGATAATGCCTGGCTTTTGTCATTTCATTGCAAATTAAACAAGGTTCTCATATGCTATTGTGGGACGTTTGCACAACACTGCTCTTTGTTTAGAGACTTTGGGTACCACTGGAATATTGTTGAAGATTTTATGCTTTCCGTTTGTCACCCCCTACTGCCACTAAAACCTTGTTGGAGAATGTGGGAAATCATTGCTAGAATATCATCATAGCTGTTGATGCAACAGTCAGTGTTTAATTGCATATTAATGTAAGTAAGCACATTAGGAAGAGCCAAAAATCTAACTCAATTGAGGGCAAATGGACATAAGCAAATGTTGTGTTATATCAAATTATATTGTATTAAAAAAACAATAAAAATATTTTTTTATATTAGTTTTTTTTTTTTTTTTTTTACATTTTACTGCAAAAATAAAACAAACAAACACACACCCACACACACACACACAAACATAAATATATATATATATATATATATATATAAATTGGAATATTGAATTTTATTGAACTAATGGCTGTACATGCTTTACCAAGGCATGTAACAAATTCAAGTAAGCTTTGGAGAAAAGTTTAGATTTTTGTTACTTTCAGGTCTCTTGTGCATGAACAAAATGCAGTGTTAATGACAGCACACAAATGTTATGATCTTTAAAAATGATCATCCTTCCCATTATAGTAATTGTTATTTCTCAGAAAAACACCAGTCCAAATTGAAAACTCTGTCTAAACCTTTTTATTAAAGACAAAAACCTGTGACAACTGTGAGAATAACAATATTAGAAAACTTTACAAGGTTTTCTGGGGATGTGGCATAAAAATCCAAGGCATTGCACTTTTTACAAAATATAAAAAATGGTTATGAAAATAAAATCATTTAACAAGCAAAAGTAAGACAAAACATGAATGTTCAGGCTCAAAAAATCTGGACGATGAATGACAATGTACTTTTATGTATGAGTCTTTGTTTCTCTGATACAAACAGAACTGTTTGTCCTATTACATCTTGTGTTCGTCTTCAGTAAACAGACAAAACATAGGAAACTAAAGGAAAAAGTGGTTCAAGACCAGCAAATCTGTGTTAAATGTAACAAATGCAGTGTGGCATCACAAGACAGAAACAAAAAGAAACATTAGCACACTCATTCTTACATTTGAAAAACAAAGAAAAATTACATAGGCATAAAATTGCATTATAGATGTCTAGAAGCGCAGCAATACAAAAATTTACTTTTTTAATCTTTATTTCTGCAATAGTCAAATTTTGTCAGTGTAAACAAATAAATTAGTATTTACAACGTCTATGTTCTGAAAGCATTGAGCAAAATAAAAGACATAACTTGATACTGAATTGCAAGAGTCATATAAATACTTTACACAAGTAATTATGATACAGTCTTAATATAAACATCTTCATCTCAAAGGTCTCTAAAACATGTATATGCTGATCAAACCCAAAGCCCCTGTTAGAATCGAGGGTTGTAGAAAAAGATGTCTTCATAACAACAACAAATCCAAAGGAGAAAAAATTCTGCACATTGTAACAAAACGCAGGAAGTAAAACAAAACTTGTGCAAGTAAAGCAGTTGGTGATAAAGATGTCAGAGGATGACGATTTGTGATTGCTTTTTCTCTAGATTACGTTTCATTTTGTAAAGATATACCACATGTAATGTTCATTTAACATTACCCAAACTTCGGCTAAAATTAAGGACACAAAAACATTGATAAGAAAAATCCCCATAAATGTGCTTGCAATTTAAGTTAATTCTTTCTCCTCAGGAGGAGGTTTGGGGCCTGTTTCCTTTTTGTAGTCCACCAATGTCTTTTTTGTTTTGTCGTGAAAATGTGTTGTTGTGCTATAGTCTTTTAAAGGAGTCATTTCTTCTTCTTAGTTATCTAAAAAGAAAAAAGAAAAAAGAAAGGTTAACTGGCTTGTAACAAGTGAAAGTTTTGGCTTTGCTTGCCTTTTCTGTATTGCTATACAATATTTTAAGAGATCACAATAACAACAACAATAAATAAATATTAATGACATTTCTTAAATTAATAATAAAAATAAAACCAATTTCCATCTCTTTGCTACTAAATAAGTAATCTCAAATACTTAAGCAAATATATTATATAAATACATACATTTGTAAATATAAGATACAAACAAAAACATGAATACACATGAATAATAATAAAACTTATAATAAACTTAATAATAAATATTATTATTGTTATATTTATCATTAATTCCTATAATACAATAATTAAATATTGTATTTATTTTTATTAATATTTACATTTATTACAAATTATAATATATATTTTATATGATTATTTTTATATTTCACTTTTTAATGAATTTGAGTATTAATATAAATGCACTAAAATGATACTGAGAATATATATAGAATAATATAATAATATACAGGTCCTTTTCAAAAAATTAGCATATTGTGATAAAGTTCATTATTTTCTGTAATGTACTGATAAACAT
>JAUMHE010000062.1:15829855-15851788 GCA_032359235.1 Enteromius mattozi | reverse complement strand
AATGTTTATCAGTACATTACAGAAAATAATGAACTTTATCACAATATGCTAATTTTTTGAAAAGGACCTGTATATAGAATATAATTGTTCATACTGATATTAGTGAGTTATTTTAATAAATGGCCACATTCTGTTACAAACTACTCACCTCGACACTCGTACTTGAGATCAGAGAAGTAAACCAGTTCTTGGGAAAACACAAACAGTCCTAATCTCCCTCCTGCAAAGGTTTGATCATAAACTGGCCCCGAGTCTGCCATGATCTGTTTCCCCTCATAAACCACCACTCTGGAGAAAAAGAATATAGATCTGTTAACTCTACACACTTGACAAGATGACGTGTGGGTTAAAGGCCTTCCTTTTAATCACCTGATGAATCCTGTCTTGGGTCTGTGGATGAGATGCCACCTGTATGCAGTGTAATCCTTCCAGCCGATATTCTTAGGGTCGTGCCACAGTGTGCGGACCTGCCAGTTCACAAGCAGCAGTTAGCTTATCATGAATGCTAATAGATGTCATATTTGCTGAGCAGACAGCCTCACCTGTCCAGGAGTGTCCCCAGTGTGCCAGAGGGCGTTGCGCAGGTGCTCTCCTGTGCCCGTGGTAGAGTTGACCACTTTCAGAGAAACTCCGGCGATGCCGAAAGCTTTTGAGGGGTTAACTTCCCAGTACGTCTGAGTTATCTGCTTCCACATTACCACATAAAATCGACTGCTGGATTGATAGCCAAACACAAACCCAGCATAATCGTCATCTCGGTCGGTGTTGACGTAGAAAGTGCCACTGAAATCCACAGCGTTGAACTCATCGAAACCTGAAGAGCAATTAAAATGTTGAGGTCTCATTTACTCAAAGACATAAGTTAAAATCAGACGAGCTTCTCTGACAGCTCACATACTCACCTACTGCAATACCGGGGTCAGAATTAGCCGTCTGAACCAACTCTTTGCCCTGATGTCTGACCACCCAGTTGGGATCAATTTGTGTAGTTCCTTTGGGGTCCAAATGTACCATCTGAAACTTCCGGAAGTCAGTGTTACTGATGGCGTCGTTCTCAGGGCACACATCCAAAATGTCTGGAATGTTGTCATTATCAAAATCATCTTTGCAGGCATCGCCTCTTCCATCCCCTGTGGATAAATTTACATTAGTTCATCATTCATATCAGTAGATCTGTTAAAATGGTTAAATCTGCCATTCTTACTTTTTAACAACCAAAACATTCACACACACACAATACAATATGTGCTTAATTTATGAATATTTATATTTATATAATATAATAAAAAATAATTATTAAAATAAAAACAGTAGTAGTAATCCTGCCCAGAATTTTGGGTGTGATTATATTATATATGTTGGTTAATAATTATTATTGTTTTATTTTAATTACATTTTTTTTATCATTTACATTTTTTAATTAATTCTCATTTTTGTATTCAATTTCACATTTTTCAATTAATTAAAATGTTTTATATAATATTATACTATGGTATATATTTACATGTAATATAATATATTATTTTTTTCTTTAATAATTATTAAACATTTTTATTTTAATAATTATTTTATAATATTTATTGGTACATAATCTGAACAATAATATAAATGGATTAAAAATGTTTCATATTGTACTATATTACTGAATATTGTGGGTAATAAAATTGTAAGTGCTACGCCAAAAAGGAGAACGTTTCATCTGGTATCCCAGCTCTTCTCTTTAAGCACAAAGCAATCTCAGCAGTCTTTTCATGTCATGTACATTAACATATGACTGGCTTCAAATGTGAAATCTATCAAATCCAGACATTAGCACTCAAATAAAAGGGAAAAGTAAAGTAGGCTTTTGCACAGATGCCAGCTTTTTGCTAATGTGTCTATTTTAACAGTAGTTGACTTTCTCTCTTTGGAACTTGGACTTTGGATCTTGACATTATCAAATAAACAAAATATAATGAGGTGTGAGAAGTAAGCTAGCACCTGACAACTCCGACCTCCATGTGTAACCTGTTTCCATTTTCCCATCGGCACAAAAAATAAGGTAGCATTAACAAAATGCAGTACAGCGGGGCAAACCATACGCAACCAAGCTGTGAGAGTGTGACATCATTTTTCTTGACCCTGGCTACACTTTTCCAGTTGTAAATATGTTTAAATCTCGAATGATGCAAAAGGGAAAAATGTGGCCAAAAAAAACTTGGACAAAAATAAACAGATTAAAGAGAACTCGCTCTGGCGAGTTTTGCAAAGTTAGCCATGCAGATGAATTACTACTTAAAAGTCGTCTTTTAAGCAACAACACTGTTGCATTTTTACACAGAAACAAAGTCTCAGCAGTATTTCTATAACTGCTATTGTGTATGCATCCATGTGTTAACTTTTCACAGTCAGAAACACTTCTAGATATTTTAATAGTTTCACTCACCATCAGAGTCTAGTTGATCTTTGTTTGGCACCAGTCTGCAGTTGTCCTTATCGTCAGGAATTCCGTCATTATCATCATCAAAATCGCAAGCATCTCCTTTCCCATCTTTGTCATGGTCAGCCTGGTTGGCATTAGGAATGTAGGGACAATTATCCAGGCTATTCTGGTGGCCGTCCTCATCAATGTCCTGATTGTTGTCGCACTCGTCACCAACTCGGTCATTATCGGAGTCAGTCTGTTAAAGCATACAAATGACTTTGTTAAACTGCTGCCAAACATTCCTCCTTGTTGTGTTTACTGGAAAGAGTTGAGCTAGAGCCTGTTGTACCTGTTCAGGATTGTGCAGCAGAGGACAGTTATCACACTGGTCTCCCACCCCATCCTTATCTGTGTCCTTCTGGTCAGTATTGTACACGTAGGGGCAGTTATCATGCTCATTCAGAACCTCTGCAACACAAGCAAACTGTTAAATCCATCTGGAAACACAATAAATTTTCACCTGACTGTGGTGAGGCATTGTGCATCGCTTTTGGTTTATTATTTATTTACTTAAAAGTGCACTTGGGTTTAAACCCAGCCATTACTGAATCTCAAGCTTGTTACTGTAACTGTATAAACAAAATGTGAGTTTTGTTGACTTAGGAATTGAGATAGTTTCTCACCATCTCCATCAATATCTTTAGAGCAGGCATCTCCCTCGCCATTACCATCTGTGTCAATCTGAGCGGGGTTGTGCTCGTATGGACAGTTGTCACAACGATCGCCGACAAGATCTTTATCGTAGTCAAATTGCCTTGGATTGTACAGTAGAGGACAGTTGTCCTGGGGCACGGGAGAAAACAAAGCTTAGTTTACATAAAAACAAAACATGACTTATTTTTTTATCAATACGTAATTAAGTAGTCTGCCTACCCCCTCATCCATTATTCCATCATTATCATCATCTTTGTCACAGGCGTCTCCTTGGCCGTCTTTATCAAAGTCTTCTTGGCCTGAGTTTGGAAGGTTGGGACAATTGTCCTGTATAATAAAAGGAAAAAATATTATCTTCATTAGTTACACGCAACGTTGGTTCACATGAGTGATGTCTTTCAAAAATGCAATTATTTCAGAAACTTTTGTGATGAGGCCTAATTGGTAACTTTTTTGTAGTCAATTAAAAGTCAAAGTTACAGCAATAGACAATAACTCTATTACCTTTTTGCAGTGATAGGATTGGTTGGCTCCACACACCAGGTTCTGATTGGGCCAGCCATCAAGGTCAGAGTCCTCGCCGCAGATAAGGCCATCCCCAGCATAGCCAATCTTACACTCGCATTTAAACATGGGGTCAGTGAAGTGGCCAAGGTAGATACACTCAGCAGACCTGTGGCAGTTATGAGTCTTTTCTTTGCAAGGGTTTTCTTGCTCACATACCTGAAAAATAAACAGACTTCAGCAATGCTTACCAGCAGTCCAATTATGGTGAATGAACTGGTTCATTGCCTCGGGAGAGAACTGGGAACTATGTTGTGAGGGCCTTAAAAGACTTTCTATTGATAATTTCCTACTTTGTTGGTTTCAGCTGTGCACAACCGGGCAGTTTATTTGAAAAGCTGTTGGATCGCAGCTATAAAATGTGAGACAATTCCTTTCAGCCCTTTGTCAATTTACGACTCTTGGGTGCTGGATCAAAGCAATGCAAGCTGGAGCTTGGTGACAAACCTATTAGTTGTGGACGTTATGAAACTTTTGGACAAAAATGAGTCAGCTTTCCAAGAAATCTACAAAATTTATTCACCCAAGAGGAATGGAAGAACTAGAGAAAGATCCATATGCTTGGCCACCATTATGGGCCCGAAAGATTGTTTTCATTTAGAAGACATGCTTTGTCCAAAATATTTTAGAATACATTTTCTACTCGGACTATCACTCTGGAGCATAATGCATGGTCCACTGTCATTTCTGGGAATGAACTGTCCGATTAGATGAGAAGAGACCAGATTGACAATTTTATTTAGAAGGCACGAAGTGGCGGTTTTATATAAAATAATGGATTCCAAAATAATAGTAAAGTATGGATTATTTAACATAACTCAGAAAACAAATGGGATACATCATGTTTTAATGTGCATCAGACCGTCAGCAAAAAGACTGTGGGCGGCACGCAGGCTTGCTGTCTGAGATTCAGCCAGGCTAATGATACATTTATATACTTGTGCAATAACACATTTATATACTTGTGCAATAATTGATCCAATCTGTCCATAGACTGCATAACTAACCTGTTTATTTAGCTTGGCAGCCTCTACTCCCATTCCAAAGGGCTGATTGCCTTTGTATCGAGGAGGGCAAGGCAAGCAGTGGAATCCTGGGTCTGTGTTGACACAGCGCTGGGATTCACTGCTTTTAAAACAAAGATCAGGCACCATGTCACACTATAGGACAAAAGAAGAAAGCAGAGATGTTAGGAAACATTAATAATAATGCCAATAATATTCACATTCATTAGCTTCAAATCAGTGGATCAAGGGCTGGAGGAACATTTTTGTTTGGCTATGCTTTCCATGTTGAACTGTGAGTAATGCAGTATAACAATTGCTTGTCACACAGCCCTAACTACATTATACTTTTCCCAGCTTCAGCTCTTTTGCTTTTGTACCTCATTCACATCCTCACAGAATGTTCCATTGCCACGGAAACCGACAGGGCAGGGCCCGCACTCCCACGAGCCGTCAGCGGAGCTGGTGCAGTCAACACCCCCGAAGCACGGGTTAGATAGACAACCATCTGAGGAAGCAGGGAATAAAAAGGGAGAGGCTTTAAGTTTACTCATGAAATTGATATGCATTTCATAAATCTCAGGATGAAACTAGAGTCATTTTGCATGGCGTGTCAGTCTAAAGTGGTCTTTAAATAATACCGCCTATTGAGAAGAGGAATTTCACATGTGTGCAACAGTTCAAAGCTTTTCGAAAGAAGTCTCTTATGCTAACTAAGGCTGTATTTATTTGACCAAAAATGCAGTAAGAACAGTAACAATGTGAAATATTATTACATTTTAAAAGAACTATTTTCTATTTTAATGTTTTAAGATGTAACTTGTTTCTGAGATAGCAAAGCTGAATTTTCAGCATCATTTCTCCTGTCTTCAGTGTCACATTATTCTTCAGAAATCATTCTAATATGCTGGTTTTGATGCTCAAGATGCATTTCTTCTTCTTCTTATTATTATCATCACTTTTTCAGATTTTTTTTATGGATAAAAAGAGCTAAATTCATTTGAAATAGAAACCTTATATAACATTATATATGTATTTATTATCACATTTACTTTTGCTGAATAATATAATTAATTTCTTACTGATTCCAGACTTTTGAACAGTAGTGTATCACCTTGCCTTTCCATTTCCACTCTAACTCCCAATCAGATGCTAATTCAACTCACCGCTTCATTGTAATTTATCATTGTTTAAAGGCAGCTTCAAAATAGGCCTCTAAATGAACAACATCTTTTAACAGTCTTTAACAGCTGCTAGTTTTATTGTGACCAGACTGAGCTGAGGCAGACGGTTTAATATTGGCTCAGCAATGGGGACAAGAGCACAGGAACATCCGCAATATGGTCCCAAAAACATATAGCTAAACACAGTCTATGATTGAGAGTATGTGTAGAGTGAGAAATAAATAAAAATATGGCAAGGTAACATACCAACAGGGCAGTCTTGTTTGTTGCAGGAGTCACTGTCCTTGGACTCCCCTGGGCATTTCTTGCCACCATACTGCGGACGAGGGCTGTTACACACACGTGTTCGTGTCCTTGTTCCTCCCCCACAGGTGGTGGAGCAGATCGCCCAAGGAGACCATGGGCCCCAGGCTCCATCAACTAAAAGCAAAGAGAATACAGTAAAAATCTGAATATAAAACTGAGCTTACAGGGACAAATTATGCATTTAAATAGTTTCCATCCAAGATCACTCTATGAAATCGAATTACTGTAGTCTTATCTTCATTTCACAAGTCTAAGTTTAATACATAAATAAGAAGTGCAAGGCTCCCAGCACTCACTTGGACAGGGTTTGGCTTCACATTTTTTGGTCTCTCTCCCGCTGCCCTCACAGTCCTTTCCTCCCAGCTGAGGAACAGGAGAGTTACAGTGGCGAATTCGTGTGATCTGTCCCTCTCCACACGTCACAGAGCATGATGACCAGGGGGACCACAAACTCCAACCACCATCTTGACGGACTATAATGAAAGGCAGAGAACTGGTATGGGTATCAAAAACAATGGTACATGCTGCCTTTGAGTCCTTGTGAAAGACCCTGCTCATGATTTTGGAAGGTGTAATTACGATAAGATGTGCATCCAAGTGAAAGGTAGGGTATGTTTCTCTCTTTTCTCTTAACTCTCTTGGCAAAGTTAAAGGGGCCATGAACTGAGAAACCAAAATCCCCTTGATCCTTTGACATATAAGAGGTCATTGTACTATAAAAGCATCCTGTAATTTACAGAACGCAAAACTTCCTTGTTAGTCTAAAAACTGCTTATATTGAAGCTAGTCTGCTACTTTATGATGTAATAGCAGAGGAAGATCAACTCTGCTTCTACATCACTGCCTGTTTAGCCCCACCCACCGATTTGTCCATGTAGTTGTAAATAATGAGAGTGGCAAACGTAGGTCTACACAAAAATCAAAAGATAAAGATGTTCAAAAGACAATGAGACACTGTGTAGTGCCAAGCTGTGGAAAATCACAGTTTTCAGAATCGCATCTTTCAACATTAGGAAAGAGTGAAGAACTTTATTTTTAATGAAGATCCAGATCACGTCAGTAAGAACTTGGTCCTTTGTTCACTTCATTTTACACAATTTGAAGAAAATTTTCAGAAAGATTGAAGCTGAAAACTGTGCTGACTATATTGGATCTGACAGTAACTGTTTTTATTACTGTTTTATTATTTTGTTTTATTTTAGATCATTTGATATTTACTGAGTATTCTTGTGTTTTTAACCTAAAACACTGCAGCGTCTGTCTGTGAAGGATGTAGGCTGTCAAGAATAAACAACTGTTAGCCAATCATAGTGGGCGTTTACTTCTGAGTCTACAGTCACAAACACATATTCAAACAGAGTGTTCTGATGAGGGGGCTAAAAACAGGACAGAAAATAGCCTATTATAAATTATGATGTTTTTTAATGTAAAATTCTTGATAATATTATAAGTGGACCTCAAAGAACAGTACAAAATAAATAAACTAAGGCAGTCCATGGCATTTGTTTACCCCTAATTTAACATACATTAGACCTGAATAAAGCTTTACTCATATATATTATTAAAATTAAAAAAAGATTTTTGTGTTTTTCAGCAAGATTTATCAATGGCACAGAAGCTATACTGTAATATTCACAAGTAAAACTTCACTATGACTGAAACCAAACTGCCAATGGAAAGTTGGGCTAAAACAAAATTGCGGACGTGTTTATGTGCACTCATCTCATAAATACGATCTTTCTAACATGAATTGAAGGCAGCGTTAAAGAAGCAAACAAGCCCACACAAACAATGACATCTTTCATTTATATTAGTAAGTCCAGAGGCATGAGGTCCAGGAATGACATTGGGCGGGACTGCCAATAAACTTGATGAAGCGATGACCACCTGGCCAACAATTCTGGACTCCTCACCTCATCCTCTCTTTGGGACTCAGAATGGGAAAGACCGGATGGTGTATTCTCTGGCCAGTGTTGACCCAATGAGCATTAAGTGCACCTCCTCACACACTGCCAGTTGTGTTTTGTTACCCACAACCACATGGGTATGAGCATACAGACTGACTATATGAGGAGGAGAAAGACTGATTCATTTTATATAAATCTAAAAAATGTTAAGGTATGAATACTAATGGATATTGTTGAGCAATAATCGTAACAAAGGCCAGTTTTTCCATTGCTGTCCAACATACCAGCTGGTAACATTTGTCAGTTATAAAAAAAACATGAGTCTGCCGTAAGCCAGAGTTAGCATTGGTACACCACAAAGAGCCATATGCCGCTCATTAAAACCTCACTGAGCATAAGCGATGAATACCAGCTTGTTCCCTCACTGATGGAAAGGAGTTTATCTATTAGCACACGCTCCTTAAATATTTACAACATATGATGAAAGAAAACACCCATGTTGTTAAAGAAGTATCCAACTGCCACAAAATCAGGTCAGGAATGGAATGGCTTAAAATCACAGTTTGTCAAATCAGTTGAATGATGTAACATTCAGTCAGTAGTAACAACTGATTTGATGAAATGTTGGTAAGTGGGTGCTAGGCATAGTAGGATTACTGCTTACCACTCATGTGTCATTCAGTCTACTGCCAATGCAAATGGTTGGGCAGGGGCTTCTGAGGTCATTATATTTGCAAAGGCCTTTTTTGGAAATCATCTGCATTTTTGGTTGATATGACCCACTTTAAAGGATTAGTTGACCAAAAAAATGAAAACTCTCTCAGTATTTTCTTTGGCTGTTTCAAACCCATATGAATTTACTTCTTCTGAAGAACATAAATGGACAAAGCGTGAATAATTGTACTAGTTGCTCTTTTCCATTTTCAAATTTATAAAGGACAAAAAGGACCATGAAACAAGCATCATGAAAGTGATCCATACACTTTATGCACTGTATAGTTTTCAAATCCACATACAAAGGTATTGAGTGTTTTTTAGAAAATGCACACTATTATGTACAAATTGTTTAACTACTGTACCTTTGTGACCAATGAAGGGTCATTAATGTGCCTTAACCTACATTACCTTTACGTGCAATTCCAGTTGAAATTACCATCAGTGGGACTTCAACAATTTTTTTCCTATTTACACAAATAATGATTAAAGGTGTGGATTATCGGTGTATAAAGCTTTATTTTCATGTGGTTCATTTCCAAACTGCTATAATACTTTCAACAACCAACTGTTTCACATTCATCTGTTTCAGATAAAACTAAATGTGCTTTTAGCGCCACTCAGCGTTGTTTGTGACACTTTTATTGTGCTTTTGCATCATTTTGAAGCTTAAAAGCATCAGACCTCACTCACTGTAACTGCATTAAAAGAGCAACCAGCACATTCTTCATTTATCTTCCATGGAAAAGTAATTCAAGTATGGAACGAGACAAGTAAATCACAGAATTTAAATTTTTGGATGAACTATTCCTCCAAAAGCTCAAAACCAATTCAAAAGAACAAAAACAACAGCCAAAATAAGTATTTTTACCCATAAAGATTTAGAGATTTTGGCTGGAACTAAACCGAGAACCAAAGTCTTGGTGAATCTGATTCTTTTTCTTCCATTTCCATTATTTTTTACAGCTGTTTAGATATTGTGACAGCTGCATTTCAGATCTTTCTTTCTACTTGGTTTAGAACGCAAACTCTTTCGCTCTGGTCTGTGTGTAGACGTGACAGATGAGTGCATTACCTTTACTTATCAGTTATCTCTGATGTGCTGATACACCTGAAACAAATTGCTGAGAAAACAAACTGTGTGCTTGCAGTTATAGTGTGACCTACCACATTTCTTAAGGCCACAAGCAACAGGATTCAATCCAATACCACTTAAACTGCTGTTATGTGGTTTTCTTCCAAGGTTTTAGACTTTATGGACAAAATAGACAGCAAAATGGTGTCCAAAATGTCCAAAGAACGGGTGTTCAAAGAAAGTGTGCAGTTTATAACAGTCAAACAAAGAACGGCTGTCTCACCACGACTGTCGCATTTTCCCAAGTTGCATCTGCGGGTTTGGATGGAGGGGCCACTGCAGGGGTTACTTGTGGCATCACACGACCTGCCTCTTTGCTGGGTGCCTGTTCCACATGTAACGGTACACTCTGTCCATTCAGACCAAGGTGACCAGCCATCTTCGCTGTCTTTAGCTGTACACACATAAACGTACAAGTACAATTAGCACTGCTAACTTTAGGCACAATTCACCTCGTTCTAACCCCACCACACCCATCATAGTGCTTCTTGTTGCTAGTATATTTAAAAAGCAAAGGCAACAATGTTTTTTGCTTCTGATGTTTTGGAGCTTAAGTTATACATGACATCATCTTTCTTAACCCACTTCAGAGCATGGGAACATACAGTAACGCTTGTTACTCATGGATAATAAAAATGTGTGGTTGGCAAACACAAGCAGTTTTAAAACAATAACATTCTGTACCATAAAATGAGGGGAAAGCTTCTCTGCAAAGCTGGCCTGTATAAGCTTCCGTTCAAAGGTTTGAGGTTAATACAATTTTTTCATGTTTTTATGTTCAGTAAAAACAGAAATATTAATTTTAATTTTCTATTTTAAAAATGTAATTTATTCCTGTGATGACAAAGCTAATTTTTTAGCAGTTATTGCTCCAGGCTCCAACATCACATGATCCATAAATCGTAATAATATGCTGACATTTGAAGAAAAGCATTTATTTAAAATAAATAAATAAATAAATAACAGAAATGCATGTGTGCATCTTCTCCAAGATATGAATTTTAGGGAAATTCACTGGTATAAAAGGTATAAAATGGTATAAAAAAAAAAATCCACACAAGGTTAGCATGAGAAGCGTACCAAGTTGCCTTTTATTTAAAATGTAGGTACTTAAATTACAATTAACACAAATGAATTTACAAAAGAAAATAATTTTATTTCAGACAGCGCATCTCTAGATTGAATGTGCATACCTTGTAGACATGATGTGAAAATGAGACTGCGAATATCAGAAATGTGTCAGAAACGTTACTCACGCAGACACACTGGACAACATTCACCATCTAGGAAAGTGGGGCTGGCACAGGATACTGGAGGACATGTGATCTGATGGCATACAATCTTTGATTCCTGCAATATAAAGCCATAAAGCATAAAGAGTCAGAACAAAAGCAGACTGCCATTCGCTCTTTCTTTCCCATTCATCAAACGTCACATTTCTTCCCACCTGACAGGTACACTTGGTGCAGCTGTCCACAACCCAGTCCTCCTTATCCTCAAAGAGACGGCCGTCTTGCCAGCACATGCGCTTGTCTTTGATGTTCTTCATGTTCCCCAGCACCTCCTTCATCACGGTGTTCTCCTCAGTCTAACCGACAGACAAACAGGAAGACAGATGGACAAATGGTCAAGAGGAGGCGATACTTCTGTCAATGTCTTCCACATGCATATAAATAGAACAGATTTAAATTGAAACGGAATGAGCACACTTCTATATAGAAGAGATTTATGGCCTTCACCCTAAAGAACAGGAAGCTCTGCTTTAGGAAATCTGGGTTGACTTTCTCTTTGTGACCTTTTCACCTGAAATAACTTTGCATTTTCTGTTGCCATGCTTTGGTTGATTTCTAGTGTTAACCTGTTGAAAATGATGAACTTTGAGCTTCTTAAGGATTTACATGCACACTACTGTTCAAATGCTTGGGTTCAGTAAGATTTTAAAAACAAGTTTTTGAACTTCTTTACTGTATTTGTTAAAAAATACAGTTAAAACAGTACTATTATAATACTATTAAATATTATACTAGAAGTTTTCTATGTAATATTTTTTTAAATGTAATATATTTTTTTATACTAAATTTGCAATGCATCTTATTTTTTTATTTATTTAATGTTTTAATGCAAGGATTCTCTTTTCAGATTGGTGAATTGTTAATCTTTGCCAGTTTCCATTTTCTGTTTTTCTTTCTTTCTTTTTAAAAAATAAATGAAAAAAGAACATCCAAACTAGAACTTTGCAGTCCCGAGATGCGTTAGCAAAAACTATCATGCATTTGTAGCTACGACTAAAAAAGCTGAGAAAGAGGAAAGAGACAGAACAAGAGGTTGAGGGAAGGGAAAAAACTAACATGAGGAATGCAAAAGGGGGGGAAAAGGTTAACTTCTAAAGCACACAAAGTACATACAATAACACACACTAAAAACACAACCACATTCAGTGTGTGCTGATGAATTCATTTGTGCATGTGTGAGTGAGAAGAAAATGCATAGGTAGCAGCCATGAGTGTTAGGCTGTGAAACAGAACACCACATGGTCTGGAAGAGCCTCTGGGACCCGCAGCATCCAGCGGCTGGATTTCCCAGAGATTATGCCCAGACTCCCTCATCGCTGAGAAGCTCCCAGTGGAGGATAAAGGGGCTGTTTAAACACTGCCAGACACGACTCGGTTCCTATTCACACTTCCTATCTCCCTCTAAAACAAACCATAAAACCCCAGCCCACATCTTCACGTTTTCCACTGCCTCTTTAGCCCTGTTTTCCTTTAATGGTTCTGTTTAGACTAAAATAATTTTTGCTTGCACGGTCAAATATTTAATCTGTAATAAAATTCTCCTAATCACAGATTGGCCACCAACCTAAACATTAGGGCTTTATGAAATAACGTGTACATTTCAGATAAACAAAAACATTTTATTCACCTGCATGTTGTTCAATAAATATGAATAAATGAAAAATTTGTATATATACTAATATATGCTCAAATTGCTTTACTTTCTTTTGGGACACAGAGAGAAATTTAAAGGTCACTCTTTGCCATGCAATTACAATTAACAAGAATTTAGGTTTTCAAAGTGTTTTTCTCACACAAAGGTATTGTATGACTTCAGAAGACTTGGAGTATAGTGTACAAGTCGTATGGACTGCTTTTATGAGACTTTTATGGTTCTTTTGTGACCTTTTTGAAAGCCTCATCCCCAATTCACTGCCATTATATGGGAAAAACTCAAAATTTAACTTTGTGTTTTTTCTCCGTTTCAGATACTTATTCAAACAAAGCACATTAATTAGGTAAAACACATTTACCACTTTCTGCAAGCCATCAATGAGATTGCCCACAATAATACGGAGACCTTTGAGCTCCTGGACCATGTTGGTGATTTCCTCACAGGAACGCTCGCACACATCCGATGCCATTTTCTCCTTCTGCCCGATGAAGTTGGTGGAGATGGCCGTGCCAACAGAGACAGTCTCTGTACTTTCATTAACCACGTTAACTTCCTCTGAGAAAAGAAAATAATGCAGAGTCAAAAAAGTAATTGTTTAAATTGTATTTTAATTTTAGGAAGTACAAGGACTTTAACTTGAAATAATACATGCAAGTGAATACAACTTTAAGTGGCCCCATATGCATTTACAATGAATAGTCAAAATACAGCAGCTATGTTTGAGATTTTATAGCGGTGTACGGATTATAAAACACTTAACAGATTTGTAGGATATTCCACACACTTGAATATATCGTTCTCTCAGTAAATTTGTGACATAAGTATAATAAATGTGCAGAAGCTACCCTGAAGTAACATTTAAAGAAAGATAGTGATTTTTCAAAGCAAGTCTTGGAAAAGGAGGAAGGTGGTGGGGTTGGGGATACGCAACAGCAGAGGAATGCTGTCTATAATGCCAAAACTCCCATTAGATATCTGCAGCCATTTTGGGGTCATTTGCGTAAATTTTCTCCAGATTAATGGAGGACAGGAGACACTAAATCAAGAGCCATGTTGTTACCTCCAGAGGTTCCTTTGAGACTCATGCGGGGTTAGCAGCTTTTTAGAGACTGTTGAACTCGTTCAAATCTCTTGAGGGTTTCAGTCAACGCTGGGAAAATGAGTATGTGTGCACGTGTCTGTTTCAGCAACTTTCTAGGCAGGCTTTTGTGCAGTTCAATTTAACTTTTATTTAGCAATACGTGGCACTCCTAAACTGGGGCACTAGAGAGTTTGTAGAGACTTCTGTACTGGCATCCTAACATTCAGCAGCTGGCATGTATCCGTGTTGGCAATGGAAATGGAAGCCTTTTTGACTGCACATATCCTATGCATACTTATTCAATTATAATTAAAAGGAACTGAAGCAGCAGTGCTAGAGAAACACTCACACCCTCAAATCTCACACAAGGCTTAGTTTTGTCATGGTTTAAAACTACTTATTCCACCACAAAAGTCAGCCAGCTCTAGGGATGAGTTTATAATAGACTCAAAAGTCCTCTCTGCATTAAACCGTAATCCAGCAAGGGTGTACATAAAAAATATTTTCCATTATAATATGCATTTAAAAAATACATTTTATTTTTGTATTTGGTGGAAACAAACCATTTATATTGTTCATTCAAATGTACTTAATTAATTTTTTGCATTCTGGATTCTGATGCAAAACATTATGGACTGGTCTATAGTTTAACGCTTCACTTCTAGGATTATCAAAAGTCATTTTTGTAAATTCAGCAAAACAGCAGTTAGATAAGATTATTGCTGTGATTCATCTTCAGAAATTACAGCAAGAACACAGAATAATCATAGAAATCCAAATGATTCCAAAGCTGTTTGCAAGGTATAAAAAAGGACATACAGGAACAAAAAAGTAAGATTGTCACTGGCAACGTAACTGATCCACAAAGGGAAAGTGAATGTTTCAAAAACTGGAAACCAAAGCTTTCAGTCAAACCTGCCAGTTTGTGATCTTACCAGTGTGTGTATAAAATTATGAGTATGCACTTATTCCATTTTTCCACCTTCTCTTAAAGAACACCCTGCCAATGTATATTAATATGACAATCTTTATCCTCTTTATGGCAAGTGCAAACTGGTTGACCCTTATACCACCACACTAACACGAGCGTTTCCCGTAAACATGATGTAATATGGTCAGAAATTTCCACAGCTCTGATCTGCAGATTTCGTGACCCACTTAGGTGAAAGCCAGAAAAGCTTAAAATGAAAACTGAATCCAACGGAAAACATACCAACCCTCTTAAAACAAATTTGATCATGAACTGAACAGAATGAATCCAATAGAGCTTCTGAAACCTAGAACATTCAGACGTTCAAGCATTAGGAGAGCCTAATCTGAGCCATAAAGCACTAGTCCAGCATTAATAAGCCAAAGGTCATAAAAGCAGACTCTTAAAGTGAACATGCTTCAAGAACTTTCTGTGGTTTTCCATGACCTTTAAAGTTTTCATGTTTAAGAAATAGGAATTAATTCTTACCAGGTTTGGCAATCGCACAACCTTTGTTTCTTAGGATGTCCTCTATTGGTGTGTCGAAAAGGAGCTGTACATTCTGTAGTAAACCCTGTAAGATGACAGAGATCATAACCAGTTAATTATAATGTCAAACTGAGAAAATTTATGATCATTTTCTTCAACCAAATTTAAACTACCACAACTGTAGTGAAATTGTAACATATAGTCCATATTAATGAAGAACACTATTCCTATACAATCAAATATAAAAATAAAATTTATCTATCTATCTGTCTATGTAAAGAACAAAAACTATTTTTATAATAAAATATATATAATAAAATGTAATAATATTTTTGCCTTTCTATATAGATAGATAGATAGATAGATAATTTTACCATTTTATTTAAAAAACAGTATTGAATTTCTCAATACTTGAAAAGGAATTTTCTTTATTTCACAGCACAGAAAAATCATTATGTATGAATTCCATAACAAGCATTGAATAAAGTTCAGATGATATTTATAGAGAAGAACTCCTCTTACCCTGAAGTGGTTTTCCCTGATAGATCCCTTGGCCACAAACATCTGAACGCCCTCCTGCCGCAGACGCTCATAGAAAGGCTCATCCAGGATCACGCTGTCAATGAGGCTACAGCCTACGTACAGGTGAGCATTCTCACCGTGAATGTGCAGCGTAATGTTCTTCCACTGCGAATCAGACAAGTCCACATCCTCAAAGGACACCACATTCTGAGATCCCTCGACCATATAGAGCAGATCCAACGTGTTGGCGCGCCCATTGGACACAATCTCAAACTGACGTCTCCCACTAGGGCCCTCCAGACCAATCAGGGTTCCTCTGGAGCCCTTGTCCTGTCGTATGGTGGCCACAAACACAAAGCCCTCATTGTTCTGGACCTGCTTTAGGATCTGATGGAGGACCGGGGTGCTCACAGCAGGGATGTGATCAAAGCGGATGAAGCGGTATGCAGGCGAGTCCCAGTCGTGGCCCTTGAAGAGCTTGGCACCAATCGTCTTTCTGCTGATGCTGCTGATTTTGAAAAGGTCGAAGATGGATTCATCCTCCACATGGCCATCTTTAAATGATTTAACATAAGCATTTCAGCAAAGTACAGATGGTTATGTGAGAACACAAGATAGATTTTATGTGATTAGATAAGCCAATTAAAATTTGAAAGAAAATATTACATAATCTCAAGTCAAAACTATTTGAAAGCTGTTTTGAATTGAATACCACATAGAGACTCTGTTAATGAATCAAACACAGATGTGCTTTGAGGCACAGAGAATAATGGGCAAGTTGTGTAATATGGATATCTCAATTTTTTAAAAGAATTAGGTATGTGCAAGAAAACCTCAATAGCAAGACAGGAAATATGTTAAATCGGCTTTATTTACAATTTAGGAACAGGTGGATCATGGATTTACCTTGAGGTAGTGCTCTGATGCATAGTAACAGCAAAGGCAGCAAGTAGAAATTTCTCCTGAGTATCATGCTCCTTTAAAATACACATACATTATATAAAAACATAAAATCTTATCAACTCATTTATTCCCAAATACTCATTTCACAGTTACATGAAACATATTGCATGTCTTTAACCAATGTTTCATATAGAAAAAAATGCTCAGTTGGGCAATAAAAACATTTGCAACAAAAATTATTAAAATAAAATATTATTTAATGTATCACTTCTACAAATAGGGGCTTGGGGTTTTCCTGTGTTTACACATTCTTTGGCTTTACATTACAGACCATTCTTAGTAAGAGGTTTTAAAAATAGACCATTTAATTATTTTATGTATCTCAATTAATAGCATTTTAAGGAGATCTGGCTTCTTTCAAAGGGGCAAAGTATACAGGCTAATTAAACAGTTATGGTCATGTGACTTTTTAAACCAGCTGTGTAAAAGTTCACGTAAAAGCAAGACATTCTGACCTTTATTTATAATTCACAACTGTTTAAAGATATACCAATGACATTTACAAATTAAGTAAATATACTTATATATAGGCTATGCCTATATTTACTATATGTCACTTTTGTACAATTAGGCTTTAAAAATTTTCACGTTAAAAATGGTTTATGCATTTTTATTAGATGACATCCCGAACACTTGCTGAGTGCAGTAACAGGTCTTTAAAAGCGTTTAACTGCAGCAGTCTAACAAGATGAAGACATTTGTGACAGTCTTTCAAGCACAGCACAAGCACAAAATAATCATTATTTTCACTGAGAAATTAATTAGTCAAGTCTAGGGCGTCAAAAAGTATAAAAATACTCTCAAGACTGACCTGTTGTAATGTGCAATCCAACTGAAACAGCAAAAAGTCTATATGTCCTACAAGCAAAAAAATGTTAAGAAAAAAAGGTCTTCTGGACAAATACTAAAATCCACAGTGCCTATAACATCCACACGGCTCCGGGTTTCCGTTCAGTGGCCTGAGAACTACTGGACTAATGCCCTTTATACAGTTCAGTCCAAACCATGTCAGTCAGGTTGGGATATAAACCCGGACCTGCTGAGGGGGCTGCAATTATATGATTCCCATCCTACAGTGTCATGCCGGTAGCCTACCAATGCAGTGAAACCTCCTGTCCTCCCCTGCAGTGACGTCTTCGCGTCCAAACTCCGAGCCAAAGTCTCTGGGAGGAGGAACATTGAGAGAAACATGCTCGCGCAAGATGCGACAGATGCTCGAGAGACTCGACAATACAACCACTCACTGTCAAATACAATGTAAGTTATTATACAAACACTTTTCTAAACAAATCTTTGTTTAGGCTACAGTATTTACAATTAATAACTATCATTTCTAGCTAAGGTTACTCGATTTTTATGAATTTTCGTTGTTTTAGAACCCAGCAATATTCTGCACCTTAACAACATAGTGGTTGTAAAAAAACAACAAAGAATGAATTAAAGTTTTACTTGCTTGGAATTGATTAGTGTTGTGCCCTTGTGTAATAAACATGACCAACAAAAACAGTTCGAAAATGACTAAATTTAGTTTGTATAGCCTACCCCAAAACTGTTCGAAAATAATATAATATTTCTTTGTAAGCAAGAAACTCGCAGACTAAAAGCTGTTATTGAACAGCACATATGAGTGGTGAGGAGACACAGGGATCAATCTTAAAGTGTTCTTTAACAGCTTGACTGTGATCCACTCCGGATTTTGTACTGCACACTGCCCGTAAAAGAAACCCTGCTCGAGCGATCGTGAAGCGGGAAAAAGGAGCGGGAAAAATGCGACTTTAAGATGTGCCTAGTTTCAGGTAAAATCATACAACTCTGCTTTATTAGAAGAACAGTAAAGATTAGTTGTTGAAACTGTAATTGGAGTGTGCCACCTACTAGATTTTCTTTTTGGAATTTTTTTTTTTAATTTGTCAAAAGTGACATCAAAGAATCGCAAATCAATTATGCAAATATATTCATTAAATTCAGACAATTTAAAAAAATACAGGAATACCAGTCCAATGTAAAATTGTACATAGTGCCTATTTTTTTAATTATAAATTATGAATATGAATAGACTATGTATTAGTTCACATGTGTGAACAATGTAAATTAAGGGAAGATTTTTGCCATTTTGGATGCACACTTTGGAAATAATATTTAAAAGGGGATAATTTATGGCTTCTTTGGTGCGTGTCTGGAAAATCTGGAGAAAATCCGGTTTTGTGCAGATTCCTGTGTGTGTGTGTCAACAGAAAATATCTCATATATTTCACTAGTTTAAGGATTCCAGGAATTCAATTTAGAGGTTTGCATGGTTTTAAACAATGGGGCTAAACTACGTCATGCAACAAAATGTTGTTTAGCAAGAACCCAGAAACCAAGGATGACTTGATACCGTATGTTCATAAACTACCAATAAGTTTATAAGTTTGAGGAGACAAACATAACTCTCCATGTCACAATGGTAATTCAGTGCACAAGCAAAGATATTGCGTGACGAGACTTAATCATTTGAGAAAATTGGTTTGTCTTAGATATTGTGCCATCTTTCAAAAGATTTCTTCTGAAAGAACCACTTGGCGAATACAAAATGCTTATTTTGCCATTTAATAGTAAGAGTCTGTTGGTCTCATGTGGTTCCATTCAAGCCCGAGAGAGTGATATTTCATCCAGAGCTGAGCAAACATGCACGCTATCAAAACACATCACAGCTGAACATATTGAATATCACTTGGGATGTTGACATAAGTTCTACCAGTTTCCATAAGCTGAATGAGTGTGCATCAAAACTGGGTTAGTGTGACATGGACAGGATTTCCCTCAGATTAATCTCCAGTCCCATAATATTTCGGAGGCCTGTCATGATAATTCTGTCATCTCTGTGGCGATTTCTGCAGCATCTTCATGTTAGTCCATTCTTGTGCACCCAAGAGGCCACCTAACCTTTCTACCAAATCTTTAGCTTGACAGTTGCTTAAATCAATTTGTAACATACCTACATCTTCACCTGATTTTATATATATATCATCTTTCATTTAAACCCTTTTTCCCCTGCATAATTCAGTTTATATCCTCACTGATTTTCTTCAATTAAAACAACAGTTTGCTGAGGTTATGTAATCCAGACTCTTTTTAACCTGTATTATTACCATCGTTCTACCTTCAGAATCTGTGGTATTCAAAAAAATACTTGTTGCTTATTTGATAGCATGTTACGTAAGTTGTGAAGAACCCACAGGATGTGGAATGTTCCATTATGATGTTGGAGATGAGCGTCAGAGCAGAGAAAGAGGAATCATACCAAAGCACAGATAAATAGACTTCTGATTTCATGCTGCTGAATATCCATCTGTCAAAATCACACAGTGTGCTATAAAACTGAACACCAAAGTGTCTCATAAGGAACTCTTTAAATAATGTTGGATTATAAAACGGATCTTTTCAAGATATTCTCAGTGGGAAAGAATTGTCTCTTTGAACAGTCTGCCGAGTAGCGTTATCAGAAACAAACAGTGTAACAAAACTGTTGACATCTTCACGAATCAGACTGAATCTTACTTACTCGTTGAACTAGAACAATTCATAATCTCATTTGCATTCAAGAATTTGGATTGAACCAATTTTTTTCTGATATGTTGGAAACTGTGAAACTTACTTTAACAGCATTTTAAGTGTGAATAAACCTTTCAGATAAGAAATTAGAGATTCAAATTAGTTTAACGTAAATGAAAATTGTATTTCGGTTCTAAATTTAATATATGTTATTATGAAACCATGGGGCATAATAAATTGAAATATTATTAGAATAAAACTATAAAACATCATAAATAGCTTACATGAGACTTTACGCTGAATTTTTAAAAACCTGATTCTTTTAAACCTTTTTGAATAAATCATGATTCGAACTTCTCATTACATTGCAAAATGAATGAAACATCTGTCAGCACAATGCAGAAAACTCATGTAGCTACACGGAAATTCAAAGAGTTGCATGACAATTCATTTTTAGCAGGGCTTTAATCTTCTAGTTGCAGATTATATATCACTTACCAGCTCATAATAAATCTGTGACACTGTAAGTTTGCATTTTCTTGCATGCACCAATCCTTTAAAGGGTTAATTAACCAATAGGGGAACAGCTGTTCAGCATTTTCCAATTATATGCAGTATGAGACACAAAGGAGTCAAGATGATTGGTCACACTTGTGGCTCATGATGCTGAATGCATCTGAATGCCATCCAGTTGTTGATTTCCTTTTTCTTCCGCACAGAAACCAAATCATGCCTGAAGACAGACAAAACGTTAAAGAAAGTTACTGTATTCATGAACAATAGCATTATAAAATAAATCTGAGCTGGAACTGTCTGACAAAAAGAGTCAAAGAGAGAACGTTAGCAAGACAGAGAGAGTGAGAGAATAGGAGGAGCTCTGGCCCTGGGTCCCTGGGCACAGAAGGTGCTGCAATGCTGCATTACTAACAGTCTGAATGGGAAGCACCTCTCAGCTTCATTTCCTTTTTTCTCCCACCCCCTGCCCCCCACTAAAAAAATATCCAGTCTATGCAAGACAGACATACTCCTGTCTCTCTTTCTCAGACTTTGAAGCTCCAGTGCCAAAATCTCCTCTACTTCCTGTCCTATTTAGTTGAAACCATGGTATTCATGTCAGATGCATAGCAGCATTCAGCTGCACTCCTTCAGTGTCAAAGAGTTCAGTTCTATGATCAATTTGAGTTCTTTCTCATTTATATTTTTAAAATTAAATGGCTCTTAAATGTTCATCTCTCTACGAATATCTATGTCTATCCAAGTCTATAAAATGTATGTAAACGTATATATGTCATTATTTATTATTTATAAATTTTATTGTTACCACACACACACACACACACACATGAAAATGGACGTTCTTTGGGCCTGTTGATGTGCTATAGCACTGTTTTGCGGTAGCGCGTCAGTTGGAAATATCATTTTACATTTCCAAACATTATTTTGTCATTAATTGTAATAATGCAGTGAGATTATTGTCTGCACAAGGAGTCTGACAA
>JAUMHE010000062.1:15793211-15809829 GCA_032359235.1 Enteromius mattozi | reverse complement strand
CTCTTATTCTGTTCCTCAGCCCGTATCCAGATCAGATGGTGTATCAGCACAAAGAGATGATCTTCATCGGAGACAAGTCTTAATTTCTATTATTCAAAACCTAGCAAACCTGATTAAATAGGAAATATCTTACTTGTAAAGTGTTTGGAGCCACTGTATGTTTTAAAGAATTTTAGAGTTGCCATTAAAACTCTATGGAGAACACTATGCAGTAAACACGGAAAAGAAACTTTAACACACTCCTCTGTTTGTGTGAGTAAAAACAATGCACGCAGGTTTGAGTGATGGAGTACACTTCAAATGGGAACTGGATATCTAACCACATTCCTCATAATAAAGTGTCCACTATACGTCCGAATGAAAAGAGGCCTGTGAGTGAATGCATGTTGACTTATGAACTGAGCTTTTAAACTCTGCAGATCTCTGTATCTGAGCCAGTACAACAGCGACCACTAAGACTTTCCACTTCTAGTCTTGGAAATCTGAATGAATAAGAGCTTGGAACAGGACAAAGAAAAAAAGCAAAACAGTGCATGCAAATCCCAAGGCCATGTGCATATCAATACCAGCTCAAAACAAGGACCAATTCACACTGGAGAATTTAAGAAATAATATGGGACTGGTTGTGATTACACCTATCAAAAGGAATGAACACTGATGCACTTTGTGAATCGGAGACCACCAAAAATGAAGACAGCCAAAGATGCATGTTTATATTTTTCCCCCCCAAAAAATAGGAACTTTTGGTCTCATAGTGGGGATGTAAGCTTCAAAAGCTTCAAAAATAACGCAAAAGCACCATAAAAGTCTCATAAAATCTTCTGAAGCCAACCAAAAGCTTTGTGTGAGACAAATATGGAACTAGTTACTGATAATATTACCCTTTAGTGAGCTATTAACCTCTTTCAACTGAATCAACGAAGACACTGAAAAGATTCTTCTTAAAAGAATCTTTTATTCATGGACTGTGCTTCTCTTGCTAGAGCTCAATGAATAATGAGTTAATTTGTTTTTTTGTTTTCTTCATATAAACCTGCTGTATGCTTCAGAAGACTACTTTAAAGATATGTTGCAGCTGCAAACTTTTTACAGTTGGCTGGAAATGAGGATGAAAAATAATGTTCAAAATAATATGTCTTCTAGAAGAAAAAAAAAACATACCGTTTTGGAACGACATTAGGGTGACAAAATTCCGAGTGAATTATTCCTTCAAGTGATAAATTTGGAGTTGTGTCTGGAGACTTCTACCAGAGGACACCTCATTTCCTTTTCGAGAACAGACAGGCTGCACTTCAACATCTGCTGTATGTGCTTGAATAACAAAGAGTACTACCAAAGCAAAACAAGCTATTTATGGTCCACATAATGATCTGATCAGCCATTGAAGTGAACAGCCAAAGCCAAGGTCTGACTTCCAGACTCAAACAACAAAACTGCTAATAAGCTGACATGGTTAGGCTAGAGATGAGCACACTATGTGCCACAAGTACATCCTATTCATGGACATTATACATCATGCATTTCTTTATTATTTTCAGGTCAAGGAGCCTTTTAGAGGATAGAGAGCAGGCTCCACCAAGACATGAATAGTTCAGCCATGAAACTTTAATTGCATTCCAATTGGTTGATTAAATTCAATGTTCCCAGCCAATCAGATTCATATTTATGACTCACTACCATTTATATAACCAGGAAGTTTTTAAAGAATACTATGTCTGTGCGCAATGCGTGTTCTCATATAGGCTCCACCGCCTCCCCAGCACCACCCTGCCCAGATCTGCCACAGGGATCTTCCTCTGTAGCAGCAGCGTGTTTCTTTTTAATTCTATATTCTGAGCATTAAGAAGAAGTGTAAGTGCAGCAGCAGTGTACCAATGCAGATTCTATTTACATTAATCAAGATTTTAGAATCTATCCTGAGTGCTGTCATGACTGAAATAATATGAAAATACATAAAAATCTAAAAATAAGCATTAAAAAATCTCTAAAAATGAGTGTTGTATTTTAATCCTTTAATGATAAGCATTTACATACTTGTTATTTTGTAAATTGCAATGGCTTTGGCTTTAGAATCATCATAGAGTTATATAATTAGAAATTAATTTCACAATACTAATCAAATTTAAGATCTGAAAGCAGTCTTTTGTGTTTACCAATGATACATTTATACAGTAACAGTAATATTGTGAAATTATACATGAATAGACCTTTACTTTGATGGAGAAGTTGAATTTTCATAAGACTCCATTCTTCAGTGTCACACGATCCTTCAGAATTAATTCTAAAATGCTGATTTGGTGCACAAAAAATGTTTTTTTTTTTTTTTTTTTTTTTAGTGATATCAATATTGAAAACAGTTGTGCTGTTTTATGATCTTCTTTGTAGCATTATAAATGTATTTACTGTCTCTTTAATCAATTTAATACAACCGTTGCTGAATAAAATCATTAATTAAAAAAAAAAAAGTTCAGTGGCTTCAAATGTTTGAACAGTATGCATGTTTTTTCTAAACAATTTATAAAAATTAATTGGTGGATCCTCTGCAGAACCACTTGCAGGACCTCATTTAAAGACACCTCACTTAAAAAAGCAAGGTTTAATATCCCACCTGAAGTCCCTTCACACATCCAAAGGGACATCATTCTAGAAATGTGGTGTTGAGCACCTAATGCAAAGCAGGTGCATTACATTCTCTTTTGTCAGGGCTAATACATTAAAATCACAATAGAGTGTGTACTTTAGTATGGAAGGGTTTTTCAAGGCCATCTCCACGAAATATGATGCTGCATCTGTTTCTGGCATCGGACAAGTAATTGTTTCAAAGGCTCACGCTGATCATTTAAAGTGCTACATCCTGACCTTATACACACTCCAACATTTAAACAGATGCACCAATGGATCATTCAGAGCATATGCTGTCAAAGCCTGCAATTCAGTTTTATATTTTCTATGTGTTAACATGAAAGTGAGATAAATCATTTGTGGATCTCTGAAAGATGACATGATGTGGCTTTGTACAAGACTCGCAGTCGTATTTACAATACAGATTCCCCAGAAAGATGTGATTGGTGTGACCAATTAATGTCATCTACACAACCACAATGTTTGTAAATCATTCACGGGGTTTTCAATCGTTTATCCAGGACCCTTTCAGCCTGATGTGTGGTCACACATTGATAGACTGCAAAAGTTCTCATTTTTCACAAAGACAAATTCTGACCTAGATTTGGAAGTGATTTTCTATTCTCATTATCTCTCTCTGACTATAATCCTTCTGTTTTAATGATTTTTCCAGGACAATATGCCGTAGGGAAAAGTGCAACTATAATAAAAACAGGCTTTTAAATCATTTACAATAAATCTTCTCATACATCTTATTCAAAACCATAAAGTGGCCATGTACAAATATTATGTGTTTTTCTTGTTTGCGGGGTAACATCAGAAAAATAACTCAATGCCTTCAGCTTTCTGGAAAGTCTTTCATTAAAGCCACTGGATCGACAGTCAGGTGTTTGCAATGACCCTTAAAAACAATAAAATAACTCTGACATTGAATTATGCATGCCAAATCTTATCTATGAAGCAAATAATTTATAGTTAGCTTGGTGAAAAATTAATCAGTGTATTCATTCAGTGTCGACATTCAAAATATCTTTTGCCTTCAACAGAAAAAAGAAAGTCAGAAAAGTTAAGAATTTCTGTTTCTTTAAAGTCAGCATTGTGTCTCGAACATAATGTAGCTTCACAGGAACGTGTTTGTTATTCTGTTCCGACAACTGCTCATCTCTCAAAGACTCCCTATTCCTTATTCATAAACAGAATTTAGTTGATCACACAATTTTTCTGCTCCGATAAGGAATGCTCTCCAGATGACAGATAGTTGAGTTATGGTGCAGAGGTACTTGAACAGCAACTAGTGCTGGGAATCCAAAAGATGTCCGAGTCCAATATGCTTTGGGAAGTCATGACATGGACAGATAAAGAGTTGAAGTTATACAAAATGATTAAGATGTGCTTAAAGCGCTGAGCCAAGGCATAGGGGTCAGGAGGTTAAGAAATAAGACTATTTTAAAGCCTGGTCCAAAAAAACACTACTTGGGCACTGATTTAATGAAATAAAGCTAGAGAACAAAATAAAACATTCTTTAAAATAAGTTCTAAAGAACCTTTACATAGATTTTGTCTACACAACATCGGTAGTGATCAGGGACTTTGATGGAAAAAAAAAATCACAATAAAAAGTCATAATGCTGTTCTTCCAGACTTAATATAGTCTTAATAGAGTCCAGATTCATAATAAGAAATGTTTCTTGAGCACCACTGAAGGATCATGTGATACTCAAGACTGGAGTAATGACTGCTAACATAGCATAGCATATAATGTAGATTTGGAAAGACAGTTAGTAAATGATGACAGTATTTTCCTTTTTTTGTGTAAGCAATCCTTCGAAGTCACATTTAAATGGCATTGTTATAAATAAAATATCAAATTTAGAGTTATTTTTTTAAATAAAAAGCATAAGCAAAAGTTTTCTATGGAAAAATGTAACAAAATAAAAAGAAAAATATATATTTGTCCATATTAGTGTGATGAACTACTACTACTACTACTACTACTACTAATAATAATAATAATTTTATTAATATAGTGCCTTTCCAGAGCTCAAGGACACTTTACAATGAATGTAACAAAGAAGAGATAATATGAACAGACATTGAAGGAAAACAGTAATCAAGTAGAGAAACATTCGGTCAACAAACATACAAGAAGTCAAATATAACAAACTGGAAATACAAAACAAGACCTAAGAAACAAACATGCAGAGGACAAGTGGATTAAACACTGTAATGTCTCCCAAATTCTAGATATTCAAGAGCAAGAAACATTCATTTATTAATGTAACAGAAAGTCTGTGTAATATTAACCTGTAGATGTTGGTAAAGTATTTGATCTGATTGTTTAAATCACTAGCATTTGCCTGCCAAAGATGTCATAGCCCTGGGGTTTCAATGCACCGAAACCCTTAATGGAAAGCACAACAGTCTTTCAGAAGATCATTCGCCCAAGAGGCAAGAGACAAGGCAAGACTTCAGACAGCTTCAGCTCTTCTGTTGATATACTGACCAGATGATAACCGAGCATCTATTTCCCCATCAAGGACGATCTCCCTCCCGATCACGTCTCCCTTTCATGGCCCAGAGAATCAGAGACGTGATCACACGCTGAGCTCACTCTAGAGTGCTTTATAAATCCCACACATTTGCAATGCATGAATCACACTTTCCCTCGCAAAAACGTCCTGTAGCACTAAACCAAAGAATACATTTTACAGCCCTGTAAATTACCACTCACCCCTCCCTGCGTCCCGCTGTCCAAGGTTGCAGCACGTTCGCATCCACCACTGATCAAAAACGGTTACAGTGAGATTGCTAACTTGTTGCTTAAAGACAGCTCACCCAAGTCCTGTCATGTTGTTCCAAATCTATATGACTTTCTTTTCTCATTTAAATTGTAATGAATGTGGAATGCCATGAATTATCAAGGAATATAGACTCAAATGTTCATCACACAAAAACATTTAATGTAGACATATGTATGGCTTGCATCCTTTTTGAAAGTCTCAGCCCCGACTCACATGGAAATCATATGGAAAACTTAGCACACCAACAAACGTCTTTCTTTGATCCTCATGTTCGCATAACATTGTGACTTTAAATGTTCCACTAAAGAGGGTCAAACAACCTGAGGGTGAGTAAACTGAAATTTTAGGGTAAACTATTCTTTTAAAGTCCAGGATTAGGGTCTATTTTTTAAAATGCATGTTCTAGATTTTGTGAATTATTCATGCATGCAGTTTTATTTATTAATTTCTTTTTTTGACCACATACATTTTTATAAAAAATTCTCTATGTATTTTGTTCACATAAAACCTGGTCCTTTCTTAAGGTCAACTGCAAGCTTGCATTCAGAACTGCCTCCATCCAATCAACAGCCACTGAACTGAACAAATTTCATGACATGACATTTTTTCTTTTCTTTAATACATTTCACCTGGATGTATGTCACAATACAGAAAAAAGATCTGTCACTAAAGTACTTTTGCAACATTGCAACTATATTGCTCAATCCATACTGTATAGCTACTAAATCAGATCGGACTCACTGGACCATTAAACCTGCTGGACTACTTAACCTTTGAAAAAGTTGCATCAAGGTCTTTTTTAGAGCTCTCCTGTGCCTAACATAACAACCTTAGCAGAGTACATATACTTGATTCACAGTCCTCCATACACTCAAGAACACAACACATAATATCTCCAGCGTTACTCAAAGAATACACCCCCAAAAAAGTTTCCTCCTCAAAACACACCTTTAGCACAGTTGGCGAAAACATTCATGTGAACATGAGAATGAAACAAAGACATTTGTTGGAATGCATATGACTACCATTCGATACGAGGACTCTGTTTATTAAAATAGCAGTATGATGGCTGTAACAGGCTGGTGTGAGTGATGTGTTGAGTTGTGTTGGAGAACAGGGACCGAGGTGAGGACACACTAGACTGAGCGAGGGGTGTAGAGGCTCGTGCTGTGTCTCACAGCGATCTCCCCACACAAGCTTTGATTCGTTGCTTGAAACCCCCTTGTGGAACCTTTTTCTGTGGATTCATTTAACGGTGAAAGGAAGATGGGGCTCCTCATAGGTCCCACAGCAAGGCAGCAGGACAAAACACACTGTAAAACATATTCAGCTTAACTCAACAAGTTAGGTTGGAATAAAAGAATCCCATTCAGTAGTCAAAGAGATTCTTCTTTTCAATGCCTTCATACCTTATGGTTTTGTAATCTATGTCATATTTGAGATGGAAGGGAATCTGTCTGTCATTTATATTCCTCATGGTTAGAAGAAAAGCTAAATTCAAGGCCACAAAAAAGTACACACAAACAGTTAGAAAATGGGGCTCTGTTCCAAAATTGAGAGATCTGCATGCAGACATAGCATAATGCAAAAGGCTGTTCCAAAAGATATCTGTTTTTTTTTGACGCCATATACATACTGTATATACTTTATATAGTCCTGGCTCATAGACCTTTCCTTATCCCATCCACCCTCTCTCACTTCGCTTCCTGTCATTATCCTATCGCAACAATAGGCAAAAATGCAAAAAAAAAAAGATATCTTAAAGATATCAGCTTAAACTTGCAGTCACAACTGTTACCATTGTTTAACGTTTTGCAAAATCCCATTATTTCAATGGGAATCCACATGACCAAGAATATTTCCCCATGCCGATTTTGCACTGGGTTAAAGTTTGTCACACAAATTCATCATGCTGACCAACAGAAAGCTGCTTTGTGGTCTACACTGCTGACAATAGGTGCTTTTTGCCTAAAAAATTTCATTTAAATTTTGCACACCTTTTTACCACACCTTTTTCTAATTAAAGCAGGACAGCATGCCTCCTTTGTTGGGAGGACAATCCCAGAATGCACCAAAAAAGAAAGTCCAGCAAACGAGGCAAAAGAAGTACAGAACATAAATTAAAATTGTGTAATAATTCAAATAGATTCAAACATAACTGAAATCAATAATGAGTCAAAACCTCCCATGCATTTTCTGTAAGAAGCATGCAAGTAGAGCCTCCAAATAAGTCACTTATCTGGTTCCATAATGTTTAAGAAGTTGACTTAGAAGATAGTTGCGTATGTAGGTAATAAACAGCATGAAGCTCACTTAGTTTTGGAACAATTCTAGACTACAGCACTTGCAAGGCAGCATTGTATTGATATTTGTCAAATAACGTATTGTATTGTATTGCTATATGTTCTAGAATCCTAATATATTAAACTTTTAATTATTTTTATTAAAACCTATAATCATTTCAGCTCAAAGCAGTTAATATACAAACAGTTTTGTAGATAATTTCCGTCTTTCAGGTTGTGTGATAGGTCTTATTTCTTAAGCCTATTGGCAGACAAAATAAAAGCAATTGGTGACTAAAATGTCTTAAAGACTAAACTGACCCTAAACTGGACTAAAACTTTAACACACGTCATTAGCTGCACTGGTATTGTGGTCTTGCATAGTAAATGAGTTGTATTAGAGTTATTGATTAATGTGTTTTTTACCTCTGGATTGGCAGGGTTGAAAGCCACATTCAGGACCGTTTCAGAGTGTCTTGGGAGTTTATGGAGAAAGTTGCTGCTGCGTGAGTCATATATATAGGCCTGGAAGAAATGTTAAAAAACAAAGTCTCAGCACAGCACATATTATTCACATCAATATTACATTAACTTTCAAACAATGTCTTTAGCTTCAGTATTTGAGAGATTTTTTCAAATACATGAAAAATGTTTAACAACCCCAAACCTTTAAATGTTGGAGTAATCATTCTTTAACAAGGATTTACAGCATATCACTTACAGCATTAACAAAATAAGTGAAAAGAAGGTTAATAATGCCATAGATGATTTGAAGAAAATCTACAGTATCTGTCATTAAAACAGATAAATGCAGGAGATGTTATCTCAGCAGACTGGCCGGATACCTCCATATGTTTCTTATTCAGGCCTCTTAGGAAATACACTGAGAGTGTTCTGTAGAAGACACAGGTCTCCGTGCCAGAAAGAAGCCAGAGAATGCTAACAGGTTTTTGAAACATCTAATTATGTGTATATTTAAGGCATTTAGCAGATGGCCTTATCTAGAACAACTTACAAATCAACTTCAGCTTGCTTTAGCTTCACGTGCAAAACTGAATGTTCAACAGAGAGGACGCCTGTGAGATCTGCCAACACAGTGTCCAAAAAAGATGCAACGATCAATTACAGCTCTTTCTTGATCAAGTTTTATCCTAACCAGTGACCAACAACAATTTGTCAATGCTTTTTTCTTTCTTCTATGAAGCACAAAAGAAGTTATTTAACGTCTATTCAAATTTGGACTCCCATTGTACACCATTTTGACTCTTATTGTACTTTCCACAGAAGAAATTCACAACGACTGTGTATAAATGATGACAGAATTTTTATTTTGGGGTAAACTGTCCTGTTAAACTGCTTCTGATATGTAATGGCAACACAGATGGTTAAAAGTTTAGGAAAATAGCGCAACTTGCCACATTTTCCATGTCCTCTCTGCTAGATGTGGTCAAAATCAATCACGTTTTGTTGATCATACTTTGTATTTGTTGTTTATGGCTTAAACATAATGTGGCTTGGAATTAATGCAATAATGGGGCGATGATAAGAGTTCCTTTTTCTGTGATTGTCTTGTGAAAATGCATCAACAAATTCATCTGGCTTAAGGAAGTCTCAAGACAGCCACAAATAACAGCATAGTAGCTCACTACTGTTGTCTCCATTCGGCTTCCAAGAAACACTGGAAAGCGGGGCAGTGCTGTGGAGATCTTCTCAAAACTGTCCTGCTTTACCCAGTGCTGGCGATTAATAACAGCTATCAACATGCACATATTATTCCACTGACTTGAGCAAAGACTAAACACACATACACAAACAGAGAATAGACGGCAATCCTCCCACACTGATGGAACAAATGGTGACACATATGGAAAAGCAATTGTTCAAAAAGACTAAAAACATTCAGTTCAAAATTGGGATTATGATTTTGGATTAGAAGAAAAAACGTAAATTGCTTGTATATTTAATGACAGCTTAAGTTGCAAGGTTTGTGTAAAATCTGATCATCATGTTCTCCAGCATGACATAAGAATAAGCCAAAGAGCATCTTGTGCTTAAGTGGAAACAAGGACTGAAGGATCTGATCATCTGTATAAAAACATTCAGACAATCAATTTTATTTGAAACTAATCAAGTTGTGTCCAATTGACCTAGAAATAGGGCCAAATCTTCTCTTTGAAAACCTAAATCTAGGTCATTCATGACCGATCGCATGAGACAAAGTCCACTATTGAGAGTCATTTTTCATGAAATTGTTGAGTAACATCCACATTTTTTTTTTTCTTTTAAGGTCATTGGGACAAACAGCTCTCTGAAAGATAATTTTTTTTCTCAGCGCTCTTTTAATAACAGAACACCATGGAAGTATGGATATCCCACTGTTTTCCTCATATGAGCGAATTGTTTTGACAATTCTGGCAAAAGACACAAGACATGGAGAAGCTCAGCAGTAAATGTGATGCAGCTGCTGGATATGATAAGACATACTCAGAGAGGGAGAACTAAAGAGGTCAATGGAAAAAAGTGGTCCAGTGAAACAGAGATGATTGTAGGTTCCTCTTAAACTTCCCCTCTAGATAGCATTTTATGCACATTTGAATTCAATCTTCCCTATCTATCTATCTATCTATCTATCTATCTATCTATCAGTCTGTTCTTCAATTCAAGGCTTTGCAAGTTATTTTCTAGACAAGCTTTGTAATTCCAGTTGGTGAAAACAAAACATTTAACCTTGAGCTATATTTGACACTGTCTTTACAGATTCATCTCTATTAAGAGATAAAAGAAAGATCCTCTATAAATAAAAGAAAGAAACCCCTGTTCTTACCTATAATGTGAGAAATGTGGTATTCAGCACAGCAGTCTTAAATGGTGGTTTTATTTCCACTGTCAAGATACACAGGCTCACGCTGGGCCAGAACAGGATTATCTGATTTACAACTATTCTGTACATTTTGTACAATGCTTGTAAAAATGTGGAGGTAGTATGAATTATTGGTCTTATGAATTCTATTACACCTTGTGCTTACCATGACACCATAAAACACTCCACTAAAACAAGCAGCTATTCTCAATAAACACAGGAAGAGGATGAGCTGGAAGAAACAGAGACAGGGCTTACAGGAAATTAAAGTAGGAGATATATTACTGTAAATCTACTTACAGAATGGTCCTCTGAGCCAGTAGCTATGAAGCGACCGCAGGGTGAGAAAGCCGCAGTGCAATGGTGACAGCGATTAACATGGCTGTCATATCGGCGAACGCACCTGCCAGAGATGGACAGAAAGAAAGATACTTATGTGCCTAATTTACATTTATTTGCACTTTGAATAATATGCAAGGGTTTGACATTAAATACCATAAGCTAAAGAAACTTAACTTCACCCTTTATGCTTTTAATTCAAATATTTATTCATTAGGATCCACTTCGTTGCAGCTTGAAAATGCATAATACAGCTTACAGCATGTCTCCATACCAAATTTAGACATGCTTGCATTGTACACAATCACAATATTCACATTTGACTCAACCAGTCAGAAAAGGGGAATACTGAAAAAAAGGAAACATTCAGGAAAGTCAAGTCTTTGGCATAAAAACAAAAGAGTCATTTGTTCTTAAAGTGAATCTGTTTAAAATCAGCTTTCATTTTCAGGGCTGATTTTGGCTTTCTTTGAAACATCACCTCCTTTAGTATGTAGCAAACACTACTCATCTAAAGCAACATACAGCAGATAGGAACCATCTTCTAGAACAATGTAATGACTAAAAAGAACAAAACCACAGGATTCTTTTTCAGTGGCATGGACCACACATCTGGAGTCTGTGTTTTCTTCATGAAGGTGCTATCAAATAGCCAGGAACCATGTTTCATCAGACTCCAATGTTTTCCCAAGGGAATATGTAAACTAATGCGGGAGAAAACTTTAGAAGGCTTTTGAGAAGATGCTTCACTTCATTACTCCCATGCATGGTTGTGTTTTCAATCGCTAGACCACATTTCCCTGCATTCTTCTAGTTTATTCTTAATGACCAAGATAACATTACATGCTTGGAAAAGCTTCAAATGAAAAGAAAAAAACGTAAAACAAATGCTGAATTCAATCTTTAAAAAATTTGACTGAGGTATGAGTGCTCCATAAAGCTCTGAACGTAGTATAACAAGTGGCCAGGTAGTGGCCACAAGTGCACTGCAGAAAAATGTTTTTGTTACTTAGATTTACTCAGATATATAAAAGTTAAAATTACTGTCTTGCTCAGTTTTTTTCTGAAAACAAGACAATTATTTACTTGTCTAGAAAACTTTCTTGATTTAAGAAAAACATTTTTTTTTGCAGTGTGATGTCTAGTGGATATTTGCACAATATTTCTTTTTAATGAGTCTACAAACTTGAATGCTCAAAATATGAGGACCATGTTATATTAAGAAGAATGAAAGATTAAACTTGGTTAAGGTATTTATTATAGAAAATGATCTGGCAAAGCAAACTACAGCATATCATTGAATGTAGGTTTTTTATTTGACTATGTGAAAAACGCATAAAAAAACAAAACAAAATTAAGCTTGTAATGTCTACAATATAATCAGTTATTAATATTTCATTGGTTCTCCCATGTTTTGGATTATAGCAACCATTCTACTGGGCATTACTCAATAATAATATCTCATTACTGCCACACACACACACAAGCCTATCGTTCACTTACAGTCCACACCAATCCATTTTGAAATTGAATTTGTCAACAAGTACTTCTATATATTTAGAAGCCATAGGACACACAGCTTTGTGGATCATTGTTTGTCTTTTTTGGGTGAGAAGTAACAACATGGAATTCAAACAAACATACATTAATTCATTAAGAAATTAAGGGTCTGCACTTGGAGCATATACCATTTAAAAAGTGCTATTTTAAAATGCACAGAGGGGAAATTGCCCTTAGTGCTTAACCCTAACATTTTTACAAATATAAACCTATGATTTGTGCCTAATGAGATCATTATGCCATTAAGAAAGTCACAAAATGGGCATATAAAGTGATTTAATGCCAGCCATAACATTCAGCCCAGCTCCTATCATCAACCTTTACAGAATAGCACAACCATATAATAAATTAACTCTTTTAATGAGACTGCACAGACTGCCAAGCATGCTGTTTCTGTGCATACAATAAAAACAAATTAAACAAACAAACAACCATTCTGGCATACACATGGGCAGACAACTCAAGAGATACTAATATGAAGGTCAAAATATTTTGCACGGCAACAGGAACAGAAAAATAACATGGAACAGATTGCCTGAGGTTTTTGCTCATCACGTGAGTGGATCTGGTTGTTTATGAATCTAGGGTGCTTTTCTGAGTGTTTGGGTCTCGAATCACGTCCTGTGAAAGCCAGGTTAATCTGCTTCTCATTACCAGAAAAGATTATGCTTTAAAAGAAAGAATAAACAAATTTATTGTGTAAAGCCCTCATATTTTCTTCGCATTTAGTCAACCACTAGAGCGGAAACGGACATTATGCCAACCGGAAAACCAGCAGAGACTCAGCCTGCAGACACCTTTAAAAATCAGGATGAAAATAAACTCTTGTATTACAAGCTATCAAAATCATATATCGTATAAGATGTGCTATGTAACTGTAGTTTGCTGAGGAGAGTGGTGCTATTTCTTTTTAATGATCTGATTTGGAGGAAAAATATCAAGCATAGCACGTGCATAACAGCATTTTCCTGTTATTTTGGTTATTACCTATACAAGGAGGTGACATGAATGACTATGAATACGTTGTCTGAGGACACTATCGAAATAAAATGTTACCAAATAACTTCCTATTTCAAGCTGACACAACTTAATTGCCACTAGCACTAATTCACTAATAAATCACCAGCAAAGTTTTAAACAGACAGCCCCTATTAAAGAGGATGCACAAACACAGAAAATGCTTTTGAGTGTGTGTTGACTGAGCAATCATGGTCCCACCAGCGGGGCCCTGACCTCCTGTTCAGCTGAAGACACGATGATGTTTCAGAAAAGAGTTTTTAGAAGGTCTTTAGAAAGCACTTCAGGATCTGTTGCCAGTATTTCTCATACATAATTCAAAATCCACAGGGCTGCTGCTCCCCTCTTTGCCTGAAGTTCAATATACTATTTCATACCTGCAAGGAAGCATTTTAATTATGATATGCAAAACATACAGTCACAGAACAAGTAGAGAAGGGCGAAAGCCTTCCAGAGCTCCTTGCCTTTTGGCTGAAGGTTTTGGCCTGTGGAATGATGTCACTTGTGTTTTAAATGAAGTCTGGGGGGAGATAAAGCCATTTCACGTGCTTGAAGTCGGAGCAATGTTAAAGAGCCAGTCGCTGGAAAAATACACATAAAATTGGCCTGTGCCGAAAGAATTAATTGCCAGACCTCAGTTTGTCAATGACTGCAGGCAAATGATGTCACTAATTCTCACATACGCTCCCGTCCATGTTTCCCGCGTTTGACCTGCATTTATCTTTAGTATTCTGTCTTAAGTGTTTTTCATGATTTCCTCTCTTTGACAATTTTCCTTTCTCTTTTCCACTGGAACTAATCCTTCAGAGAAGTGAAAAAATATGCTGTCCTGCAAGGTTGTTTTGGCCAGTCACTGCCATTTTTCTGTAACTGAAGAGTGATCAGTCACATGATTTTTACAGCTAATGTGACATTCTGTGGTCTCATGAGCAAAGATGGCAAAACTGAACTTCAGGGGTGTCGGGCAGCAGCAGAAAAACTGCCACTGAGATGAATGGGAAAGCTAACGGATAGCTTTCTCTAGATATTATAGACCTCCTTGGGGAGGAAACTGTCAGTTGTGAAACTTACAGCATGTTTACATAATATATCGAACTTTATTTTAAAGCAAAGAATTCATGCTTCGTTAAAGCTGTTCGTTTCTGCAGGGATGGATGAGGTTGTTAAGTGCTCCTGACCAGAAACTGACCTGGAAGACGGTACAAATATTTATCAAGGCAAGAAAAAGGTATTTGACACTTTCTGGAGTTTGAAAGTAAGAGCAGGAAGATCTCCAAGCATAATTGGATGCAGGATATACTGTATAAGTATAGAAGCAATTCACACCATTTCACAAGAATAAAAGAAGGGCAAGTTATATTTCATCCATTACTTCTGCTGCTCTTATAAGGTGGATGAAACTAAATGGAGAGTTTTAGATGGAGAATATCTATACAGACATAAAATATCACTAGGTTTGGAGAAAAATATGTTCAGAGTCTGGAACTTTCCTGTACCTGGACTTGCTTTCTCTGCTCTAGTTATGTTTCTGGTTTCATAGGAGGATAGACAGGTCCAAAATGCTTTTTCCACCCTGATGCGTTTAAAGCAATGGTTCAATCAGAAATGAAAAACTGTCATCATTATTTTCCCTAGCTTGTTTCCAAAGCCATGTGACATACATTATTTTCTTCTTTAAAAGATCACTTTTTTTAAAGAACATTGTTGCCATTGTTATCAAAAATGAACGTGGACTGGCTCTGTAAAGCTCCAAACAAACCATAAAAATAACAAATATTGTTTACAGAGGATTTGAATAAAATAGAATAAAATTAAATATTTATAAATATACATGAGGGTTCACAAATGATTTCAAGTTTGGGCAAACTGTTATGTTAAGAACACTCTTTAAACACATCAAGTTGAAAAACCCATTTTGAACCAATCTGTCGTCCTATGAAGAAAGAAACAAAACTAGAACATGGACTGAAACTTCAGGAATCAGAATATGTGCAAAAAGTTCCAGACTGTCTAGAGACTGTGAAATATGTGTTTGCAACATTATGAGGATGAACAGATGATCTACAGATTTCAAATGGATATAAAACCATGTTTTATACAAGCACTAAATTAATTTTGAACTCAAACTAATCGAATTAAGATTTAATTTAGAATCTCTTAGCAGGTTTATTTTTCAAATTTCTTTGGCGTTGGCATCTATTTATCTATATATTTAACATGGTCTTACACAGATCAGCGAGAGACTGTGAAAGAAACAGCATTGCTGTATTCCCTTAGTGTCCAGCTAAAGCAAAGTGGTTACTGTTAGGTCAACTGCACAGAAAGAATTCTTTCCAAAGCCCTTTTGGCTGAGGTCTGGCAAAGGCTTAGCTTTGAGAGAATCTGGAAATTTTGGATTCTTAGTTTAAATGATATATGTACCTTTCTGACTAGACTTAATCCTGTTTGATCTAAACGATCTTATGGGCATTATGTAATAGTACTATCCCATAAGCCTATAAACACCCTGAGATCTGACGGTTGCTCACTTCTATGAAGGACAGGTTATCAGTGCTTTAGTGAGGTGAAGGCTTGAAAATGTATGCTAGGCTGAAAAAACATAAGCACCAGATAGTATGCAGAAGGCCATTGCAGCTAGCTAATAATTCACAGGAACATTGTCATCTTTATCAAAAGATATTTTGCTTCAGATAGCTATTGATTATTCAACATTTTTGCCTCTAAATGGAGTTTACCTTGCAGTGCGCAGGTCCCACAATTTCAGACCATCTGTTATTGCACTGCTCAGCAAGAGATTGTACGATTCCAAGGCCTGTGTACAGAACGCCGATCCCTGTAATAAAAGAAATAAAGAAAAGAGTCACACCAAAAGAAACCGGCACAACAAAAGGAAATCAAAGATCCTTAAAAGGGAAACATTGACAAACATGCTAATAAGGCCACAATTAGACTGATAACCTATCATTGAATTAAAACAATTGAAATGGGGAGAAAATCTCATTGCGAAATAAATGTTTTTGTTGGCCACAATTATTGGCACCCCTAGAATTTCTTATGAGAAAAATATCTCTGAAGTATATTCCCATTCATATTCACAATTTTGAGCACTCCAGGGTGATTATGAACATGAAAATATC
>JAUMHE010000062.1:15761266-15788276 GCA_032359235.1 Enteromius mattozi | reverse complement strand
AATAATTGGGTGCCAATAATTGTGGCTAACATGTATTGGAGAAAAACATTTATTTCATCATGAGTTTTTCCTCCCCAATTTCAATTGCTTTACTTCAATGATAGGTTAGAATTTTGTAAAGTTTTTGAATGAAAGATCAAAAGGATAAAGAATGCAGATTTATTTTCACAGCCACCTGTGCTCAGATTTACCAAGGGTGCCAATATTAGTGGAGGGCACTGTATATACAGTACATGTCAAAAGTTTGGGATCTGTAAGATTTTTAAATATTTTTGAAAGAAGACTTTTATGCTCACCGAGACTGCATTTACTGATCAAAATAAAGCAACAGAACTGGTAATACTGCTAAATATTATTACAATTTCAAATAAATGTTTTCTGTTTGACTATATTTTAAAATAAAATTTATTTCTTTTATGGAAATGCTGAAGTACTACTCTGTAGGGTCACATGATTCTTAGGGAATGTTAAAAAACGTTTTCTTTTTTTTGTGGAGAGTAACAATCATATTACTAAAAATCATATGGATCCCAAACTTTCAAATGGTAGTGTACATAAATTGCAAGAAAATTTACTTTGTTTATGACATTTATCTGGTCTAAAGCATCTAAGCATTGCATGCATTTATAAGAATTCATATAAAAATACTATCCCTAAATAAATAAGTCTTTAATTATGTTGACTGGTCATAGAAGAGACTCAAATCTGCTGGGAGATTGCAAACAATCTGCACGTGCATGCTGAAAGTGTGCAGACTTTCCAGAAGTTAGACCAAAAAGCCAAAAAAGTCCACAGAATGGAAATGTTTGTCAAACATTGTGGAAGACAGAAGAAACCATCTCTCTCACCCTAACACAAACACAGATGGTTTAAGGTATCCTGCATGGCTACTCACACATAATTAGACACTCATCAGAAATATTCTCTATGAATGTGGCTTTGAAAGTGGAACATGTTGCCCACGGTGGAGAATGTAGAGTAGCTAAGAAGAGAAAAGGCTTGTTGTAAGCTCATTCACAGCTGGCAAGAATTCCCAGCGATCAGCTCTCTTGATCCCTCTAGGCGTCTCTAATGCGTGGGCTTCTTGTTGGAGGATCCCACATGTACGTAAGAGCCAGGTTGTGTTATTGTGAAGAGATCAGACTCACAAGGACAGCAGACAATGTGTAGCGTGACTGGAGGCTGGTATGCTGGTATGGAAAGTGGCTGCTCGGGGAACGTGGGAGAGTGCCTGCTAGCTAAAGCCATTATACTGCGTTAGATCAGTTAATCCAGTCCACTGTCCACTTGTGTACCCAACTAATCTCAGCTGACCCTCTCAAACTGGGGAGAATCTAGGGCAACGAATACTCAAAACACGTGATACACTGCTCTCATGTCATACAAGTAAAGACTTTGTGTAACACTGTTACAAAGAATGCTGAAAAAATGTGGCACGGTTTCCACAAAAAAAGCAGCACCATTATTTTTCCAATGCTTTTCTGTTTTGCGAGGCACCAAATTGGCACATTGGAATAATTAGAGCAATTTGTGAAGGGTTATGTGACATCGATACCTGGCTGATTGGTACTTTTTACTGTATTTTGATCAAATAAATGCAATCTGGACCAGCATAAGAAGATTTAAACACATTTTCAGGTGGATGGAGTGCAACGCAAAGGGACAGTATTGAGACATTTGTAAGACATCACCCTCTACAGATGGAATGTGCTTACCCAACATGCCTGGCTTAAGTCAGATCCTCCCTCAACTTATTTCATGTATCCGTCCTAATCTGCGAACCTGAGGGATTTTGAGCAAGATACTGAGAAAGACAAATGAGACATGCGAGACCTACAACTTAGGCCCACCTTGGAAAACCTCACACAACTGTGGTTTGGATTGTCCCAAGTAATACGGTGAACTTTTATCCTTAAAAGAAGAAGACATCATATCTTGCATAACGTTCAGAGAGGCCTTATATAATAGAAGAATGGGAGTGCCAAACTGCAGAGAAAATTTGGTTTGGACAGTGGATTTGTTAATCAACTCCAACACAAGCTGAATCCGTTCTTTTGCCTTCACTTCCTTCAAGGTTGCCACACATTAAAGCTGAGGTTAAACTTGGATATTCAGATGGTCTACTTCTTTCTGACTATGCTGAACTCTTGTTCGAACTCAAAGCAGCCTGAATAAACTAATATCTGGGAACAGGCGGTAGTACTGGTACTCTATGAGCCCTTTTCTCCTCAGTATGATTTCCCAGCAAACAAAACTCATACAATCAGCTTCATTAACTATAATTATCTTTAAGATGTAGGCTCAGTCAGTATTTCCTTGGTATTGTTTCTGAAAGTGACTTCATCATGGATATGAGGTTAACCCAAAAGCAAAGTGAGTCAGAAGCAAAGCGTCTTTCTTTGGGTTTACAACAAACCCAGAGCATAGTCCAGCCTCACAATAAAAATACATACACTACCCACAAACAGCTTAAGTGGTTTGTAATTCCAATTTTAGTGATGTAGCTCAAGGGTCACCACCAGTATTGAGTTGTGTGCACCTTGTAAATGACCACTGAGGCCAGAAAATTCTGAGTGGAAACAGCACTGGTCTCTCTGCAACATGACTGTCACTGCATTGTTTTTAAGTCACGACAAACATTTTAGGGGCTGGAGTAAAAGGTTGGTTGTGAATACTTGATATACTTAATATAATAAACAATGACATTAAAAAATACAGTAAAAAAAAAAATATATAAATAAAATGTTTTAATGATTTTGATTTTAATTATTACAAATTAACTTTTTTTCTATTTGAATATGCTTTAAAACGAGTGGGGAACGTCGATCCTGGTAAGTATTTTTAGGTAATTTTTTCCCAGGGTTTTTCAGGGTTGGAGCTAAACTCTGCAGGAGAGTAGCCCTCCAGAATCAACGTTCCCCACCCTGCTTTATTTTAACAAATTTTATTTGTAATGGCAATGCTAAATTTTAGCAGCTACTGCATTACTACAGCCTTCAGTGTCACATTGATCCATCAGGAGCAATGGTGGAAAACCACTGGTCTACGTAGTGCATCAGTCCATTTAATTCAAAAGAACAAGAAAAATTCTAGTCAACATCATGTGTTCTCATTCTCTTACCTTGTTCTGAGTGAGGTGGTGGACAGCTCGACAGTGGGCATCAGGGATCTGAGTGGCCATACAGCCCTTGTTCATATCAAACACTTGGATGGTGCGGTCAGCGCCAGCAGCCAAGACGATATCTGACACAGTGTGGTTAAAGAGATATACTTTGAGTCCTGTCATTTTGAATAAAATCCAATGTTGTTATAAAACAGTATTGGACAACTAGAAAAAGTGATTACCCTCTACATTATCCTCTTTAAAAGCTGTATTTTATGTTTCAAATTACATGCATAAAAACTATTTTATTATTACGCTAGTGTCTTACACTGTACATGTTGCCAAATCAGGTCTGCCACATTGCCTTACAGGAAACGATGAACTCAATATGTTATTAAAAAAATTAATAAATCTAGTTCAGATTATTTGTTCTTAATAAATCACATGTAAAACTATTAGGGACTAAAGATGAAGACATTAAAGATATTAAACAGATAGAAATCAATTACACTACCAATTAGAATGTTTGCATACTTGATTGAATTTTCCAAGAAGTTAAAAATGTTTTGCTCTATAAGCTTAAATGCTTTAAATTCAGCTTCAGCTACTATTGAACTGTGCAAAGCCAAAAGGCTAGGTATTGCAACACAGTCTTATGACCAATTTGTATGGATTCGTACGAGGTGGCAAATTCGTACAAATTCATATGACCTCACTCGTTCGATTTTGTACGATTTGTCTACGAACTGGCAACTCGTAAAATAAGTACGATTTAGCAAAAATCGTAAATCGTTTGAGTGAGGTTGTATGGATTTGTACAAATTAGACACCTCGTAAAATATGTACGAATTGCCATGAGACTGGGTATTTAGGTATTTTAGGATACAGGAGTAGAAGTCATTGATGGTTGACACTGAAGTGATGTCCGTTCCTGATTTCATGCTGAATTTACTGGCCAATTTAGACTTGCTACTTTGCTTATACCTGTGATTAAATGAAGAGAAAAATAAAATTACACATTCCATAAATAAAGATTCTGAACTTATTTTAGAATAGTTTCTATGGATTATAACAAAGCACTGCAGTCAAAGCTGTGTGGACGTGAACTTACTGTTCATATGGATCATTTTACAGAAAAGGAGAACGCAGTATATCTGCTTGTAGAGATTTTCTACCACATTACATAATGCTGAAAAAGGTCTTAACACATAATTACTCTATAGATGATGTTCCATCTTAAGCAGAATATTATGTGCAATATCTGGCTGATGTATCTTTTGTAAAAATTCCCCAACACCTGTATATAGATATAGGAGTATAAATTTTTCTATGATTCTCCAATAACACACAGATTCTCCACTGATGAGTGCTTAACCCTGTAGCAAAGACATATTTCACAATGACAAAAATCTATACTGAAACTCTACACAGCTTCCTGCCTTAGAATATGACATTGTTAAATTAGACAGGTCTGACTAGAGCTCAAATTAGGATTTTTGAGATGAGGCACCCTAAAATCTGATAGCCTGGCATACTCCCACATTTTACAAGCCTTTGAAACGGAATCTTTCTTTTGGCAGAAGGTCACCAACACCCTGCGTTTCTTGTTACTTGCTCATTGTCTATTAACTGCTTGTACCTCTTGATGTCATCTCTTGTGGTGTCCAGATGGTAAAGGTACAGCATTAGATTTGATCCTGACGCCAGCAGTAAAAACTTGTCCAGATAATAAAACTGCGCACTTCTGATAGGCTTTGCAAACTGGTCATCTCTCTGGAGAACCATGGAGTTAAACAAATGGTGCATTAACAGACAGTCAGTAAGACACATCAACATTTCAGTTTATTAATAGCCTTTAAATGAGTGCTAAGTGCATCCATGTCACAGCATATAAAATTCAGCACCATATCAGCTTAAAATATCACAACCTCAGCCATTCTGTTTTCTTTTTTTTTTTTTACCAAAGATGGAGCGTGAAGAGAAAAATGAGGATAGAGGAATGTTTTTTCTATGTCTGGATAATATGAGACTAATGAAAGTCAATGAGAGACAGTGAGTGAAATATGATTGCTACTGGATATTTAATGTACTTATTGTATACAACTATGTGAATATATATACGTAGCTTCTAGCTTCATGATTTTTAACACATTTTTGTCTCCCAAAATGTGCAAATACAGTATGGGTTCCATTACCATCTTTAACACATTAGAATAAGCTGTTTGCTTTGATTATGCTACTTTTGGCTTATTATTCTTATTAGTAACTATTATTATGCTACCAGGAGAACATTTTACATGTTTACTTGAGTATATTTCTAGCCACAATGTCTAAAATGTTTTTATGCTTCACTTTCAACATTAAGTAGCTGTGTATGTTATTGCAGACTCAGGATTTTCTCTTTAATATAAATGACACAAACACTGATGAATTGGCTCATATTTGGCTCCAGATACACACACACAGATGCACAAGTCTAGGAGGCTGGGTGGGAAGACACCAGAGAGAGACTGAGCCAGAATGTGACTGAAGAAAACTGATTTGAATCAACTTCAGTTGTGTTGGGGGTTCTGGGAAAGAGGGAAATTAGGGTTTGAAGAGGTCTCCAAGTGTTTAGATCACTGATGTGCTGACCAGGGGCCTGCACAGATGCCATTGACGTTCCAACAGAGGAACACTGCCAAGAGAAACACTTCCCACAAGCGCATTCAAATGCAAATTAATTTTTTGAATCTTAAAACTTTTCTTCACTTACTTCGCTTGTTGGTTCACTCTGCGCTGGACTTGACGATAATTGTAGGTACTGCATAAGCTCAGAACTAATAGCGCTTTATAAATTGCTCATGTCAGTGCAAGGACTGTATTTGGTTTAAATGTTGATACGTTACCATGGTCAGAACAGGTTCAGAAGCATTTGCGGTCCAGATGCAAAGGGTGGGGTCCTCAGATGTACTCAAAAACCACAGCTTACTGTGACTCCAGCATACAGTGTTCACAGCCTTACTGTGCCCTGCAAAAAGAAAACAACAAAAATGATAATCACCTCGCAAGGGACTCCCATACCATAAATACACAGGCAAAGGCAGCTATATAAGATTATTATAAAATATGAAATAAGATTACTACATGTATTAGACTATCATTGGCCTGAGGCGATTACGTGACAAGTACAGTAGGTGGTCAGATGCTTTCTTAACTGCTGTTTATTTTGTTACTGAGCAGAAAATGTGTAATCATCTTAATGCCGTTATCAGCAGTGTGGGTGGCATTGAGAAGTTCATTAACAAGATATAGCTGGAAAGGCATTTCAAACATCTTTTTACCCCTAAGAACGACAAAGAACATTGCTGTGAGTATATCAGGCCATTAGTCTAATGAAAAGAGCATCTATTTCAGGGACAGGAAGGGCCTCCAAAAGTCAGAACCCCCCAACTGTCAGTTTCAGCTGTCAGTATCGAGTGCTGTCAGAATGGCATGCAAAAATCCAAAACTGAATCAATTACTTGGTGCCACTCACTCAGGAAATGAAAATAAGAGACATGCAAAGGAATTTTACAAAAAATAAACACTACGGATTTGAAGCTATCCCACCTGTGTAGACAGCTGGGTTGCTGGTGAGTGAAGAGTTGTACAACAAAACAGAACCGTCTCCAAGACCACACGCAATCTGCTTTCCATCTCCTAGACACAAAAATAGAAAGTTAACAATCAAAAACGATGGAATAATTAGTCCAAAAACGATGCTCCTCAGGCACAAGTCTAAAATAACAACGACAGCACTCTTAAAAACAGCTGTACATGACTTTATTGTGTTTAACTCCAGGAGTCTACTCTGGTGTGCTGCTGGTGCTACAGTATGGAGTCTTTATGTGAGACCACAGGAGAACCAAAAATGGGCAAATCAACAAGCAAATGATTGTAAGCCATGGCTATTAAGTGCTGTTGATTGTGCGTAAAGTTGGAAAAGAAACTGTTTGCTATGCAACATTTAGCCAATTACATTTACAATTACAGCAGGATACTACAGTGCCACAATGGTGAACTCTGTGTAGAAACTCGATAATTTATAACAACAAAAAAAGTTTTTTTATTTATTTTTATTCATTATGCAGTTTACATTTGTAATGTATTTTTATTTGTTATTGTTGTAATATATATTTTATGAACTATTAAAAAGAAGTCATACAGTGTGACATGATTTCTGATTGGGCGTTTTCTGGTTGCGCTGTACAAAGAAATCATACTATTCCTCACCTGAGTACTGTAGAGAGCTAACAGGGGTTGGAGTTGTGGAAATCGTCAAATGAGCATGAGGCATACGCGGTGCTTCAAAATGTGAAGGATACTCACTTAAAAGGAGTTTTCTGTTGAAAAACATTGCATAGTTTTCAGCACAAGCTACAATGGTCTTATTCAATACTACTGCATTCTTGAAACTCTGTAGTGAAATAGAATACGTACGTATTTGTGCTAGTCATTGCGGCAGAGTTGCTTTTCTTTTTAACATTGGTCTTTGGTCTAAACATGGTCCTACTATAAAAGAGATATATGTTATAGCTTATAGTCTTATTCCTGAAAAACCCAAGAGAACATATCTTAGTTTTTCATAGACATGGTACTCGACTTGGTCAAAAGCAGATGCAGCAACAACATTTGCAATGTGCTTTAAAGATGAACATTTATTCATTTAGCAGACGCTTTTGTCCAAAGTGACCTGGAAGCAAAAATTATTGCAATTCTACTAAGACAGACATCAAGAAGGTCCCCTTGTACATTCATCACATACTATTAAAATAAAAAATATAGCAAAAATGGCAATAAAGCATTTCAGTAATGTGAGACTAAGCAGGCCTGTACACTCCATGGAAACAGAATTAAACAGTGTTTAAATGAATATTATGCTAGTGACCTCAGATTAAACTCCAAAGTTACAGCATGGAAGATATTAGCTGCTAGCACAATTAGCGTCATTTACTTTAAGTCATGTTTAAAAAGGCTACCAGCACACAGCCTGAGTAATTGTTTCTATAGAATAAGATTAATTTAGTTAATTTGACATATGCAGTATTCCACACATGTCTAACACTCTCATTACACACACTGAAGGGATTCATTTCACACATTTTCAGAATGTTACATTAAACAGCGTGACTGAATGCTCACATGCACTGTTGCACATTTAACTCAACAATTTCTACTATTGTCAAAGCCTGAAACCATGTGAACCCTATAAAAGAAAACCTGAAACCGTAAAGTTTGTCAGACTGCTGTGTGGTCTACTGACTTACTGAGGAGCTGTATTGTATCCTGATGACTTCACTTGTGTGTGAAAAACCAAAGGCTGATCCTTTACACTTTTCTGACAGCTCACACCTAGAAGACAAAAAGAGAACAGGTCAGTCACATAATTACGCGTTGCCTGTATGCAGTCTGAACATTATTCATCGTAATTATGTACCACTAACACTATAATTTGATAGATAAATAAGCTTGATATAATAATATCAGTAACATTACTACACAAGTAAGCCATTTGCTGATAATATATCAAGCTTATTTCAAATTATAGTGTTAGGAGCACACTATTATATTTCCTCCACCATTTTCATGACTCTTATATCACGTAATGAAATAATTTCAGCTTAAACCATATTTCATTCCCATTTATTTATTTATTTGGTAAAGCTTGATACCATACAATCAGCTTGCCATTATTGTAAAATATACCCTTTCAGGATCCACAAAATCTGATTGAGGTTTATTTTTGATACTAAGCTGCTGACTGTACATTATAACTTCTTAAGGGTTATTGACACAAAATTTATACAAATAAAAACGTATTCAAACAGAAAGTTGTATTACAGTAAAAAGATGTTATATGATATAACCTGAAGAACTGTCATTTTTCCGAGTTTTCTTAACTTTCGTGAGCTAATTTTTCCAGCTCCATTAAAACTAATGCACACATTTCCAAAAATGGTTCCCCTGCCAACCACAGACTAAATGTATATTCTGAAAAGTGGCTAATAAATGAAACTACTTCCTAGAGCAGAGTTTTCCAATCCTGCTCCTGGAGGGCCAATGTCCTGCTGAGCTTAGTTTCAGTCTGTCCCAACACACTTGCCTGACGGTTTCTAGTAATCCTGAAAATGCTGATTAGCTGATTCTGGTTTGTTTAATTAGGACTACAGCTAAAATCTGCAAGATAGTGGCCATGCAAGGGCAGGACTGGACACATCACATCTGTAAAATCAGTAAAATTCATTATTATGCCATTTATTTTTGAGGTTTGAACTCAGTTCCCGTCTTTTGGTTTTGCTGTTTTCTTGGGAAACACTTCCAAACAACTCCCGTGATTTAAAAATAAAAGATACCAGACTCGAAGCAAGACTGGGCCAAGAACCCTTTGTGAGAGCTGACTAAATTCCACTATATATTGAGCACAATCATTATTGTAATTACTTTAATAATACTAAAACAAATTAGGGCTGATAATACAAACACAAATGGGGAAAAACGTCTATGCGCTTTGGACAATATAAAGTTCCTGTCATGAGATCAATCAATAAGAAATCATGCATTCTTTCATAGATCATACTTATTACTGTGGTATCCCAAATTATTTCAGTTTGCATTGGCAAAAACTACTGAAACAGTGCATTGAAGAGAGATAGCAGTTTCTGCTTATTGTCAACAAACCACATCCTGACATAAACCATTATTCAAAAATATGTCAGACTGTTCTGAGATCAGCCTGTTATCAGACCTTCAATCACAGACCCTAAACTGCTGGATCCCGACTATAAGTACATGTCAAAGCCCAGCAGTTTGAAGAAAATGAGTTGTCCTAGTTATGGTATTGACTTAGGCCCCAGAAAAAGCTATGAAATAAATTTAAACCTCTGAGGATGTGTAACTCTACTAAGGAAGAGAAATAATGCCCAGTTGGAGATGGAAGAAGAGCCTCCCTTAAGGGAGAGAGAAAAGAAATAATGATGATAGATTGCTTTTACATCCATAAGACATATAAGACAAAAAAATCATTACGCAGTTTAAATACACTCAAAAAAGGCAAAAAAAGGTATCTACATGCATACAAGGAAATACAAGAGGTCTAAAAAGTATTTTGTAATTCATTCTGTCTGTTTTAGCTTTAGTTTGAGAAAAGAAAGGAGAAGGGAGGTGGGCTATAACATTTTGATGTATTTTTTGTGACATAATCTGTGCCTGGTCTCTTCATTCTGTGATTATCAAAATCCTTTATCTTTGTGACCTCAGACACCAGATGGCATCAGGCTGTTTTATAAAGAGTGACAGTTTCATTTCCATGTATTTTGAAACTTCTAACTATTTCTAACTACAGTATATAAGGAATTCTGCTGTGCCTAATAACAACTTTCTGTTGAAAAGCTATAATGTGGTACAGACCTCAGAAAGGCCAGGAACATTAACATCTTGGACAGTAAAGAGTCAGCATCGTAAATATTACCATGGGGGGTGTCAATGACATAGAAATGCTAGTTAATCCAAAGGTGTTTTTTTTTTTACTTTGGCAACAAAAAGTGTGCGTGTGGTTTTGTAAACTCCTACCGATTTTTCTCTGAGGTTTTGGGCCACGTTTTGCCAGCTCAGCATTCAGAGGGGACATAGTCATGAGAGGAGAACTGAAAATAGAGGAAAAAACAACATAAATAGACTTGTATTACTGGAAATAATAAAATACAGCATTTTCCATTGTGGTAGTTGACTCATCAAGAATAAGGTTAACAGTCTATAACAGACAATACGTCTACTGTATATAATTCTGGCTAAAATCAAGAATTGAGTAAATTATTCTTGGATGGTGCTCAAAATGACACCCTGCATATCCTAATCCAAGCACCACTTGGCCAGGATGAGGAGCCTCATAGGGATGAGAAAGATGAGTGTTGTTACCTGGGCACAGCTGAAAGTTGCTCATCCACAGAGAGGCCCTTCGCCATCCTAAAGCAGAGCTCATCAAGACTGGCACTATTAACCTCTAAAAGGGCTACTGAAGTCCTAAATAGAGAAGTCACCAAACAACACATCTAGGCAGAAAGAGAGAAGCTGAGGGCAGTCCTCATGTTAAACTGTCTCACACAGACCACTTTTCTCCCAGAATGCAAACCACAGCCAAACCTTGTAAAAGCTTTACATCTTAAATAATCCTGGCTTTGTGAAACCATAAACTGCTAATTGCAGGGCTGTAAAAATACCAAAGGTGCTATACATGTGAACTCTAGAGCGGCTTAAGGTTAACGATATGGATCTTTAAAAAAGTCTGTCAAAAAAAGCAGAATACTCTAAATATATCAAATATTGTATTTGTATACATATTGCACAGACATGAAAAGTTTAGCACAGCACTTACATTGTCACCAAGTTCACTAGAGATGGCCCACGACCCTGCTATTGAAATACTTAGGTCACCTGTAAGGAAAAAAACCCTGCCAATTTATTATTTAAAATATTTACATACTACAGCAATTATGATTAAATTAAAAAAAAAATACAGGGAAACTTTTGTGTTTCGAAACTTGATTTTGGTTTGGAATAAATTAGTGGTAAACCAGGAAGAATTAGTACATTTGAAAACTAAACAGTCATTTTTCTTCAGAAAAACAGACAATGGCACCATGCTGGCACCATATTGATTGTGTATTTTCCCATGCTTCAAGTATTTTTAGGAAGCCGTTTGTTATAATGAAAATCATGATGTTTATGCATATTTCTGTGGTGAATTTTGTTTTGAGGTTTCAAGATTTAACCAATTTTATAATTAAGTGTACAAGGACATGCACTGACTTTTTTTGCTATTTCATGGGATATTTAAATTTGTTACAAATTTTTTTTTTTACTTATAAACATTCTGAGATCAAATATAACAGATCAAATCATTTCTTGAGTTAACTGAATACTTATGATGCCTTTGAGTGGAAAATTCATGAGAAGTTCTGAAGTATCCAGGTCAAGCAGATATAGTCCATCAGAACTTCCTATCCACACACAACTTCCTCTATGGAAAAAGCACAAAGAAGAGACTGTTTACAAAAAGACACCACAAAGAACTAAGCCCTGGTTAACGTAACAGGGTACAAAAAAAGAAAAGAAAAAAAAGAAGAAAGATCAGTATTGCATAGACCTACTGTAGAAATTCACACCCACATTGCCACAAAGTCTCTATAGAGAACAGCTATGAAAGCATGTTATATTAAACTACAGAAGCAGAATCTATGATAAAAAGATTGCACAAGTTTGCTCTAAAAGAGAGCCACAGTAAAGCTTTGAAAAACTTGATTTAAGTCAGTGTCTTGTTGCAGAGCAATTCATAAAGTGGCAGAGGTCAAGGGTCATCACTCCTGTCCAATAAACTAGAGTTATTGTGGTAACATGTTGTTTTCTATGAATCATCATGAATCTGTGAATAACAATGCAAAGAATTAATGTACAGTTAGTTAATTAAACAAAAATGTGTAAAAGAAGAAACTGAATGTTTTGAAGTTTTTAATATTTCTGATTTTTGTGACTGCCTCTTCCTTGGCCTCCCTTACTTTCTAGGTCTGCAGGCATTTCTCAACCAGTGTTCACAACATGGGATATTACAAATTTCAGTATATAATGTTATGCAAACACAGGAAAAGTTGTCAGGTTCAGTTCAAACAACTATCTTGTCATGTACTGTAGCTGTAACTGCTGTTTGGACAGCATGCAACCTTAAAGAGGAGCATAATGGCTTCCTAATTGGAAGTTTCCTGACCCATGACCAAAGAAAAATATGTTAAAAACTGATATTCTTACACCTGTGAAGACAGATGTACCATTCTGTACTGCATATTTCTACCGCAACTTTTCAATGTCATAACTACTACAGTAATAACTGTTATCAAACATACTCTCTGCTTGTGAATATATTTTGTCTGCCCTACATCATTTCAAATCCAACAATTGCCCAAGCAAATAAAGGTGAACAACAATAACAGACCAAAGGCAGTACCTCTGCTGCAGGCTAGTATGACTGGACTGCAGTTTCTGTGCCCAAATTCTCAGAACAGGCTTTGCTGTCTCCACTGTTCCTTTCACATCGTTACGAGTTGTTCCTAGAAAAGCACACAGATCTCAGTGAGATCTTTTTCACTTGAAGCAGATGTATCGTTTTCTGCAGTGAGGTAGGCGCATTACAAACACTAGTTATATGCAGTCTGAATTGTGGCTTGTGGGGTTTTTCTAACCATGGGGGCCAGTATTTTGAGGTGAGCTGGGTTTTCTGAGGTTTCTCTCATGCTTTTGTTGAAGCTTTGAAAGGTCCAGTTTTGTCACCAAGCGGCATTTGTGGTCCACAGGGAGAGTGTAGCACCAAAGCTTGATTCACAAAGAGATTCCAACATAAACAAAGTGATATATAGATTACACAAGAGTACTTTAAATTGTGTGTGTGTGTGTTTTACTCACCTGTCCGTCACTAGACCCTGTGATGAACTGACTGTTTTGCTCCATGAAGAACAGACTAAGCAGTGGATATGCTGTGAAACAAAAACTTTAGAGCATAGTTTCTACATAGTATACAGGCTATAAATAAAGAACCTTAATTTTTGTTGTGTGAATACTGGTGTTAATAACTATAAACCGACCTGATAGGACAGCAGATTCAAAGAGTATATCACCCCTCTTCACATCCCAAATCTAATACAAAAAAGAAAAATAAGTCATATACATATATGTCTACTTTATATATACTGTATATATACGCACACACACATCACATATATATACATATATATATATAATGAAATAAAATCTGTACCTTATATGTTCTGTCTTCTGATGTTGAGATGAGAAGATTAACATCCCATGGACAGAACTCTGATGCAGTCACAGGACCAAGATGAGCTTTCAAAACTCCAGCCACTTCCTCTCTCTATAGGAAACACAAATACTGTAGCCCTAAGTTTTGGGTTTTCTTTTAAAAATATGATAATTGTTTTATAATTTGATTGAAACATGTTTTATTACATAATACAAACATGTTATTAAGTTTAAGTATGGCTAAAGCAGACAGATGCTGTTTGAACGAGATACAGTATGACCATTTATTTCTGATTTACAAGGGGCTTATTCAGAATTTTTTTTCATACACTAATTTACTGCTGGTTTCATACAAATATTTCAGTGTTGTCTCTCATCTTTATGAGCTGGTCAATCACACAGTCTGGGTAACGGAATGTTCTACATGCAGACTTTATTTGGCGTTTCATCTGGAGATGGCTCAAAAAAGGCATTTGTTTCCTTTTTACTGTCTCAGCATAACTGCTTTTGTTTTCGATTCACCGAATCAAAATCGTGTGTATCTTATTTCATACCTCTGCATTCAATAGAAACACTCTGGAGCCGGAGCATGCGGCCACTTTTGCGCTCAGTGGACACAGTGACAGATGCACCACCCTGCCGAGCAATGTGCCAACAACTCTACCTGAGGCAATTCCACCTGGAACACAGATGTCACGTTTGGGAGATGGGACAAAAAAGTGACTGACAGAGAAAATATTCCAGAGCAGTTTTATATGCTCTGCAGACAAGCAGAATTTTTCAGTCTGTTTCTGAATCAAGATCTTTGTATGCGTCATTACCATCTTTGATCTGTGTGTAGCAGCGATCAATGTCCCAGACGATAACATAATCTTCAGAAGCACTACAGAGGAGGAGACGATCTCTCACCATCCCAAATGTCATGGCAGACACATCACCATGGTGACCAGTGAGTTCCAAAGGAGGCTAAAGGAAACATTAAAATAGATTTAAATGTTACAAATTTTACTGTTATATTAAATGACCATATTAACTCTTTTTTTATCCCTAGAAATGTAAAACATCCATTTAATAGATAGTATTTGCTTTTATCCATAATTTATAGTAAAAAGATGTAATTAAACCAATATTTCTAATACACCATCTTTACAATGTGTCTACAGTGATTTGGAAATTAAATGTGAAAATATATTTTTGATCATAAAGTTTAACATTAGGTGCAATTAATTCCAGTAAAATACGTAAATAATAGGTTACTTTTTCAATTGGTTGAAAATAATTACATATATGAGTTTACTGAAAACAGATTTAGGTAAACAAAGACCTCCAGGTTGTTGTTTTCATAAATCCTTATATTCTTGTCCTGCCATGGGACAGCACAGTGAGAAGGACAGCAAGCCAACTGCAGGTGGGACACTGGGCTGCTAAGAGTTAGCGAGAGCCTCTCAGTAAAATACTGCTCTGAGGTCACAGAGGCCATGGAGATCCCAATAGTCCCCTGTAACAACACACAATGAGAAAGTCTCAAATGTTTAGCAGGGGAAGATGGCATCTAACCCAGTTAAAGGGCACATTCCATTAAAAGATACCCACTATATTATAGAAGTGGATAAATATTTACGTATATTGTTTTTAATTTACTTACATAACTATTAACGTTACACTAGCACACTGGTCCCAAACTAGCTAACCTCTAAGAGACATCTTAATGAAGACTTCTGAAAGTTACGCACCTGCTTTTACTGACCATCTGTTGTTGAAACTAGCCCTAAGTTGTATTCATTTTAGTCCGCGTTTTGTGGAAAGTACCAATGACATCAGCTGCAAAGTATTTCAATGTACTTCTGTTTTGTTAGAAGCATAACCCATATATAGTTGTACTGTATGTGAAGTTATTAAATGAAATTCCAGTTTTTGGCCTGTGACCCAGCAGCTTGTGTGTCCTTGTTGCTTTGGAAACGGAAGCCTTTTCGGGACGGCACACCAGAAGGGACATTGCTAGGTGTATATCAAAGTCCCTAACGTCCTGTGCTGTGGATTTTCTGGCTTATAGACGTTTTATTTGTTTATTTCTGAGTACAATGTACAGCGAACAGAGTACATGCTGACACTATATACTAGAATTGTTCAAGTTTTGCGTCTCTGGCTTATTGTGGAGATACAAACAATAAATGTTGATAAAGTCTGATATAAAGACAAATACCTGACGACCTGACTGATTGATTTTACTTGGATGCATTCGTATGATTCGTAGCGCAGCTGATTTGTTCCCTGGTTTATTATTTACATAAACTGTACGACAAACCTATTATACGTTTTCTTAAAAAAAGGGCAGGTAATTCATTTTCTATGCAACAATGCCCTCTGGTGGCAAACTGCAGTCAGTCAGACTGAATGTACTTTGAAATTGGGTTGCAATATATAAACTGAATATGATAAATAATAAAAATAAATAATGGAAGCAGTAAGAAGTCGTCGACGATGAACAGGTTATAGTTTGTTTTTGTAAAGAATAAATAGATTTTAGGTCATTGTGTTGTTTTAATCCAAGCTCATTACAGATTTCCTTATGAAATGGTTTGGATTTAGATGCTGTATACATTTGTGAATATAAAAACGATAAGTTTTAGCATGTTTTCAATGTTTTTTTAGTATTATTTTGCTCACAAGAACAAACAAACATCTCCAACTGTCAAATATAAAGTGTGCAATCTGACATAATAAAACAAAGACACAATCTTCTATTGCTTAACTTTAAAAAAAACTTACATTTCTACAACATTAAAAGTTTCCTATATTAATGTTAAAAACGCTACATGTTTTAACCAACAAAGCGATCTTGGAGTCCACGCCCAGATCTGTCTTCCCCCAATGAGTATTAGCCAAACACACTGAGCTATCCAATCATAGAAGCGAGATCTACATATGCATATTTAGAACTGCCCCCTATCCTAACCGACCAATCAGTTTTTCGCTTCAGTCAGTCTATCAGCTCTCCCCGCCCAGTTTTAGTCTGACGGAACGGAAGCCGAGATGGGCCAAACCAGCCCATCCGGATAACAGTGACAAACTTGGCAGCGAGCGGATGAACTGGTCGGATCTTTGTTCTTCACAGCCAGACTATCAATCTCTTTATATTTTTGCGAATCGTCACTTATATGTCTCACATTTATATCAAGATTATATAGAGTACTCCTTCCCTGGGCACGCAGCTTCAGCACAGGCATATACTTTTTGAGCTAGCATATTTTCCTAGTGTTTTTAGTTCATTCTTCCCCCCACCGACGAGGTTTTATTGGACCAAGATAGGCGGCGCGGGCACCAAGATGTCGAACCGGATGGTGTGCAGAGAAGCGAGCCACGCCGGCAGTTGGTACACGGCCTCAGGTAGAGCCAGAGACCCGAGAGCGGCCCGGGCCTGAGGTCCGGTGTGCTGCTTACACCAGTGTGTATGTCTGGCAGTGTCTCGAAACATAGTGAGCTGCCTATCTGGACAGGATTTTTGGGACGTTCAGCATGCTCACAAATGCTGCCTAGGTAGGCAGCTCACTTTGTTTTAAGACGGAGCCTGTGCGATCAGCTGGGAATTATTAAATAGCTGTGGCTAAAATGGTTTAAAGACCACTGGGCGAGTTTCTTCATATTTGTACGTTTTTCTGAACTTACGGTATTTTTATATATTTACTTATTTAAAATGTGAACTAAAACGTATCAGCTTTATTTTATCATATCATTTTTAAGGGATTTAATTCTGCTTAGCAATGACTCAAAATCTACAAAAAAAGTGGGCCTTGGTTATGAAATGTCATTTAATTTGTCTTTGCCTTTATGTCATTATTTTATGAATTACTTACATTTTTTTCTCTACATTTTTCCATTGAGCAGACAGAAAACATTTGCTTTTAAATTCAAGGGTCATTATTTAAATCGACCGGGGTGTGTATTTCTCTTATATTTGCCTGTTGTTTGTTGTTTATTTTGTGTTTCTATTGTCAATGTGTAGCTTCTGTGTGTGTGTAAGAGCAGCTGAGAACAAAACAGGCCAACAGTTAGCTGGTTAGCCTATAGCCGGTGTGTGTGAATCTCTCCTACACGCCAACTACACAAACTAATACCACAGATTAATATACCATCCACGCAGCCCTACTTTACCGGATGAGTAAATCCAGATAGATTAACTTCTGTCGCAATTCAGAAGGCTGGATTTACCCTGCTAACGGCTAAAGCTATTTGATGAAGTTCACATGACAGCTGGACATGACAGCTGAGTTTTCATAGAGAATAAAATCATGTTTTTCATTAATACTGATGTCAAGTAATATTGTTTATTGTTATACCGGTCAGCATTTAGGTGCAGTTCCATCCCAGTAAATACAGTGAGCACAGTCAGCACATGAAAGTCTTTAGAGGGCCAGTGCTGTTTTTTTTTTCTCATGCAGTAACAAAGGATGCATGACAAAAGCCCAGTACTGCACACGCACACACACACACACTAGATCACATATTTTTACGCCTTAGAGAAGTCCGTTTTGAGGCTTTTACATGATGATCTGCGTTCCGTAACCTGTCACTATCTGTAGATCTTCTGTTTTGTTCAAAACAGATTTTTGAGTGTTTGCATATGAAGAAGGCTAGTCTCCAGCATCTAATGTATAATGTAATGTGTTGAAAAAAGTCTGAGTCCATACATGTATAGACATGCCTTTGTCTTCAGTTACAGTTTTCAGTTTATGACTGGTTATTCATCTGGCAGTGGTAACACTGGCTAATTATTTGGGAGTGTTTTATTTTATTTTTTACAAATTGTACAGACAGTGTATAAATATATATATGTGTGTGTGTGTGTGTGTGTGTGTATATTAGAGTTTTCATTTGCTGCTATATTGGTATTATTCATATATATTGCATTTTCTCTTTCTCTTACACTGCATTATATAAAAACAGCACTATAATAAACACAATCCTCCACCTTTCTATATATTAGTGCACGCATCAGAAATAAAAATTCATATCAGTCAGACGCTAAAATGAATGCATTTGCACATGCATTAGTATTCAGACCTGACTGCGCTTTGGAATATCATTAGTGATGTAATGGTATGATTCATTACAGTGTGGAGATTTGATTAACAACTGCTATAACTTGACCAAATTGGTTGTATTCTTATTATTCCTTTTACAGAATCAGCTGAAGTTCATCTGTTCACTGGTTCTCAAAACTGTTATCTTGTCCTGTCAGACTCTGATAAGAAAGTCATTAGAACTGGGACAATGGCACTGTCTGGGCCTGAAATATTGCTGGAATCAACATTCAAGACAGGCATTTCACCTACTGCATCATTGTTTGTTTGACTGATTTATATTTAGAAGAGAAATCCACAGATGAATGCATGATTGTAAGATCTTTTTGCATGTTGCGGTACAGAGGTGATACTATGAAGAATACTTTTTTGTTTTTGTTGTGAGCATTGCAGTATTATTTATTTTTTAATTTTTTTTCGGCAGTAAATTAGGGAGGAAATTGTGCTAAATGACAATTAAATACATATTCATAGTGTTGTTTTTATAAACTGCAAAAAAGAAAATGTATTCTTTTGAGTCTACATGAACATTTATTTTAAACTACATTAGTTTTGAAAATAATGCATACCAATCATAATTATGCTAAAATAGGCTTTATTTTTGATTTCTGGAAATTTTTCAGTAATCCTTAAAGAACATGGTATTTTTTATTATTCTAGATTATAAAAGGTGACTCCTTGTAATGCTTTAAAATATTTCTGTATAGTGAAAAAACATATTTGGAATAAAAAAATCACAAATAATCTTCCCAGCTGAACTGCCAAAGCTGTAAAATTATGCCTGCATCTCTCATTTGCTAATTACTTTTCTTCTTTGTCTTTGCAATTAGGATCCCAGCTTAATGCACAACTCGAGGGCTGGTTATCTCAAGCACAATCTACAGCCGGTCCAGCTAGAGCCATAATAGCACCGTATGTGGAGGGAAAGCAGACAAACATCTTTTTTTTCTGTTTCAGCTGTCTTTCTGCATTCTTAAACCACTGTCTTTCGCAGGCACGCTGGCTACACTTACTGCGGCGCGTGTGCCGCCCATGCCTACAAGCAGGTGGACCCCTCCATCACGTAAGTGTCTCTCTCGAGCTCCTTTATATTCTCTTGAAGTAGCCGTAATGTTGAGTGTGCCGTGGGGAGAGAGGTAACCGCAGCGCTCTCTTATTCATCAGTCGGAGGGTGTTCATTCTTGGCCCCTCTCACCATGTGCCGCTGTCTCGCTGTGCCCTCTCCCCCGCCGAGGTCTACAGAACGCCACTGTATGACCTGAGGATCGACCAGAAGGGTAAGGAATCTCATTTTGTCCCCATGGCACGATTAAATGCTGATTGAATAACAATGCACAGAAAGGTGTTGCCCAGATTGTTTTTTATGTCTGTCTCATTTGCTCTCAAACTGAGCTTTGCAGAAGAGATTGCAAAATTTTCATTTTGCAAATGACTATATTTGTTATTATTCCTGAGTTGTTCTGGCTGTAGACATAATGAATGTGCAACAAAGAAATATGAGAGATGAACTTTTATTTGATGGTGTTCATATTAATGAGGTTTTGTGTAATTATAATCAGAACTCCTTAATGCAAAACACAAGTGCTTTAATTCCCGCTGCCCCATTTCTTTCTCTGGCAGTTTACGCTGATCTGTGGAAAACAGGCATGTTTGAGAGGATGAGTCTGCAGACAGATGAAGACGAACACAGCATTGAGATGCACCTGCCTTATACCGCTAAAGCCATGGAGAGGTAGCAACAAGATATTAAATATCTTCATCTGGACCATTAAATGAACAGTTCACCTAAACATGGAAATTCTGTAATTGTGTTTGTTGTTGTTCTAAACCTGTGTCACTCTCTTTCTTCTGTGGAACACAAAAGAAGCTACTTTACAAAACCTTTTTTTTCTCTGCATACACTGTCAACAAGTCAAAGGTGATTTAGTTTTGTTTTAGACCCATTATTTGCACAAAAACAGTTCTTCAAAATATCAAAAGCATTTTTGTGTTCCACTGTAGAAAATCATTTCTACAGGTTTGAGACATCAGACATTACCTACTGCATACCTTGGATTCTAGGAAGATTAAAAAACACTACCATTCAAAAGTTAGAGGTCTTTAAATAAAAAAAAAAAAAAACGTTACAGGCAAAGACTTTTACATTGTTACAAAAATCTATATTTAAACTTTCGATTCATCAAAGAATCTTGAAAAAGACACTAAAATATTAATACAGTTTCTTTTTTTAAACATTTATGATGAGTAGTTAATCAGGATATAAGCATGATTTCTGAAGGACCATGTAACAAGACTGGAAAAATGGCTGCTGAAAATTCAGCTTTTCATAACAGGAATGAATTACATTTTAAAAGGTTTATTAGTGTCTTTAAGTATGGTTGAATGTATGCTTGGTGAGAACTCTTTCAAAAACATAAAATCTTACAGACTTAAAATTTATAAACTGTAGTTTAGATAACTCTTATTTTGGAAATAAATTGCAAATGTAAGCGGCTTCTCTGAAGTAACCAAGAATATTAATGGTACTTAACAAATGTACATAAATATCATAGGTCTCACATTTTGCTTAGTTTAGTGTTGCACTATAGCAAAAGGATATATCACATGGCGCTTTGTGGTTTCCTCCAATTTTTTTCTCTCTATAAGACATACCCTTTTGTAGGGCAGAGTCTGCTTAGGGAAAAAAAATGTAAATGTAAAGAGAAGGAAGAAGGATATATCAAGGTTTCACCTCATCTCTATGCAGAGGCCATGAGCGGCATTATTGACCCATAGTTGCACTCTCATGCTCATTCATCTCTGCCAGATCCACTAATTATGTTGTCAGGATCTGTTTACCTAGTGTGGTGCCTCTAATTAGTTTGCCGTGATGGATGTTCTGTTGTTTTTGTATTTAATTTTTTATTTCTGTTTTTTAAATATATTTATTAATGCAGTAGCCACCAACCTCTTCTATTATTCCATTAAAATATTATAGTATGTGGGCATAGAAAATTTAACATTCCCTTAATTTGTATGATTAGACATCTGGGTATTTTTTTTTTTTTTTTTTTTACAAGCGAACCAATTAGTTGCTGAGCAACTATATTATTTCTAAAGGTTTTCAGCATTTGTTTTTTGCACCTTTTTTATTCTCACACATCTGCAGTTTGGGAAACTGTTGATTTGACATGGCAATGGATTTTATTGAGTGACGAAATTTTTTTGACAAAATAATATTTATAAAAATGCAAATGTCAAATCTACATCTGGGACTTGACAAATGATTCAGTTTTGTCTTTTGTTTTTCAAAAACAGCCATAAAGATGAGTTCAGCATTGTCCCTGTGCTGGTGGGAGCTCTGAGTGAATCTAAAGAGCAGGAATATGGCAAGCTGCTTAGCAAATACCTGGCTGATCCTTCTAATCTTTTCATCATCTCCTCTGACTTCTGCCACTGGGGTTTGTGTCCACTCACACACTTTAATTTTTCAACTGTCAAAACACGGAAAACGGTTAGTATCAATTATAGTCGGTAATGGGTGAAGAATTTCCTGTTTGTTGAAATGAGATGTAGTGCTGACATGATGGTGACATCCTGTCAACACTAAATCTACTAGGTTTTGCAATGATTTGTGGTTTAGTTCTGGCACTAGTCAACACTTCGGATCTGTGTTGATTATTTGCACAATATTCGGTAGTTTTTGAATGCTTGACATCAGTTTTTTTGTGATTAACTTCAATTTTGCTATTATAGCACGTCTCTCTCTCTCTCTATATATGTATGTAAAAATTCCAGTAATCAGAGAGTAAAGGCATGACTTTGGTTTGATACTTTACTTGGAACTATGCAAATTGAGAAGAAAAAAAAAAAAGGAAGTCAAAATGATTGTGAACCATTTTAAATCAAGTCTCACAAATTATTGATGATGAAAGCAGCATGAATCTGGTAAAGATATACAAGCTTTCACTTCTCATCCAAATCATGTCGGCATCACAGACATTCTCTCCACTCACACGCTCTCCATCAATATGGTAGACTTGCCAGAAACACAGGCTGCCTACATAGTTGAAATAAACCTCATAAGTGAGTGTTTTAGAATGCTCTTAATAGGCAGGAAACCATACTAATATCTTTTTTTCGGTGCCTCCTCTGGTTAATAGATTAAGTCAAACATTTTTTGTGTCTGTTCTGCAGGTCAACGTTTCCGTTACACGTACTACGATGAAAGTCAAGGGGAGATCTACCGATCTATCGAGCACCTTGACAAAATGGTAAACCTGTTTCTATCCCCCTTTTCTTCTGGCAACTCTCTTAATGTCTGACATATGAGGTTTACATGCAAGTAGCCCATTCTGGTTTGGGATACACAATGTGCTAATCCTATCGGTGGTTCTAGAAAAAAAAAGGTGATGGAATTTTTCTCCAAGCTAAAGAGTCATTGTTATGGTTACTGTGCCGTGGAAGTCGGCGATTCAAAGAACAACTTTAATACTTTCCACCCATGACAGTCTGTCAAATAGCAGATGTTCTTAGCAACCCAAACCTCATTAAAGGCTTACCAACTGGGCAAAGTACTGTTGCCTCTGTAGGGTAATTTACTGGACAAGGATTGTGTTTGATCTGGAGCTCCTTCTATGAAATATCCATTCATTATTGTGTTACCGAAAATCCATCTTGCTTTTGGAAAGCTGAATATTTTATATCAAGATGTTGTGTTGTGCAGTTAAACTACACCAGATGTCAAATGCAACATTCGATAGTCAACTAAAATAAAAAGCAAAAATTAGATGCATACGTTTTACTGACATCAACAAAGTTTTATCATTACTGGTGTTAATAACTATCTAATTTTATTTTTTCTTTTATAATTTCCTTTTTGTTTTTTTTAGGGAATGGGAATTATAGAACAGTTGGACCCCATCTCCTTTAGCAATTATTTGAAGAAATATCATAATACTATTTGTGGTCGCCATCCCATCGGCGTTCTTCTAAATGTAAGTAACTAATGAATGATTCATGAATTCCGCCTGGACATTTTATTTAGCAAACCACTGTCGACTCAGTAAAGCAAAACCAAAATAATGCAAATAATGGCTAAGCATGGTAATTAGCCTAGCACTTAACTGTCGCAGAGCTTTTTATTAAAGTCCCCCCCCTTAACTAATGTCTCGCCAACTTCCTGCTCTTTCATTATGAAGCTTTTAAGATTACACTTGTCAGTCTGAAAGCATCTCTGAAGTGTTGACTCTCCATTGATTCTTCTCACTCCATCAGGCTGTGGCGGAACTGAAAAAGAACGGCATAGACATGAACTTCTCTTTCCTAAACTATGCGCAGTCGAGCCAGTGCCGAAACTGGTCGGACAGCTCTGTGAGTTACGCTGCTGGAGCTCTCGTCGTTCATTGAGGTGAACTTTCCCAGGAGTCGCGGAGCCTCCTAGAAGACCCCAGCCCCTCCCACCCGTATCCCCATCCTCCCTCGCCTCTTCTATAGGAAGGACATATACGAAGCAGCTGGGAATCCTCATACATACCCGAATCCAGATGTAACGTTAGATACTAACCTCTTCTTCCTAAAGCCTTCCCTGTACCCGTTTTCCACTTGAGGCAACTCGGATGATGCTATAGCTTGAAGTACAGCCACAGTTTTTTGGGTGTTGCAAGGTCAGATTTTTGGTTGTTTTTTTCTTGTTTGTTGGGGGGGGGGGGGTCTAAATGAGGGCAAAATCCACATTTGACCTTCTAAGGATGTTAGGTGTCTGAAGAGCCCTTGTGTAATTTAAACGCAAGACACATTTAAAGTTTAAATAAAAGAAATAAAACCATCGACATTGCACTCTTTTTGCAAGTCTGCATATATAACCTACATAACGTCTCACCTAATGAGAAAAAGGAAGTTGACAGACTGCAACATGCTATGTCCATGTACACCCTGAGAATTGTAGTAATAGCTACTGCGTTGGTCCTGTTGTAGTTTTTAAAGGGCTACACAATACCCATTAACCCTCCACTGTTCTGGATATACCAAAAATAGTTTTATTTCATCTAATCTTTTATTGTAGTCAAATGACATTTTTTTCGGATTCTTATATTCCGTTCTGTTTATTTTCCCTTTGTGATTACCATTATTTAGCTTTCTAGTTTTACTAAGCGTTTGACATATAATCTCAGACTGTGTGGAAGCATATAGTAGTGTTTGAAGTCGACAGGAAGTGCAGGCTGCCTCAAAATGGCAGTTCAGCCTCAACTTATAAATCGTATGTGGGGGATTTATTTTGGTTAGTCTAAAACAATTTTATTTTCTCATGCAAGTTAGCGGCCATGTTTAACAGCTGACTAGTAGTTAGTGATGCACACCCGTATCGAGGAACCGCCGGAGGTGGATTTTCTGAACGGCAAAGGCATTTTGTCTGGATTTCCTCCTTAACCCATCAACCCATCTACCCATCTAGAGCACAATGCAGCAAGATTTTTCCTGGGTAACCATCGGAAGGAAAAGGGCAAGGCTCCTGCACATCTCCATCAAGGTTTGAATATCTCAAACCAAACCCTCAAACAGAAAACAGACAAAGCATGTCACACCATGCAGATGTGCCTTGGGTCAGTGTTAAACATGTTTTTCTTTCCACCCTTGTCCACCCTTCATTTACCCACTATAAAGATTTGATTTAGTCTGTGTTGAATCAGTTTTTGCTGTTTTCAAACTAGGGGGAGAGATTCATCGGCTTCACCCAGCACCCAACCCAACCTGTTCTTGTACTGTTAGAATTGTTTCAATTGTAATTTTAATTTTAGTACTGTTTATTATTATTCTAACTATTATTGCATAGAAATGAACAGTTCACACGTTGTCAAACCTATGTCGAAAATTAATTGAAGCGCTCCTTACCGGAGTCATTTTTGAATCTCAGGTTACATTGAAGCATTACAGAATTCTCGCCAGATATGACAAGGGTCATGGCTGATGTTGCAAAGAAACAATAAAGTGTAATGACAAACGTTACTGTGCTGTGGTCTTTCTTGTCTTATTGCTTGCGATTCCTTTCTGGGTTTGTGACATGTTTACGAGCAGTTGGTGAGTTATTGGAGTCAGAGTCGGCCAAGATTAATTAAAAATGCCGTGTATTATAACAGGAGTCTTGTGCTTTTCTCCCAAAGATGTAGTCTCTTTGCCATTTCTTTTTTTAATTGAAGGATAGCGGAATCATGGATATGCAAGTTCAAACCACATTCTATTCTGAAGCAAGCAAAAAACCTAAATGTGTAAGATGAAAGGTTTTTTGGGCAGTAAAAGCAATCCTCAACATGTTTTCCAGTCATTATGAGGGTATTAATGCTGCCATATGAATTTTGCATTTTTACAACTATATCTGCAAATGTAACCATTCCTAACTGGTCTTGACAACTAATTGCAGAAAATTACTTTTTTAGTTTTTTGTAAATAATACTTTTATTCAACAATGACATATTCAATTGACCAAAAGCAACAGTAAAGACATTTAATATATATATATATATATATATATATATATACAGTACTAGTTTTGGGGTAGCAAAATAGTTTACATTTTCAAACATTATTTTTGTCATTAATAATAATACAGTGAGATTATTGTCTGCACAAGGAGTCAAACTGTCAAACTGAGACAGACTAAATCTAGAAGAACTGTGGCAACATCTCCAAGATGAAGAAAAAAAAACCTACCTGGAAAGCTACCTGAAAAACTATGGGCAAGTGTCTGGCAAGTACCTCGAAACAGAAGCTGTTTTACCAAAAGCTGTAATCCCAAATATTTATTTGATTTAGTTAATAGAAGTGAATTGATAAATGAAATCTATTTATGGCATTATTTTTGAAAGCATCTTCATTTTACAACAATTTTACACGAGTGTCTAAAACTTTGAACAGTACTGTAGTTTTCCAGGTAGGTTTTTTTCTTCATGTTGGAGACGTTGCCACAGTTCTTCTGGATTTAGTCTGTCTCAGTTTGTTCTGTTACTTCATGTCATTCCAGACAGAC
>JAUMHE010000062.1:15736111-15752717 GCA_032359235.1 Enteromius mattozi | reverse complement strand
CATAAAAATTATTTAAAATTAACTTTTATATATATATATATATATATATATATATATATATATATACACATACATATGTAAAAAAACAGTAAATGTCTGCACTCTTAAAAAATATTTTATTCTGGCCAACAGCAATATTTTGACAAATCATGAAGGCCTAATTGGATAATTTGTTCACTTTTGGTTGTGATAAAGATTTCTAAAGCTTTAATTCCATTGTGCAGACATATGTTGTGTATTGTTGTTTTTGAATTTTAGATGTCCACACTTTTTTAGTCAAAAGTATTTATCACAAAATCAGGGATGACCTAACAAATGCTGTACGGTATCAAACAATTTTAACAGTCTATTCAGGTAGAAATGTGGCACTTGGCAAGCCTTGAAAATAAATTTCACAGGTAATACCTCTGAAAAAGGAATGCATAATGCATGAATCTTTTCATACAATTCTGACAAGTGGAATTTTATAATCAATGCTGTAGAAATACAATTGAATGTGACGTGTAACTGGAATGGAATAGAATACCATGTGTGTGATGTGGGTGGCCAGCAGCGTCTCTGTGCAGCCTCCTCCAAGCAGGGCGTAGGGCTCCCTCAGAGTAAGTCGCAACACATGTTCTGCTCTTTGGCATGTCATCTGTCCAACAAATGGAACAAATGTTCATCATATGAGAGAAGTGAAAGTGGGAATTCATGCAATAAATTTGAATGAAGAAATGCAATCCAGTAAATTAGGAAAAAGTCATTTGCAAAATCGGAACATAAAAATACAACAAACAAAAATAATTGTTTGGAGAACTAACAGAGAAAGATGAATGCACCCAAAATAAACCCCAGAGAATGAGTGCAAAGACAGCACATACAGGAATTATTAATAGAGCAGGGCAATACATAGCACATTCACAAGTTATCTGTCCTGATTTTACTGTCGATATAAAAGTAAGCATTGTGAATATTCAGTCGATTTTATGCAGCTTTTATTTGGCCATTAAGTTTCCTAAAGACTGTATCATTAGTATAGATTCTGTAGATGTTTTTCAAATACATAGACAGATGTTTTAAACTTTAGCAGCAAAATGACGTTAGAGTTGGTAAGCTTCATTTTGGTGAATTATTTCAAATTGTGTGTTTGTAAACTATTATATTGGTGATTTAAAATGAAAATAAATTAAAATGAGTAAATTAACACATAAAGATAATTTAACATTTATCAAACCTTCAGTTCTTCCAGCATAGTTTCATTTCTGTGGCAGAGAACCATGGTACTAACAGCAGCATCTTTAGAAGGAAGGAGCTGGAGCAGCTTTCTGGATCCACATGACTGGAAACAGAAACCTTTAACAATTCCGTAAGCTTCCACCGGGACTGAAGAGTAAAGAGAAGCAACAGCTTGAGCACCTGAAATATTAAACACACAGCCAAAATGAAACCTCATTGAATGCAGACTGTCATATCTTTCAGTACTATTGCATATATGGTGTTATATATTATTATGATGTTATTAATCAAAAAAGACATGGTTTTAAATAAATGACAATCAAAAGTACAGACATTATACATACATACCGTTCAAATATTTGGGGTCAACAAAAAAACACAGTAAAAACAGTAATATTGTGAAATAGCATTACAATTTAATAATATTTTTAAATGTAATTTATTCCTTTGATGGCATCCTTTGCAACACTATGTTTTTAGTTTTTTACTGTCACTTTTAATTTGACAATTTCATGTGTCCTAACTAAATTAAAATGATTTACAAAAAATTCAACTGTAGTTTTGTATGTAATTAAAATTTTTCGTACTTTAGATTTCACCTACCAGTATTTTCCTTGACAAATATAATTGCTTTTATGTATACAATTCTAGTTTTATTATTATTTAAAGATAGTGTAAAAACAGATAATTTTTATTACATATTTAAAATGTGTATTATGTATTGTCTTTAAAAAATATATTAAATATTTTTATTTACAAACAAGTTCTTAATTAGTAGTCCATAAACTCCATAAAATGGGTATAAATTCATGTTCAATTCTATAAATATTCCTTGCTGTTGTTAAATATTTACCTGTTATCTGGACAAATGGTTCGATCAGAGCAAGTCCGAGCCTCTCTATCACGACCACACCATGTTTCCTCAAGTAGTGCTGCAGAACAGGATGTACTACTTTTTGGCACGCAAATAACCTCACTTTGTCTTTAACAACTTGCTCTCCAAGCTTCAGGAGCTGCTGAAGGAGATCACGCTCTGGGTCCACTCCCCTATGGATCTCCAAAGCTACATCTCCAACCTCAGAGATATCACCTGACAGTGATACGTTAAAAACCACTACCTTAAATGGGCCAAATCCCAATCTTTTAAGATCCATTATCTCAGGGACATCCACCAGCAGTCCTGGGAAAACAGAAGAATCGCTTACAGCTTGGCCCTCAATGGCAATGGTTACTGTCCTTCCAAAGCAGGTCGCATTGGAAGAGTTGCAAGGGATGGAATACAAGAAGGCCTGTGCGATCAGTGAACTGATATGCTGCATTTCCTTGCTATTCAACATACAGGCTGGTTTGCTGGTGATCATGCTGCGGGCCAGTGCAATGAGTGAATCACATCTGCTGAAGTCTACTGGCACCTTACAACCACAAGAGTCTCCTTTAAGATACGCGTTGCATTCTTCCACAATGTGTTTGTATACCTTGGCTGCTGCAGCTGTCCTGAGGTTATATTTTTGAGTATTTTCAATAAGTCTAAGCATCAAAATCCCCATAAACAGCCCAGAGTCACTGTACCGTGCACTGTGATGTTGAACAGCAGTTGAGATCATTTTGAGAAGCGGCTCAGACATGTCCACTCGTTTGAGCAGGGCTGTAGAGGTTGAAGTTGTCAAGACGTGGCCTCCAATGTTGTTGTGTATTTGTTTCAGTCTGCCAGTAGGTCCGTAGGAAGTACTGAGTATATTTCTCAACAGAGCCATCTTTTGGCAGATGGTAATGTTGGAAAGTGGTTCATCTGTGCACACAGCAGGTTTCTTCTTACAAATGCGAGACATACTGTGGTTTCATTCAGAGAAATTTAATGACGGTTATCAATACAGGTCAGTTATCTTTTAATAACCAGAAATAAATTGATTACATGTTTACTAGTACAACATATATGATTTTATGTATTGATTGCGCAATATTCGGAAAGCCTAACAACATCACATAAAAATTTAATTTATTATTAGTTTTTAATTAAAGGAAAAGGTATATCATAGCTCCTCTAAACGGTCACCGTGTATTCATGAGTTCATTTTAAATAATCCTGTTGTCCGACAAAGAGAATTGTAAAAGTATGTTCGATGTCGTAAATATGAGGTCATTAAGACCGCATGCATAATAATTGTAAAACAAACGTTGTTGTGAGGTTTAGCATGTCACGTCTTAACTACTTTATGTCAACTACGTATTCATTAAAATTTCTTGTTTAGCATTAAGTACAGCAATCGTATGAAAATTGTTGCTGATGATATCTATTCAAAACAAACAGAAGATAAGAAAAGTCTTATAAGATGTGAAGAGACGTCTAAAATGTAGCATATGAGACTCGTAACGTTACATACCCCAAAGTTCATCTCACTGTTAAACTATATAAAAATAATAAAAAAAGAAAAACATCAAAAACTTAAAACCTAACGATAAAAGCAAAGCAGATTGTGTTTACATCCTACACATGCTCTCATGTGGTGACCGAAACATGCCAGTTTTAAAGTATTTAACAGCAGAAACCCATTAAACGCTTGTTGGATTTTGAATCGATAAGATTGTACATTGAATGCGTGACGATTATATGTTTTTTTTTCTATATATATATTGTCACGGATGTTTCTCAATTTACTTGTAATAACGAACACGGCTATCTGGCAAATTATGCAGCCTCCTACATCCGACTGCATCTCCGTGACAACTGCAAGCGCCGGGGTCCTAAACGTGACAGGGCAAGTTTCAAACCATCGGCGGGAGAAAATATTAAAGCGTCTTTTTATAATTTATATTTTATTGTTATCCTCGAGTCGTTTTAATTAAAGATATAGATTGTACATTGTCAGTTATATCTACACAACCCAGGAATATCATACGCAAAGTTTGTGAGCGTTATTTTACCGTCCCATCCTGCTTTGTTTTTAATTTGATTTTCTACAACTTCAGTAAAGTTACAACTGCATATGTCACAAACACGTGAGTATTTCACCCCAGGGATTTGGGTTTCATCACTATACGAACATGTTTTCAGCAATAACAAATATTTTTGTATTTCTCTAAAGTTATGAGATTGTTTGTCACATTTTTCTTTGAATTTTTGCAGTGTCTCATCAGAATGCAGTCTTCTAAATTTGTAGTCAAGGTATGTGAACATATTTATTTCATCTGCTGATTGTAAACACTTGGTCGTTGCTGTAGTGTTTAGTTTCGACATTATTGTTGTTTATTGTGAATAAATTAAATATGCAAGGCCCTTTATGCAAGTCATAATAGTAAGTAATAAGTAGGATGACATTGACTTTTTGTCACTGAGTATGAATTTTAGCTAATAATTTCGACTTTTTGTGTTTTGAATTTAATTGATGTTCTTTTTGTTTTACTTGTCTTTTATGACGTGATATTTGTAACTTTATCTTATTTGATCCCTTTTATGTTGACTTAAAAAGGCAAAATTATTATATACTGTCATGATATTATGATGTTTAATTTTTTTTATGATATATTGGCTTTTATGTCATGATTATCACTTAATTGTGATTTATAAATGTAATTTAATCTCTTCTATGTCATTATTAAAATCATGACATGGTATGCCCAAAGCGTGATTGATTTCTTATGTGGCAGAAAAGGGCTTCTATACATTGCAGTGTACTTCTTTGTATTTACAAGGAACCTTAAAGTGCCCCTATTATGCCATTTACAATATTGCTTTTATGCAGTGTGTAATGTAGCTGTATGTGAATGTAATTTCAATGTAAACAAGCTACAAAGTTCTAAATCCAAATGCAATAATTTAATAATTAAAAATCCCTCTTCCATTATGGCTACATGTCACGGGGTAACACATTAATTCCTGCCTATGTTCTATGTTGGCCGGCCGCGAACAACATCAAACACATCATTTTACTGACAACTGCTTCTCTTATCTTGGGGAGTTCAGCGCAGGATATAGAAAACTATTGCTCAGTACCCAATTTATTTAGACCAGGGGCTCTACTGAATCACAAGCTGTAAGTATAATAAGTATATAAGTATAAATAATAGATGCTTATATTTCCATCAATACAGAACTATGGCAATGAGCTTGTCATTTCGGTAGCTCAATCACAACAGACTGGACCATCTGACCAATCAGAGCAGAGTAGTCTCACAGAAAGGAGAGGATTAGAGAGACTGAATCTTAGAACTGTTTTGAATGAATCATGATATTAAATGCATATTTTGAGAAAACAATTATTATTATTTTTTTTTTTTTACCTGCATGCATATAAACCTTGCATGTATGTAGGAGACTCCCAAAACAGTATTAGAAGCCTTAAAAATGGCTTAATAGGGGCACTTTTAAGATCAAGGCTTAAAGTGGTGTTCAGAGCAGTTCAGTAGCTCTTTACTGCAGTACACAAGATCCAGAGGCGAGGTTATATTCACAAGTAAAGGGTAGAGAGTTTAGAGATATGTAAAGTGGGAGGAGTTGGAACTGAATTCAATCTTGCAGTGAGGTCATGCCGTTGAGTGAGGTCAATTTTTTTTACCTGTTCTTTACTTTCCTAACGCTAGAGGGGGTGGTCGCTTCAGCAATGAGTTGCCTCAGGTAGTACAACAGCATTGAATGGTCTGAAATGAATTCAATATGTAGTTTACAGAATATAACTATTTTTTGTTGTACGTTTGTGCTCATTACTTTTTCAGCCTGAGTTTTGTTACAATCCATGCAAAAAACCTTTTAGATTTAATCAGAATTGTAGGTTTGCATTATATTTTCCATACCTCAGTCTCCTTTTTTTTTCACATTGCATCCTATTTGGATGTTTTTATAATCATGCATACTTCTCTCCAGCTGAATGTCTCCAACGTGTTTCTCGGCAGCACAGATGCGGGCCCTGTGTATTCATCCACAGGCCAGATGAATGAATGTCAATGCTAATGCATGTCAGATGTTGCTAAAAAGCCCCAGTTTTTTTTTTTTTGTTGATGTTTCATATAGTGAAGGCTTTAACTCTTCCTGGACGCTGCTGTGGATCACACACATCCGTATTTAGTGCCAGACTTTGGCTGCATATTTCTCTCTTTCTGTCTTTCTCACTCATCATCTCTCCCGTCTTTCTGTTTTTCATTGTGGGAGAGCGCCACTCACCAACTTCACCCTCCCAGTCTGCACATAATGATACTGTTATACATGTTGTCTCTCCCTGAGAAAGGAACTGTCATGCCCAACACTTTGACCACAGGGAGACATTTAAAAATGGTGAAGCAAACAATACCATCAGCTGGCCCGGTTCTCAGCTTCTAGCTGCACAGAAGACCTGTGACATTTTTTTAAATATTCAATTGTTTTATTCTATCCCACCTGAAGGCTTCCAAAAAGCTTGAAAAACTGAAAATACTGTGTTTTTTGACCCTCATGTAATTCCAAAGCTGTATGACTTTCACACAAAACACACAAGAAGTTTTGAAGAATGTTTTTGTTCACACAATGAAAGTCATCATATGCGTAAAATGCCATAGGTTTAGAACAACACAATGTTAAGTAAATAATGACAAAATTACATTATTGGGTGAATTATTAAAAGGAATATTTGCTAAAAATAGACTCACACTCAGGCTCTCCACTATGTAGATGAGTTTTTTTGTTCATCAGAAAAGATTTGAAGAAATTTAGCATTACCTGACTTGCTTACCAATACTCTGCAGTGAATGGGTGCCGTCAGAATGAGAGCTCAAACAGTTGATAAAAACATCACAATAATCCACAAGTAATCAACACATCTCCATTCCATCATTAAAGTCTTGTGAAGTGAAAAGTTGCATCTTTGTAATAAATTCAATGACATTTTTAACTTCAAACCTTTCCATAATATTGTAATGTGTTGTCTGAATCAGGAGAGAAATGTGTAGTGCATGTCAAGGACTATTTACAAGCAAAACAATCCAAAACAGTTCTAAACAAATATGGTGGTGGATTTTGATGTGAGATGAACAGAAGATGCCTTTTCACTATAGAAGACATTATAATGAATTATGGAATGGTGTTTTGGACATAAGTGGCCAGAAGATAAAATAACTTAACTTTATAATGGATTTTGGTGTGAAAATGTTTCACTTTTTTGCTTCACCTGCTTGGTGAACAATATTTAATCAGATTTTCATTGTGGAATTAACTATTTCATTGAGACAACTACAAGTACACTAAAAGTAAAAAATGTAACCCTGATTCAAAATACAGGTAAAACACTTGTGTAAGTGATTTGTAGAGTCAATTTGTGAAGATCCTGTCCAGCCTGACACAGCAACATTAAGCTGGATGTCATGTTTCCACTGTGCAGTGCAGTTTTTGAAGGTGATGAGATACTCCCACGTAAATTGACTCACGATACAAGTCGAGGCCCTGACTTTCTCCTTAACGCCTCAGAAGTCACTGAATATTTACACAAGACCTGCCACGCCACTCCACTGTTATACCCATCTGGTGTAGGAGGTGGTGGGAGAGCGCGATTCTTGTTTTTGAGTATGAACATTAAGTGCTGGGTAGTATGACAGATGTCTTGGCTCTGGTTTATGTGCTAGGTCGACTTCCCTGGTAGATACGGACCACACACTTGGACCTCCGAGCATCCTGTTACTGTCATTGAATCAAGGAAATATGTTGTCATTTCTGAAACGCAGAGGAAAAACTAGGATGGATGGGAGGATGCCATAGAATTCTTATGTACTGTCTTTTTGATACTGTCCAAGATATATTTTCCGTTTTATTTATTACTGCAGATGTTTAGGTTTGCAAACTTAATGTAGGTAGTTTAGCAGTAGTTCTGTAAACTACAGTTAAATTACATTGGAAAGAAGTAGAGGGACGTTCTTTTGCTTTTACTTCCTTTTTACTAGAATTCTTGGGATCTTTCTGATATTGTTCAATTGTTTGTAGAGCTTTACCAGGTGATATTCCTGCCTGTTCTTGCTGTTGGAATTTTGCTTCTGGGTTGTATCCTTGCTTATGGAAAAAACACAACTCAATTCAGGTGTGCTAACATCCAGACATTAACTTAAGAAATAAAGGCCGTCGTAGTCATAATCGCACGTCCTGATCTTGCCATGTTCGATGTGTTCCTAGCTCAACATATTTTGTTGACCCTGGAACAACATTTTAGTTAAAAAATATAGTCTTGACCATACACCTAAACCTACCCTTACCCATGAGTAATGCCTGAAATCGGAGGAAATGATAGATGACTGACACTGATGTACAAGCACCAAACACTGATTGAATCTAAACTTCACAAAAACTGTAAAGTGTTTCTTGGTTAATCACAATGTTGTTCCAGGGACATGTTGCACTTGGTAAAATCAGGTTAGCGGTCATAATCACACTGATTTATTAGTGGTTTGTGTTAAGATTTTCAAAACCCCTGACCCTAAGCAGTGGCTCCAGACTAAAAATGATTAGGGATTGATTGGCTCCCATAATAAACATTGGCTTTTAAACAAATTGCTTTAATTTAGCAAATGGCTTCTCTGGTTAAACAATACAGAATTGCCAAATAATTGTACTTTTTTTGTACAATATAATTTATTGCAAAAAAAAGCTCTGTAGTGGTTTGTTTAGAATCACATTGCTCTTTCCGGGAAGGAGTCCATTTTGAGTAATGCCTCGGATTGATTTAAGGCTGAGTGAGTTTAATTCAAACTGATAATAAAGTGAATATTTTAGGGATCTGTTTATCTGTTTTGTTTATAAACCAGACATCATAACCCTTGTTGTGTTCATTGTTGCATGCAAACACCAGCACACACACTAAAGATGTAATTTAAGAACACCACCTCATGAGATGATATCTAACAAAACCACTTTATAGAGTATTTGTCTATATCACTGTACATAAATACTGTCAAATGTATGGATTTCACAAGTAAAAATTATAACCATATAAGGACATTCCTTGTTTGGCAGAAGTCCTTGCATGACACATTACATGTGAATATGATTTATATCAATTATTTTATTTCTTGATATGTGTTGCATGAAATTTATATTATTTAGTTAATTTTGATTGCATTATTTTAATGTCATGTGGGGTTACCCTGATGGTGTTTTGACCCTGAGCACCCTATATTTCCCTGTAAATTTTAAAATAATATTTTTGGCAGTGTACTTTTTAATTTATTATTGCAAATGTTAAGTTTTTAGTCACTTTTTTTAGTATTTTAGTTAAGTTGCTCAGTTTGTCTTGCATATCTTGTAAATCTCATTTAGCTTATTGAAGTGAGGTGTACTATTTTCTAAGACAAATGCCATAGACCCTTATTGAAGGAAGGACTTGAGTCATATCTAAAGAAACCATCACAGAACACCATAGCAACCCCATAGCAACATCCTGGCAATCGCCCAAATCACTTTTGCATGTAAAAATCTAGTTAAACTTGTTTGTGTCTTGTTATAAGTTCTAGCTCTCTTGCTGTTTAAGATTGACAGTGCTAATGCTGACCTTCTTGAGGGAACGCCAAGTGACTCATGCCATACAAAATCAGCAAGTCAAGACCAAAGATTTAAACTTTTAACAGTCAACACCCATAGATCTAAAGAATTCCCTCAGGCTCCGGAGACTGTTCGTCGACCTGCGACGTTCTTACAAAGACAAAGACGGAGCTAGACGAAGGGGGGAGTTTTATTGAGTGAGACTACTTCTGCTGCCCTCTGTCTCTTATTCTCTCTCTCTCTCTCTCTCTCTCTCCCCGCATAAACATCTGTGGCTGGTTAATGTTAGCCCTGGAGCTAAGTGCAGAGAAAGGGGGTCTGGTTCTCACAGCAGCGATAGCAATGGTAAAAGAGCAGGGAGGTGTGGTGGCGAACAGGCAACTGCTGCACAAGCGCTCCTGGGCTGACTGCCCGACGCTAATCAGAGAATGAGGGCAGGAGAAAGTGCAGTTAGGGAGGGTGAAACTGATAAGAGAAGGTAACAGGGAAGCATCTTGGGAACTGCAAGTGATTTAGAGCAGAGCCAGAAATCCAAAAAGCCGTAAGCGACCCGGTTTGCCTCATGTGTTTTGTCAGCGATTGGGAGTAGAAAATAGCACGGCTTAGCTGTGGACTTCGGTCAGAGTGACTGATTTGGTACTGTTCTGTTTTATTGTTTGTTTGGTTTCAGGGCCTTTGTTGTGTGTTTTTGGCAGGCCGTACTGATCTGATAAAGAGCGAAAGGTAAGAACAAGCTTAATCAGGAGGTTATTGACCCACAGGAAACCTCAGGTGTATTCAACGAGGATCAACAAACAAAAGGATATGGAAAAAGAAAGAAGCAGTTCTTTGCCTCAGGCCTTGTAGACAATAATTCATATGGTGAAGACTAAGAAAACCTTGTATGATCCTATCTGCAAAGGGTTTCCTGAAGACAGTATCTCTTCCTCTAGAATTTGACAAAGACCTGTCAAGACTTTCATTACACAACATTGAAGGATTTGTTAAAACCATTGCAGGTGTTTAACATAAGCAGACTAATAAATCACACATGGATGAAAAATAAACCAGTGCATGAAAAAGTAACTCTGCAAACAAAAGAAACTCCGCAAACAAACCTAGATTACTTTTCTAAGAAATTTCATGTATCCACCAAGGAGTTGTTTAACAGAGGTTGTGTAGCGGCTAAGGTCAGAGATCACCTTTTGGTTCAGCTGATTTCTGACAGTATTTTTTCTGAAAGGAATTTCTGACAGACAATCACAAAACCATTGCAAAAGTGACTGTTGCAAAACTTGTTATCTTTTAATACTAATCTCTTCAAATAGAGCCAAGGATTTTCTTGTTTGCTGGCATAATAATAGACTTGGATGGCTATAGTATTTGTTATTGTGAAGTTTTGTAATTAAACTATTTTGAGACTCAAATCTCACACAAATATGATTCCAATATTGTTTTACTTGCTTGTTTTCATGCAAACAAGATGGTTGTTAAATGCACAAAAATGTACAAAATCTGAGTGGCTTAGGCCTGACTCTTCCTTCCAAACAAACAAGCATCTTACAGTTTATTTTTTGAATGGATTTTTCATCCACAAATGACTGTTCTGTCACACTGTGCTCGTGTACTAGTTTAAACTGTATTTCATTGCCAATCAAGAAAAGTCAAGAGGTCTAAACCAACATCAGAGCCCAGACCCTGGACTTTTACTACTCTGTAGAAAGAAGAAATGCATAGTTTAGCACAACAAATTGATGAGAATTTTTACACTAATTGCTCTAATCTTTCATGAACCAACCCTCCCTTGTCAGCCAAATTAGCTCAAGTTAACTGCACACGGACGGACACCATATTAGGCAAATCCAGTTTACTGCTTCTCCCTGTCCCATAGTCACACAGGGCCTGGAAAAGCCGAGTGAACATGCCTCTCTAACACTGGGAACATTCCTACAGTCTTCTGTAATGGCATATTTCAGATTTCGAAAAGAAAGTGGAGAAAACAGAACAGCATGCGATAACGTGGTGGTTCCAGAGGCAGCATACGAAGACACATTATGGGATCATCGAAGCCGAGCTCCTTTTCACTGCCTGATTGACAGTTCCCGTCCATCCCCTCTTATGCTTTCCCACGCCACAGTAATTGTGGAAGGCAGTCAGCCGAAACCACTGGTCAGTTGCAGAATGGCCACAGCACAAAGACGGGTAGAGAAAGCCGCTCAGTGTTTTCTAAAGGATCTGCTGTCCTCCACATACACACATACATAAGGATGCCTCTGTTTCTTCTTTTAGCTCTTGTCTCCGCTTGCCCGTGAAGGATTAACTCCTTCCTGGCTTCAAACGCCTCATCGGATGAGATTTATTATGGATGATGGAATGAATGTATCTGTAAGGATCTCAGTGAAATGAAAACGACCTTGACAGAGATCCTAACAGAGCTGTCTCATGTGTCACCACCTATATATAGCCACTTATCCTTAAAAAAAGACTTCCATGGTCTAACACAAGGGGGCAGCCTGTCCCTCAAGTTCAGCAGAGCTGCCACCAAGCTAACCCTCATGTACACAAAGCAACAATTAGAGGAAAATATGCTTTTATGTCAAAAACAAAGCTATTTGGCAGCACGATTTGGCCTGTCTGTGTGCTAATAATGTGCCGTAATCCTGCTTGACTGGAGATGAATTCAGAGGTAAGAAGCCAAACAAGAATGCTGGAGACGTTCTATTTACTCAGTCGCTGTAGATTCCTCTGGTATGGAGAGGCATAAATCATCGCTTATGGGACGAGCCAGAAAGAGACAGAGGAGATGTAAAGAGAGAGAAAATGAGTGTAGCCAGAGAGCGGTGCTGAACAATGGGGTTTACCCAACACACCCTTCTAATTCACTCTCACATCATCCCTTCCCAGCTGGCCTCGAAGAACCCAGAACATTACTGCCTGGCCAGGGCCACTTTAGCACTTCTCCAGGGCCTACTAAAACACACACTCACTCACTCACTTGCGTTCTATCGGGGTTTTATCTGGAAGTGCTCTAGAATGTGTTCTGGACTGTGTCTTGAAAAGGGGGATTTCTTATGGTCTGCTCCCCTCTGATGTCATCAGCTCGTTCCCCCTAGTGTCAATCAAGTTTGCGTCCACATTTGCTTTGAGCTCAGGTGTTGACATGCTTCAGCACCGGCTCCTCTCCGGCCTCTTGCGGGTGGTCCTGGAAAGGCCTGTGTGAGTGGACCGAAGCACAGTGACAGGCTTGGTCTTGTGCTCATGTGTAAAACATAATCAGGCCGGTGTGGAGCGGAGATGTAACGATTGCTTAAATGGCTGCGACGGCTCTGGCTCTCCTACTCCGCCATGACTTATTGTCCCTGACGTGCTGACGCAGCACTCCAAGAATCCCACTCTTCGCATGAAGTTTTGCAGCCTCCCCGAATCTGGTCTTCTTCTCGTCAAATTTCCATAAACTAACAGGTTAGCGAGGGCATCCTTTGGTAAGGCATTTCCTCAAGCTGCAAATCCTTTGCTGTGTCAGTCCTCCACACGGCTTTGGTTTTAACACCACCGTCTTTGAGATCAAGTGTATCTGGTTACTGACATAATGCTAATGAGGTGCGTTTACAAAGCTTGTAAAACTGGTGTGCAGAGAGGGGGGAAGCAGATGCACAAAGACAAGAGGAAGGGGATGGAGTGACTTGCCTTCAGCTATGGATTTGAAGGTGTCATTCAATCAGCTCAGTGATGACTTCTTTTTGTTGTGTTTAAGCCCCCCATCTCTCTCTTTCTCTCTCAAAGTGTGGGAATTACGCCGTGCTGGTGGATCTTCACATACTGCCCTTAGGTGGCCAAGACAATGCCAGCTGGTTCTCTCCAGAGCACAGAAAGGTATGGGAATAAGGGTGTGTTTCTGTTTGTTTGTGTTTGTGCTCTTACACTTCAATAGACTCATACTGCAGGAATCTGGTATTTGGATCTACTCTTGGGGATCTCCCCCCATCCTCCTTCTGCTTTTATAAGATATATGTTTTCATTGGCCCACGAAGCCGAAAGGCTTTGAATGATATTCCCTCCCAGGTTTAACTCTACATGCAGAACGTCTAGTTAAATTTGATCTCTATATAAAAAGTTTAAGACGAATGTCACCTTGGGAGGTTTGTCTTTGTTTTCAAGATTTCAAGTATGTGTGCAAATGATGTGTGTTTGTATGCACAGGAAGTCGGCTCTCTGATTAGAGATGCTTTGGAGCTGAGGGTGAGGCAGTGTCAAGAGGCCAGATACCAGAAGATCCAGCCCAAACCGAGGAAGGATCTCACCCTGACTGGCCCTCTCTGTCTTGAAGGTATAGCACACATGGGCTCTGCATAGTAGTACTAACATGGGATTGAAACTTACTTCAAGGCTGTTAAAAAAGCATGTTCTATATGGTATGAATATGAGTAATTCTCGCATACTGCATCCACCATATTGCCACCATCACATGACCTATGTGTCACTTCTTTGACAGCTCCTTTCCTAAAGCCTCATGGGGAATTTTAGAGTGCTAATCAGATGCACACTTCTCAAAATCTATCTTGAGTATTCTTCACCTACTTACTTATGAATACTATGAGTTCAGACAGACTACTCATCTATTATTTGCACACTATAGGGTTAGTAACCTGCACACATAGGCAGTATTTCATAGCATTTCTTTTCTAGAGTTGTTGGTGTTTATTTACCAATGTTAGATATTTAATTGCATCATTTTGTTTATGCTATTGGGAAATGTTCAAAGGATGATGACTTACATACCATTCCTTAGGTTCATTAATGTCTACTAATGTTTAGCTATACTGATTTATGTGATACCTATTTGAACCACAAATACAACTGTACTCTTTCAATACAGTACTGAATGCACGTCTAAAGATGGGAAATATCTGTTACACCTGCATATTTGACAATTTGCTATAGGCTATTGAAATATATAATTACCAATGATCAAGCTGCAAGTGAAGACCTGTGTCTTTGCTCATACCTACTTTAGAAACGATCTCTCTTCATAAACACGAGACATGTCACACTGCTTCACAGCTTGAGCACTCTGTACGTGGTTGTCCTACAGCAGGAAGGGAAAGATTTCAAAACAAAGTGGAGAAATCGAGGCTATACCTGCATGCCAGCAAGAATAAAAACTAGTTGAGACTAGGTAGCACTCCCCAGGAGTGTCTCCACCACCCCCACAGAGATGTGAACGTGTTTGACTTGGCTTTTCTTCAGCATATATGCAAGCCACCTTCTCTTATTGTGTTTTAACTGTATGTTGACCAAGGATGTTGAAATATATATATTTTTAAAATTAATTATGAACTTCTTTTGAACATCCCCAATATAAAGTCTTAAAATCCAAACTTTTCTTTTTTATTAATAACAGCAGTATGTAATCTGGAATAACCACATGATATCACATATCATTTCAACAAAGCTGAGCTGTGGATATTTCCAGCATTATAATGTCCACAATCCAAACTTTTTAGAACTTTTACTTTATGCCTAATGTCAGCAGATTTGTGAAAAAATAAGCATTCGTGCATCATTTTCAATAAACCAGTTATTTCTAGTCAATCAAACGAACAAACAAAAAAACCCCCGCAATTGTGTAACCGGTGTAACTTGATTCCTAAAATTAAAATTTCTTATTCTTTAGTAAGTTGAATACCTTGTAGGTTGTTTCATGAACAAATTTAATGAAATTAAATTATCAGTTAAAACATTGGACTGTGTAATTTACTGCATTGGCAAAGACAGAATTAATAAGATGAGACACTGCAGGTGAATAGGGTAAAAAAATAACTAATAGTTATCACCTTACTTACCTAGTACTTACTTATTACAAGTTTTCTAAAATATCACGTTTGAATAGGTAATGAGGCATTAATGAAATATGCACTAATTTACTAATTTGCATAAATTTTTTGAACAAAAATCTAAACACTGGATGAAGCCAGTTTTAAAATTCTTATTTAATTTGTTTGACATGTTAGAGTCAAATTTTTACAGAGGGAATTTGGGGTATCTAGCGACTAGCTCCATAATTCAGAAAATACTTAGAACAGACAGAAAACAATACATTTTAACAGGTTTTTGGGGGGAATAAAATGTTGTGTATATTATAAAGCAAATTACATATGAACAAATCCCACTGTAAAAACCTTCAGGATATAGACAGGAATAAAAATCAAAAGTTTGGTGTGTGTAATTACTACTGATGTGGAGATATGTGGTTCAGCAAAGGAGAAAAAACTCATTTTGAGAAAAATGCCTTTAAAAATATGTAAAGTAATTGGATCTATTGATACAAATAGAGACAGTGCTATCAAACAAACACTTAACAGTGTCTTTTTGGTTGTTTTCTTTCCACTAGTCTGAAAAAATATTTAATGAAAAACCAAAAAGCCCAAAATCTCAAATTTGACAGGTGCATGAAAAAAACTGGGTTTTTGCCTGCAGTGTCTCCCCTTAACAGTATAAATGAAATTAACTCAAATGATTCAGAATCAAGTTGAATTTAAATCTAATCAAATTGAGTCAGAAGAATGTATGATTCTGAATCAAATCGAAAGAGGAAATCTGCTACCTAGCCTAATTACTAAAAGACAGTTCATAGCAGTTCTGGGTATTGACAGCACACTCTAAAAAGGCTGGGTTAAAAAACAACCCCCCAAAAAATTACTTGGAACAAAGATCACAAGTAAAGAGTCCATTTTAATGGCATGGCTCGAAACAATGGCGAAGGTCTGGGATGTCAATGTCTTGTCTCCTCTGGCAGAAAATATGCAGGAAGGCATCACTGGTCTCTGCATTTTGCAAATATTCCGCCATATTGGTCCCCTCCTGTTAATTAAATAAACACAACACTTAGTCTAGCAACATAACTAACAAGTTAAGTGTATT
>JAUMHE010000062.1:15710786-15728599 GCA_032359235.1 Enteromius mattozi | reverse complement strand
TCAAAATAGTTAATCAAAGTTGTTGTAAGACAAGAATGCATTTTGGTTTTAGTTTTTGGACAACTCTAACGAAAGCTTTTGATCCACTTTAAATGTTGACTGGTGTGTGTGTGTGTGTGTGTGTGTGTGTGTTTGTATATACATACACACACACACACATACATACATGACATTTTATATACATATGTCTATATATACTTTATGTACATATGATTTTGAATTAGCATATATGCTCCATGCGATTTGTAATTACAATTAAATTGACTGAAAACCTTGTAAAGTCCACTTTGCTGCACACTTTCAGGCGATTGGAACATACCCAAAGAGTTCTTCGATTTCCCAGTCACAGAACATGTGACCACTCCAGCTGTCGGCTATCAACAGCTATTAACTCTCCCCAGATCCTTTTGTGTGAACTCACTCATACACCAGAGACGTTTTTCCCTCTCTTGTATGTGTCGGCCTGCTTAAATCTACATGGTTTCGTCATGCATGCATCAAGCATGGTGTTTCGTGTTCATTCCCAGCATAGATGTGTCTATTGTCGACCTGTGTGTGGCGGTTTGTGCGTGCATGTCACATTTATCACATCCAGCGAGCGTGTCACATGCCAACACATTTCCTGAGCAGTCTGGTCTGCTCTCAGCTGCAAAGGCCATTTTCCAAATGTCAGCCCTCGTAGCTTCTCCCTGACTGGCTACCTCATGCTTCCCCATTAGCTCATAGTGAGTTGATTTATTTATGCTTTAGAGAGGGCGGGAAAGGGGGAACTTTTCCCACCAAATGTCTTGGCTTGGTGCAAGCACGAGCCGGACTCTTGGCACACTAACCAAGGAAATGTTTTCTGCTGGAAGACAGCGGATTGCGTTATTTTATGTAGACATGTGTAGAAGCATATCTGCCCTGAAAAGGGCAAAAAGTAAGGTTTTCCTCCTTTTTAAGAAATAATCATGTTTAGAGTGAGATGAATGGTATACTGTTAGCACTCCTTCCTGATTACTCCCTTTTTAAAAGAAATAATTCCCTGCAGCCCCTTTATGACCCAGTCTGACACCCAGTCTGTTTGTTGCTACGTTACACGTGCTTTTACCTATCTCTGTGCTGCAATTTCAAAATTGAGTTATTAGGTTTAAACGGAGAACATGAGCTTATTAGATTGCTGCTCAAAATTTCTGCCAAATAAATGTTTTAAGATGAAGCTAAATCAGCTCTCTGTCTTTCATTGCAAGAGTTACAGTATGATAAAAGAAGCTTGTTTTCTTTTTCTTAACTTACTCTCACCTCATTTTTCCAGGGAGAACCCATGAATTAAAAGATCAATCTGGCAATAGAGTTCATGAAAGCGACCCAGTTTCATGTGAACGAACAAACTTAATGAATGACTCACTTTGCATTCTTTCAGTTTGGAATGCAAGTAATTTGTGCGAAATCAATTGTGCGTAAATCGGTATATCGAATTTGGGCACTAGCAGTGATTTTAATAGACTAAACATTGAGACACTGAGGACTCAATTATCATTTGCAAAGCGACTCTGTGATTAAAAAAACATTTTAAATATCATATTTAAAGGGTTGTAGTAGCCTCACTGTAGTGTCACACACACTAAATCCTGCACTGAAGCTCTCCATCAAATTCATCCACACCGAGGCAATTTCAATTACAGTGCACCATGAACAGCTGTTTGTGCTTTCACTCGTTTTGAGGTAGCTCAGAGATTTACTACCTATATGCATGTTTTCCCACATCAGTGTGCTTGATCTGATGAGTTTTAATGGATGAGTAGGAGGAGAAACGAGGTGGGCAGTTTCTTCATACACCTCCTCCTCGCCGAGCCCCTTCCTCTTTCCCACAGGTGCCAGGGCTTACAGTGCTGGTGTGGCAGAGGGGGAGGGAACACCTGGCAGGCTGTTCCCCCTGATGGTCTGCCGGGTTCAGATGCATTTTCCCAGGCTCCCCAGATGAATGGTCACTAATAGCCGTGGGAGAGGGCTTTACGAGCGCTGCACAGTGTACCAGGCTGACTCCTCTTGGCAGGCCCTGTGAGGAGGGCTTAAAGCAGTGCTGGCTGTCTGTGACCCAGCCCCAAAGCCAGCACAAGTGCACTGCAGCAGATAGCCTTACTGCTGGAGAATGTGTTTACAAGGGCACAGTGGGAGTGAGATCTCACTCAGTGAGTGGAGGGATGTGGGACCGACTGCGGCACTCCATCCACTTCTGCATTCACACAGCAGCATAATGAGGTGCTGTTATAGAGTGATAAATACGGTTACGCTCATGTGAAATTTTGAAATGAATTTGATGGTGCTATCAACCAGTTTAAGGTTTGACAAATTGACCTGCGTTTTCATTTGTTATATAATAGCTAATGATTCATACCATATTTTTATCAGCCAGTGTTAAAGATTTTTAAAAGTGAATCTAAATCAGTAGATATTGAATATACACCATCGTTGAAATGTTTGGGGTTGCTTTTAATATTTTACTGAAAATAATTATTTTATTAAGTAAGGATGTATTGAATTGATCAAATGTGACAGTAAGGACCAAATCAGCATATTCAAATGATTTCTCAAGTAAGGTTGCTGAAATTTCTGCGTTGCCATCACAGGAATAAATGACATTTTAAAACATATTAAAATAGAGGATATTTATTTTAATCTCCAACATGATTTCACAATATTACTGTTTTAATGCATTTCTAATGCAGCCTTTGGTAAGAATAAATAACACAAACACACACACACACACGCAAACTTTTGAATGGTTGTGTATATTGGCTGATTTTTAGTGTATACTTTTTCATATGTTTTATATGTATATTTTCTAGATAAAAATTTTTAGTCTTTAGCAAATCTCAAAATTAATATCCATTGTTTATACTATATATTATGATATTGTGAGGCCTAAATTCACTTTTTAATGATTTTTTTTTTTAATAGTGTTGTGTCTGTGTCCCCTTCCCAACAGTTTGCAATAGGAGTGTTCCGTTTCTGCCCCTCATGCCCCGTAGCCTTTAAATATAAAGCATGTGGCAGCATTAGCAGCAGTTACCTGCCCTGGAACATGTGAGGGGGACTAGGCAGGATTACCAGTATGGGAAATGGAGACCTGGGAGCAGGAGCTGTTGAATTCCTTGGGCTCTTTTGACTCCCTGTCTGTCTGTCAGTCTGTCTGTCTCCTTGTTCTAGAATTAGCCCTTGATGCTTTGTCATGTTGCAGTTGCTGTGCAAATCCACCTCCTAAGCCCGTGTCTCGCTGTACAGAAAAGCCCCTGGACAGCCGGACTCTTACTGCAAAACTTTTCTCCTGCACTTTCACACTCAAACTCTCGAGTACACAAATCTACACAGCTTTAACACACCCGTCTTTGGCCTGAAACGGATGTTTATACATTCAGTATGACTCTATCTCACCACACACACCCTGTCTTTCGTCCGGGGTCAGCGGTGTTCCTCTGCTGCTGTCCCACCACAGGACTCTGTATGTAATTAGGGATTGGGGAAAGAGAGCTTGATCAGTATGGGATTCATGGGACTGTTTCTCAACCACAATCTGGTCAGGCACATTCACACACACATACAGACACAGCCTCTGTGAACCCAGGCTATACATGCCGCCTGACCAAACTTCACTTCAGGAATTCCTAAATTGTTTTAGAGGATCACCCTGCCTTTTCCTCTCAACGTATTTGTTTCAAGGTCCTTTTCTTCATTCAATCCATAATTATTTTTTTGGCCGCTATTATATTATAATTAAATGCATATTTGCCTTGCAGAGGAAGTTTGATTGTTCTTCCACTGTAAACGGCATTGCATATTTCGTCATTAAGGCCTTGCAGGCACCAGCGTGCTGTGCAGGTGAGTCAGTTTTAATGCACAGGAATTTATAATCGCACAAGCTGGATGGATTTAGTGGGAGAGAGCGATGAGGAGGTCTGGATTCAATGACAGGCCTAGCTCTGGTTCAAAACCTTCAGAGCTGCAGAACAGCACATAAGTCAGGTTTTCAGAAGCTTCCCCACATCGTTAATCTGTTGGAACCAAACAGGAGGAATGTGTTTCCTTGCCCTCATTCACACCACTCTTCCCTGTTTGCTCCTGGGGCATCATTAATCCTCCTTATTGCTATATTTACTGTACCACACCTGTATATCATTTATGGATAGTTTTGTACCAAAACTCTGTATATACTGTGAATGTCTTCAAACTGTACTTTTAAAAAAAAAGGTTATTCAACTATAATTCAGTCTAATTGCTGTTAATCTAATTCAGAGTAGTAGCCCTACTTTTCCCTAAGGAGGTCAGGTAATTTTGTCTTTCACAGACTTGCAATATGATTTTAATCAAACATGATTTTCTTCCCTGACACAACCCTTCCTAAATATTATAGAGCAAATTACTTTTTTTTCAGTGGTCCTTTGAGAAGTCTAATCTTGTCCGGATGGGAATGTCTGTAATTGTAGTACATTATATTTTCAAAATGCTTCTCATTTATTTTGACCTTTATCAAATTCAGTTATTAAAGCTAAATTCAGAAATGCATTAGAGTGAAAGTAAATACATTTAAATTGTAACAACGATTTTAACTTTATGTAATTGCAAATAAATATTTGATAATTTCCACAAAATATATTAAGCAGCAAAAGTGTTTTTAACATTGATAATGATAATGAGATCTATTTCTTGAGCACCAAATCAGCAGGTTATAATGATTTATGAAGGATCATGTGTTGTCATTGTCATGTGACCTCCCAGCATCAGTTGCATCACTTCACTGCCTTTCACAAATCCTCTCCCATGGCCTAATGGGATAGTGAAGTATCCACTGAGTGCACACTTCAGAATCTCGCCAGAAATAGTAGGTCATCTGGGGACTGTTTGACTACTGTTTTATGAATACTGTGAATTTGGACATACTACTGTTCATGTATAGTATAGAAGTATGTGATTTCAGATGCAGATGCAGTTTCATTCAAGAATGCTGTGTTGATGATAATTTATTAGATGTTCTCACCCGTTTTCATAGCTGTGCTAATGTCATATATATTTATAGTGCAGGTGCAGCCAATTACCTAAGTGTTGCATTAGGAGCTCTAATTAGAGGAGACATCTGTAAGGAAAAGAGGCAGGATCTTCAATGTCAGTTGATCTTTTTGCTGTGTCATTATGGGATTTCAGTCAATAAATGTCAGTGTAAGTGTTTGGTCTAGGTTTTAATCTTTTTGTGTTTAGTTAGATTATAAAGGAAGGTTTCTGAAGGTACTTTAGTCCATTTACTTATCTACAGTTCTATTTTTGATCATGTGTTGCATCCTCCTGTTGGGCCACATTGCAGCATTTCATAACCATGCTGAAGGGGTCACCCAAATGTTAAATTGAACACTCATGTGCAAATATTGTTTCAGGTGGACGTTGAACAGAGTGATAAGACACACCGCCCGCTCGGCCCAGGCTACAGTTACGCAGACGGGTGTGATGTGCTTCCAGGAAAACCCCGCTCGGCCCTTCCATGTGGCGACCCCCGTGAAATGCTCACACACATACACACAATCACCCGGGAGCCCCACCCTGACCCAGTAAGAGCGGGGGACAAGATCTTAGAGGGTGATCATTCACATCAAAGTGAGGGCCGAGAGAAAATATTTCTACAAATTCCAGCTCGGTCACCTAGACACCCGTTCTCTTTCACATCTGTGAGATCACTTCAGGATCGCCCATTGCACACAGTAGCTATATGCTCAGATATCACTGATTGTACCCGCTTTTACCACCAGAAATCATATCTGATGTTGTCTGTTTTTAGAGCTTGTCGTGTTTAGATTGTACAACCTCTTTGGCTTGTCGAGATCTAGACTGTGGTGCTGAGAGATGATTATTATTCTTTCGCATGTTGAGCTGTCTGTGCTCTCCATTTGTTTAGAGCTGATGAGGTTTTTATAGCTCGTGTTCTTCTTTGAACTCTGAATCAGTGGAAAGAATGCCTCTAGTTGGAGACAAGGGATCACTCACCCCGCTCTTCCATTTTATTTCACATTCCTCTTTACATTCTTCTGGTTTGTTGACTTTTCGTTCTCTCTATTGTTTTCCCAGGAAGTGGTAAAAGCTCCGGGGGGTGCCCCTGCATGTGTGTGTACTGATGTACTGTATATAAACGGTTTCAACGACAACAACATAAACAAATGTTACTGCGCATGCGTGCTATTGTGGCCCTAACTTAACTTCCGGTAGACATCCAAATGGAATCAATAACAACAGCTAAAACCTTCTAGAGTAGAATATAACAAGCAATTATAATGCTGCGTAAATCAGACGGATTTATTAAAAATGCAAACTCATTCTCTGCCAGCAGGAGGTGCTTTAAGCACAAGAAACAAGAGGTTTCCCCGGTAACGGCTGTAGACAAAGCAGCTCTGAGCTTACAAACGCTGCCTTATATGCAGGATAAATACAGTCTACCTTCAGAAATACACTGATATAAAAACACTCACGCCTCGGTTTGATTTTTAAACATGCATTAACGTTATGTGCTCATGTTAATTCAACAAAGCCTTTGAGACAATCGGTCAGTTTTGATATCGTGGCAGGTCGCCACAAATAAACATGTATAGGAAACAATTCCCACTGCACTAAAAACCTGAGACCAACTTCATTACTCATCATTTGCTGCGTTTGTAGCTGCGGCACTAACCAGACCGATAAACAAACGCAGACCAGAAGTTAACTTAGGTCCAGACGCATGTGCCCGATGAAATGGTCTATATTTCTGCCCTGGGTTAGTGTCATCGAAACCTGTGGAAAGACGTATTTTGTGATGTTGTTTTGCCATGTTCATTGAGTGTTGGAACGCTTTTTATCAATCGTCTTCACTGGAACATCACATGCCACTTGCAACATCTGGTGGGTCTGGTGGCCATGTTCTGCTTTTGTTAGTGATACAGATCTGATAGAATAATATTTCAGTTTTTTCATTACATTTTTTAAAGCTTTCTTAAAGTTTTTTTCCCTCACAAAACTATTATTTTCTTTAAAAAATAAATTGTACTAAATGTTTTCTTCTTCTTTTCCTTCTTCTTTCAAAGAACAGTTCAACACTGTAAGCTGATTTGGCTGTAAAATAATGCAAAACATCAATTGGTTTTGCTAAAATACCAACAAACAAACCAAAACAAAAAAAAAACATTAATGTCAGCTAGCTAGATAAGATTATCTTGTTGACAAAACAGCAGCATTTGAAGCAGCAATGTAGAATACACCAGAAATCCATGTATTTTGAGTTTGCAAGGGATTCAAGTAGTTCTCTCTCACGCTGAAATGTATTTAAGAGTTTAATTTTATGGGCACATTCGTTTACTTTTAAGTAAGTAATTGCGATACAGTGTTGAGTCACTGCATGTAAAATCTGGGTCTTGAATCAAAAACAGTTGAGAAGCACTTCTGTAAACATCACTTTTTTTATCTAGATAACTCCAGTATTTTCTTTCTCTTGAGGAGGGGTGTTTTGGATGTGCTTAAACTGCTAAAAGACACTAAGATTTACATTTAGCTTGCTTGCCTGGCCCAGAAGAACTGAAGCTGCAAGAGCTTTTTTTTTCTTTCTTTTTTTCAACCAACAGCTGATTTCTCAAAACAAGCCTTTCTGTGGTTCTACTCTAGAGCCAGATTCCTCTGTCTGCCTTCTCTTGGGAATTGCCTCTTTGAAGTAAAGGAAAAGAGGAAACACAAATGCAATTAAAAAAATGTTTTTCTCAGTAAGGAGGTGGGAGGATGGGTCACTCTAAGTTGGGATGGACATGAATGAAACTGACTAGACAAGTTTTTGAAGCATACAAAAAAGATGCCCATTTCTTTATCACCTGAAATATGCAGATTATCAGCTTTTTATTTGTTCAAGCCATCCACACTAAAGTTAAAAAGGGAAAGAACATGCCCTAGGCTCTTGATGCTGAGCAGAGGGACCAAATTTTATTTTCCCATAACTCTCCCAAGCTTTTGGGGGCGGCTGGTTGCATACTCGAATGATTAGGAGCAGGAAAGATAAGATGCTGATACTGTCCACGCATGCTTTATTCCCCCCCCCTCATTGAAGTTGGTAGGGTTCCATGTGCCATCTTGATCTCTGCCGGTGTTGTCTTTCTCCTTTGAGCGCTTTAAGGTCCAAGCCATCTCAAAAGCATATAAATCTGATATCGAAATCCTCCTCAGTTGATTCTTTGTGATGGGGAGGAACACCTGAGGGAGCATCTGATTCATATTAACCTGCATTTCTTAGATGAGCACTTCTGTGAATCTAGGTGTTGCAGTTCCCACTATTCTTGTATCACTGCCCTTGAGCAAAAATGAGCACCAGTCGCCTGCAACCTTGACATGAATATCAACATTAGGAGCCTGTTTGGCAGGCTCACCGGGGTTTCACACATGATGCTTACCATAGCCTATTGTTCTCAAAGGTGGGATAAAATAACATTTATGATAATTATTTTGTATCTTGGATACAGTGACTTGAGTTTGGGGTTTATTAGGATTTAAATGCTCTGTTGTTTCTTTCAACGTTTAAGCCTTAAATGGAAGCTGTATCAAAGCAACTGTGTGCAGAAAGTGTGATGCTGTCCTAATCTACCTTCTTTCTTTACCGTGACTGATTGTGTCATTGCTTCTACAGCATAGTTAGTTTTGATGGCAGATAGAGGACAAATGTATTGTAAATAAAACAACTAAAGTGGAGCTGCTGTTAAGCACTAAGTGTAAAGTAGAAGAAAGTAGGAGGTAGATCCATCAATCACATACAGGGGGTGTTGATGACAGTTTTGTGGCTGGCAGACACTGTAATTGCATATTATTACCTGCAGAAGCTCCAGTTTGTGGACCTAGCTAGCTGTTAGCAGGGCCTGCGATGACATCAGCTGGTAAACCTGTCTTCTCTAATGCATTTCTGCTCATTTGACACATCTAACACGCACTCTGAAGACAGACAATGTTCTGGATGTGAGGTTGAGGCTATTTTAGAGTGGCCAAGCTAAGTTTGTTTTTCGCTCTGGTTTCTATGATCTGAACCGGTATGCTCAAGCACTTGGGGTCATTAGCTAGTGATCCGATTCATTTCATGTGTATTTTACGGTCCTGTGGCAGCCTGGGGCAGTCTCTCACAGACAGTCAGAGAGGTTGAGGGCTCTATTCAGGGCACAGAGTGAGAGCTGATGGATTACCATGCCTGTTTTCTTGTTTACAGCTGCACCAACAGATATCTAGCGTGTTCACCAGGCCCCCTCTCTTGCTGACAAATTCCTCCCAGATTAAGCAACAGTGCTCTGCCTTCATGTCTAGTGGATCTTGCATTCCTTGGACAATGACAAACAGATCTAGGCTGGATTCTCCTTTGCCCGCTGTCTCTTAAATTAAAACAGAATGGTCGTGCAGTTGCTCCAACACTAGGAGGGTTGAATGAACTTGTTTTCTTGGCATGTTAATAGTACGGTTGCTCTGGCAACTGCAAAAGTAAATGAACGATTAATGTTGACATCACTGATTGCTTCATATAATGACACAAATTACACATTTGGAAGCGATTTCAGTGTCTTGGGCTGCTTTCACACTTTCTGATTTGCGTGATCCGAACCATATTCAATAAAACAAAAATGCTGTTTACAGTTTAATAAACGTAAAAAATGTAATTAAATTAAATAATTATTATTATTTTTTTTTTTAATCAATTTATTAAATATATAATTTAATGCTAATCTTTTTTCATTAACTATGGGTTGGACTGAGCAAATCAAATATATGTTTTTAAATACACACAAATTTCTCCTTTTCTTTTACACTAGAAATCATTCGATTATTATGGAAAGATCATGTTTCATGGTTATATTTAGTGAATTTCCAACCATAAATATATCAGAACTTAGTAATATGCATTGCTAGGGATTTGGACAAATTGCCATGTTCTCAATATTTAATATGTCCCAGATTTCCGGGGTCACATATACATTACACCATATGCACTGTAAATTGCCTAATATAGTGTTTAATAATCTGAGATTATAAAACAGATTTCGGACAAATGACAAGAGAGAAGCTCTAGTGTGAACATGTCCTTTTTTAAAGAGCTTTTCATTTTTAAAGGAATAGTTCACCCAGAAATTAAGATTTTTAAAGAACCAAACAGTTGTTGGTCCCCATTGACTTCCATAGTCGGAAAAGAAAAACTGTTGAAGTTAACAGGCACCATCAACTGTTTGATTACCAGCATTCTTCAAAATATCTTTTTATGTTTAACATGAGAAAAAAGAAATACAGGTTTGGAATGAAATGAGGATTAGTAAATGATGCTAACATTTTAAATTTTGGGTGAACTATCTCTTTAACTTGAATATATTCAGTTCTGATTCTTCTTGTTGAAGGATGTCGATCCTGAATGAGTCACAAACTAATCTTGGGTTATGCATTTCAGCAGTTTGATTGGCCTTTGCATACACCCTATTTATTCACTTCTTCCATTGTTTGAACATAATTGTGCAAACAGAAAATTTTACAATAAATCTTCATTTATTCTCCTGTCACCATATCGTTGCAAAATAAACGCTAACAGAAGGATCAGGTCTTACATCGCATTGAAGGAGTTTATTCTGTGATAATTACCTGCTGACTGTACATGATCCCACTTAATAAATGTTGACAAATTATTTGATTTTGTGAGAGAAATGAGATTGATGAATGCACAAGAGGCACAGCATAATCCACTATACAGTAGCAGTTGCACACTAAAACATTTGACCTCAGAATGCCTCACAATCACAATTAAGTATTCCAGTAGGAATAATAAATAACAGTCTTCAGTGCGAATATTAAGCCGCTTATCCAATATTTAGAGATATTTGCAGTCTAAAATACAGGTTATGCAGGCAAAATGGCACATTATATGTTTTTCTCAAAGGAGTGGAGCATGAGTTCATAAAACTCTCTTACCATTAGAGGCTGTAAATAGTTTCAGCGTTCAGTAAGTCTTGTTACAGTGGACTTCAAAGGCCATGAAGCCCCTGGCACAGCTTACATTCATGCCTGAACTATGAGGCTTCATTCTCATTTGCTTAAATGCTTTGCTATTTTTTTTAGACACTAAATCGCCTTTGTGTGGTGTCATATTGGGCGGACATTAACAGCCTTTGTTCTGGCTTTTTGCATGGCCACGTATAATTGATAACGTCCATGTTTAGGAGATGTGTCACAGGCTATGGTTTAATACAGTGCTGATTTGCATTAAAATTATTTTCCCAAGAAAAGTTTCCTTGTGCGTAAATTAAGATTTGTTTAAACAAACAGGCAGTCCCTAATGCTATTGTTTTATCATTAGCTTACTGTGACAAGCCATCACTGTTTGAATATCACCAGTGAAAGTTTTCTGAGTGTTAGCGGATTTGCTGCATAAAATGTTTTCTTTTGCAGGTGGGAATGTTCGCTTGGCGGTTCACTTCATGAAACGACACGTCAACCTGAGATGCATTATCAGGCAGCACTACAGAGGTAGTTTATTTCCTCTTCTCATTGACTACAGAAGACTGGTTTGAGTATTTCTTTCCACATTAAGTTGACTCATGAAACAGATGACTGTATCAGAAGCACCTGTGTTGTTATTAGTTCGTACAGCTGTCAGGCTCAGTCAGAGGTCACTGTCTGGATCGTTTTTATTTTGGAAAAAGTTGACTGAAATATGTTCACTGAGTTGGCAACTCAGAACATGATTCCAAATGCATTTTATGCAGAACTCATAGTTTCAAGTTGAATGTATAGAGAGAAGCTCTTTGAAGAAACAACCCATTATATTTGTATAGACAGTTGGAGACGAATGCACTCCGTCCTAATAGAGGCAGAGCTCAAAAAAATATTTGAGACTACAGCCAAGTCCACCCGAGCCTGGCTTGACAGCAGCTCACAGGGAAAATGTGGTTTGCTTATCATAGTAAACAAGTTCAGAATAAAGCTTCACTGTATCTTTAGAGAGATAGCATGTCAGAATCTGAAGGGAATTACAGTCATCATTCTACATGATTTATGTTGAACATGTCCAGAAAAAGATACAAACTAAAGAGAAGCATACAGACTAATAAGGCTGTGCGGTATAGATTATTTTAAGTGATCTAGGAAAAACAAAAAGAAGGAAAAGTAACTGACCAACAATTTGCTTGGCCTTCATTTTTCAAGCTAAATTTGGCCAAGTTTGAAGGAACTAAACCGGAATACATCAAACAATGTGGTTTGTTTTACTTATATTGAGTTACATATTTGAAACTTTATTGACTGAGGGGCAGTGGGGAAGTTTACATTCAACTTTATGGCAGCTTAGCCATTTTCTTAAAAACAACAAAGCTTTTTCCAAATTTCCCATGAAGAGGGCATTGAGGTCATTTTAAACCGTTGATGCTCTTCTCGTCTTAGTGGTTTCACTCTCATGTATTACTTCAGATGTCTGTGAGAATTTTATGTGAATATCATGCATATTTTCATCTCCCCTCCCAATTCATCTTTTGTTTCAAAGAGAAAATTTACTGTATAAAATATTGTGCTAAATGGCTTCCACATCACTTTAGCTACAGCTTCATCTTTATTTTTGTTTGACCTTCACAGAGTTGCGTGTGTTTCCTGAGCGTGTTGTAGTGTGTGCCAGTCCTCCAGAGAATTCTGCACTTCCCAGTGGAAACATGAACCTGGATGTGGTAAGAGCTGCTTATGTTATAAAATAATGTTTATAATCAGTGTTGGAGAAGCTACTTTGAAACTAGCTAGCCAAGCTACACTCTACTTAAATAGATTTAGTTAAACTACAGTCAGATGACCGTCTTTAAAAGGAGTTGGCTACGACAAAAGTGTATCGAGTGTATCTGTATAGAAACTCTTTAAAGGGGCGAACTGATTTTATTCTGTGGACAGTTTGTATTCTCCAGCTATTATATAAGTTCTCCAGTTATTCTCCAGCTCTTTATATAATGTGCGCAGAATGTAAGAAAATGAAGTACATGTGTCTTTAATGTATGCTGATTCCCAGTCTTGAACCCATTCTCTGCAAACACCATGAAGTGGGTTCTGGACTCATGTAGTTAATTCCTATGTGTTTGGTTCTCCCCTCTCGCTTATTATGGAGCGGCTAAAGAGTAGTTGGAAGGGGCTTATTGGTGAGACTCTTTTTACTCTATACTACTCTCTGAGGTGGACCACTAAATGCCTTTGGCCTAAGACATTGAGCTCTGGGGCCTTATTTATAAGTCTCTCACATACGATTGGATCTAATCCTAAATACCATAGCCATTAATTCACGATTGTTTATGAAAATGCAAAGATAAATACTGTAGGTAATTACAATACACATTATTGTAATTATATGTGCAAAGAAACGGAATTTTAACTTGTTTAAAGAACTAAATCACTAAAATTTGTTCATTTATATTAATGATTTCTTTAAGTGATTGCAAACTAGTTTCGGGAGGAGCGTGTACGAATCAACCGCAGCTGGCGCCACATTATCTAATCAACCGCCTCATTTCATCCGTCAAATCAGATCCATCATACCCACTATAAATAAACCCATTTCCTTCCCTTCCGCATCTCGTCTTTTGCGCACCCCTCCTCCGCCCCTTCTCCGCACGTCTCGCGCCTTCCTTCATGGGGGGCATGCAGGGTCCGAGCCGGACGCCGAGCTCTGCCCTCACTAGGGTTCAAATCACTAGGGCTCGGAGTCCGCCGACCTCCCGGCTTGCCCCCCGGACAGCACGCCAAACTCACTTACTATTGTATTATGAGGAAGCACGAACTTGTGAAATGATGTTGTACAGAAACTGTTCCAAAAGTTTGCATATTATCTAGAAAATATAAGATTTCTGAAACATCTATAGAAAAAGCTAATGAAATTAAATTCTGTAAATACATATTAAATAGATTTTTTAAAGCGTGAGTTCTGCAAATATCACATTCAAGTGGACGGTTTGCAATATGTTTTGTTTCAGTGTACTTAAATGTTTTAAAATGGTGTCAAGACAAGGTAGTTCTAATTTTAAAGGCCCCTAAGTTCTGTTAAATTCTCCATCAAGCTAGTTTTGAAATCAATAATGTATAATTTGTATGTGTGCCCCCTAAGAAATATATATGATTATCTTTAAATGGATAGTTCACCCAAAAATGAAAATTCTGTCTTAATTTACTCACACTTATGTCATTCCAAACCTATATGACTTACTTACTTTCTTCTTTTCTTTCATTCAGGTAGTGCCCTGATGATTCAATGTTTACAAAAGTAGTTTTGTTAGAGTTATTCATCTTGATGCTGCAGTAGGAAATTAAATGCAGGATACTTATTCTGAAATCATGTTGCATCACGGGTACACTATGTATTTTGCTTCGGAAACAAGACCACAGTTTTACTTGGCTCACACGCATGCCCTCTTACTCACCCACTTTTATGGCAACAGTTGTGTGTGGGTCTGAAGACTGTGATTTGGTTCAACAGGATACTCAGTGGTAGGATCTCTGGAGCCATGAATGTTCAAGTGAAAGCATCCTTGATCAGACTTCCTGTTTTGTGTCCAGAGTTACTTATCTGTTGTTTCTCCGCCCCACTCAGATCTTCTTCAATTCTTTTCATGTTCACTTCTTCCCTATGAGTCTCTCTCAGTTGATCCTACTCTATCTTCCAATGAAATCCTGGGAAAAGTGCACAGAGCCGCCTACCTTGGGTGGACATCAAGGACAGTCTCCCATCTGTCCTGCCATCATTAATGTCGGTACTTTTTCGAGCTGAATCATTTGCCATTGTTTTTCTTTGAGACATTTTCTTTCAGCCCTTTTTTCCTGCGTTGCTTTGGCTTTCAATGAAAGCAAGAATTGTAATAATTTGAGTGAAGTTATCCAGTTCGACAGTGAAAAGTTCACATTGTGTAACCGCTTTTCCAGTTCAGGGAAGCAGGGCCCTTGTTTTTGCATTCCCCTCATCAGGATGTGGTTCTCTGTGCTTGTATATGCTGTGAGGAAGGGTTAGCAGGAGCTTGTGGTGGTGCTCTCGCTATTTGGCAGATCGGAGGAGAGAGTGCATCAGGAGAATGAGCTACAGTTTCTCTCATGACAAAACAATTATTACAGTTGCTCCACTCTAATTTGTTACTGGGATCCTTTTCTTACAGTTTCTTTTCTCTCTTTTGCTTGAAGTTAGCCAGAAAAGTTATGAATCTTAATAAGACATGTGGCTCAGCTGTGTGAGTCACATACGATGTAGAATTTCAATTTGAAAATGATAATGGCTCTGTGAATTTGTTCTTCCAGTGTTGTCATATGTTTATGGCGAGTTTCTCTCACCGCAGTGCTTGACAGTGAGAGTCTGAATGACGCCACATGTTTTGAGGCAGTTTGGGAATTTGCCTGTGGTCCTTCCATTTGATTTATAGCTCAGTTTGCAAAATGTAGTTTATATCAGCCACGCTGGGCTGCCATAACACCTATCCAAAGGTCACAAGGTTACACTACGATATTACATATTGTTTCTTGCAGAAAGAGAGAGCCTGTGAAAGTGATATGTGGTAGGTACTATGTGCAAAGTCACCAGTTTGAACTCTGGAAGGGCTGTTTCGTGAACTGGAAGGTGACATGTATCCCCTGTCAGAACAAGATTAACGGTTCCTTGAGTGATTCACATCCTGTGGTGCGGTCTGAAGTGGGTAGAACGGGAAGGATCCTTCACTGTTGCGTAGCAAAGAAGCGATGCGGGTGCAGTGCACAGTCAGCACAGAATCACATAATCACAACTGAGACGGCAGACGTCTCTTCCTTTTCCTTTTAATGCACTTCCTAAAACTCCTCGAAGGTGCCTAGCAGATTGTCCTTACTTGAATTTGGATCTGTGTTTGGTCAAACGTCATATTGTACAGTAGTGTTAGAGAGTTTTGAACATTTGAGTTGAAAGTTAGTAGTGTTAAATGTTGTTTGAACTCCACTGACTTTCAAAAAAATCTTCATTTCTGATCCACAAAGGATAGAGAGTTTTGTATTTTGACGTTGCCGCTTCTGTACCTCTGGATGTGTGCTGAAAGAATGGGAGCTATTGTAATGACTTGGCAGATCAAAGCTCAGGGCAGATGTGTTTTTACAGCCTCCTCTCCTTTGGGGAGAGCTGCAGTGTTTATGGACATAACTTTATCCATTCTTTGTTCCTCTCCTATCTCAGTTTCTCACCACTTCCAACACCAAGACACAGAACACTGTCATTTCAAGAGCTTCTTGGCCCTCACAAACTCATTGTCACCTAATCTGGTTTGTCTCTAAAGAAACAAAGAGGTGGATTTCTAGAGTGGTCATGTTTTATGGATACTCTTATGTCAGTGCTCTGGTTTAGATGGCTGGAGCGTTGTTCTGACAGGTACTTACAGAAGACATACACCATTCATGTCTTTTATGACTAAAAGAAGAAAAAGTTTCTTCGAGCATTTATAGAACAGGCAGATGTTCTTCCTCATGTTCCTTGTGCAGGTGACATGCATTGTAAGGAGTCCAAGCTGTAGTTTCTCTCTAATTTGTTTGTTGGCCTTGGTCTTGCTGTGGTGTACAGAAATTTAGTGCAGATGACCAACTGAAGCAAAGCTCCTGAGAAAGCAAGCCTGTTTCATGCTAGACTCAGGACTCCCCAAAGTTATCATCTTAGTGATGACAGCAATGTTACGCAATGTTGTAAATTTTCAGACTTTCCATGATGGTAAAAAAATGTGTGGGTGCTGCTGTGGTACGCTTTAGCGTCTTCAAACATTAATGTTCACTGTACATTATTCATAGCAGATGGATCTCATGGATAGTGAGTGAACAAGGTAAAGTTATTGACCAATCAAAAGCCAAGGTCTGTTTTTTATGTACTTTAATTATAAGCCAAGCTTCTTATGCTTAACTTTCCTGCATTCATAAAGGATGAGTAGAAGTGAAGGAGACACAGTCTAATGTGATTGCATCTTTACTCATCATAACTACTGTACAGTACACTTGTTGGGACAGTCCTCTTAGAGAAATCTGCAGTAGAGTTAAGTGCTTTTGCTCAAGGGCATTATAGTCACAGACAAATTCCAGTACACAGATCTCTCCCTGACTGGCCTTTTGTCCTGATCCGTAACTGCACTTCCAGTACCCACACTGTGGGCCTCCAGGTGCTTGTGTAACAGTGATATGCCTATTGGCTAATGAGTCCAGGTCACATGACTAACGGTACATATTTGTTTGTTTACTAGTACAGATGAGCCGTTGTAAGGGTGTCCACGAAGCGTGCCAGGGCTTACAACTCATTATGTGTGATTGAGCTTATGGAAACATAAAGGGTGATTGAGTTTGTCATCTTGAGTCCAAACTGACTCATTTCCTTTTAAAAATGACTTGTAGTTGATAGAAGTAACTTTCTAGCATATATACAACAATCATTTCGTGTGAAGACATAAATAGATGCTAATTAAGTGTTTATGTCAAGGGTATATGGCCTGCATTCCTCTTTACTGGATTCCGCTTGATTTTCTTTCACTTTTAACTTTTAACTAGGTTATATGCAATGAACACGGCTTTTGTAATTGTAGAGGTCATTATGGCACTGACATTTTGTCTGATAATAATGTATGTGGAGTCTGTATTATTAGGGCTCTACTGATTATAGATGTTGATTGGATTAATACCATGACAAACCAATTAATTTTAAGATCATTTTATTAACTAAAGTCCCAAATAAAGATAATTTTATTGTGCCAGAAATTATTTTATTTCATTTTTATTTTTTGAAGTTATTTTATTTAAATAAAAAAAAATACAAATAT
>JAUMHE010000062.1:15658535-15707414 GCA_032359235.1 Enteromius mattozi | reverse complement strand
TATAATTTTTTTTTTTTTACTTCATTTTGTTATTTTATTTACATGTTTTTTATTTACATGGTTACAAGATGATTTTTTCGGATGTATTTGAAAGTCTTTTATGTTGAATAAGGCTGCATTTATTTGATGAAAGAATACAGTAAAAAAACAGTACAAATACAGTAAAATTAATAAAATTGTTAAGAATAAATAAAAACAAATGTATTTTATTTTTATTATATTTTATTTTATTTTATTTACGCTTTTTATTTACATGGTTACAGGATGATTTTTTCAGATGTATTCTTTTATGTTGAATAAGGCTGCATTTATTTGATGAAAAAATACAGTAAAAACAGTGAAAATACAGTAAAGTTGATAAAATTGTTAAGAATAAATAAATACAAATGTATTTTATTTACATTTTTTATTTACATGGTTACAAGATGATTTTTTTTCAGATGTATTTGAAAGTCTTTTATGTTGCATTTATTTGATGAAAAAACACAGTAAAATTAATAAAATTGTGAAGTAGTACAATTTAAAATACTTTTCTTCTATTTTAAAATAGTAATTACAGAACTAAATTTTCATCAGCCATTACTCCAGACTTCAGTGTCATGATCGCTTTTAAATCATTCTAATATGCTGATTTGGTGCTTGTAGATAAATGTATTAATATCTTCAAAAACAAAATTGTTAGAAAGAAAGTGTTAATGACACCAAACTTTTGCATTCAAATGTAAATTGAAAGGCTTAATTATATTTATAGATTTTCTGTTCCCATAGACACACTGAATTGTGCCTTCTCTCACTCCATTAACTTTCTGACATTAATTTATTTTCTTATCGTCTTTCTCTTTCCCTTGTTGTTCTTTGAAACCCAGCGAAGTACATGAGGGAATTGCTTCTTTGGAGAGTATCTCTGGGAAGAAACACTGCTCCATTGTTACTGTCTCTTTCATCTGTTTTCCAAAGGTTTGTAAAATGCATATGAAGGTATTGAAATTCAAATGTTCTTCCTCCCCTATCCACCATGTTTTTGTCGAGCGTGTGTATGTGCGCTGTACCGTTCACGCTAACTGGGTGTGTTTATTTTTAGTGGACTTATCGTTAGTGAGTATGGGTGTGTTTCTGCGCACTAGTGTGTCTGGATATCCCCCTAAAAACGGTCCAATCTTGGTTGCAGTGGGAAGAGGGACGTGGTAAGTTGGGGGGGAGTTTGTGTGTGTGTATGTGTGTGTGTGTAGGAGAGAGTTCGAGAGACAGTGGTCATGGATGGAACACAGTCTACAGATGAGACAGCAGCTTGCTCGCTCCGACTTTGGAAATGGATTGTTTTTAAACATCAGCGGCCCACGTTACAACATGATTTCCTATGAATACTTGTCTCTGTGGGTGGACACACACCGCAGAGAGTCTCTTGGGTTCTCATAGACTCTGTTTTCTCAGATCTTCCCATGCATTACCCTTCCCTGCACCTTAAAGTGAACCTTCCCACTAGCTATTGATCAGCCCTTTTAGAGTGAAGCAGCACTGATTTATGTGCAGTCCTGCTAAACCTGCTGCTTTCAAACAGCTTGTGGGAAAATAACTTTGACGGAATTGGCTCTTTTTGTCTCTTTTTATTTTTGTCACATTTGGGTCATATACCGGTAGAAATGACAAACGGTAGAAATTTAACAAACTGTAAAAAAAAAAATTATTTTTGTTTCTGTTGCAGTTATGCTCATGTGTGGTTGTGTTGTGTTATCACAAAAGTTTTGGTCATGCATTTTTACCAGTTTAATTTTTCAAGCGGTTTTAAACCATTCAAGTGCAATGAGATTCAAAAGAATTTAGTTCAATATGAATGGCAACATTATTACTAGCAAAAATAACGCAACTGTGAAAAGAGACTTACATTGTGATAAAAGACTTTGGCTTTTTGCTTAATATGGATAAGTGTTAGTAAGACATGCACATAAAATACTATGAAAACATGAACCAAATCGATACTTAGATCAAATATTCATGCAATTTGAATAAAATTAGCACACAACATCTCAAATTTTGCTTGGTCATTGTCAAAATGATTTGCTGCTGTTCCCAGAGCTGTTTGACAAACTCCCAGACACAAGGCATCTGCTGTTGATTGCTAGCAAAAGTTCATCAGAGTGTTTTGCTCTAAACCACAAATAGTTTATTGCATTTATTAAAAGACCCACCGTGGCTTCCAATTCTATTTAGCATCAATTTTCCCATCAATTTTTGGTGTCTTGACATGGATGAAAATGCTGTATTGTTGGCAAATAAAAGCACATTTATGCATTTGGCAGATACTTTTATCCAAAGCAGCTCTCAAGGTTTAAGTTTAAGGTTACTTTTTTCTGTTCATGCATTTCCTGGGAACTGAACTCATGACATTGGAATTGCTAATGCCATACTACACTGTTTGAGCCACAGGAATACAATTAAGTAAAGACCTGACTTGCAACAAAGATCTTATCTTGTGGGATTTTATAATATTTTTGTCTTCATTTAATATTACACAAAAGAGCATAAAGCGTTAATAGTCATCTGACAGGTTGTGCCACAGTCACATGCTGCAGGATCACTTGCTTGCAGTACTGTAGGTGCACCTTTCTTGGGTGATTCATTCACTGGTTAAAGGAATAGTTCACCTAAAAAAGAAAATTCTGTCATCATTTTCTCACCCTCACATAGTTCCAAACCTGAATGAATTTCTTTGTTCTCCTGAACAAAAAGAAAGATTGGCTCACCATTGATGCCCATAGTATTTTTCTTCCTACTATGGAAGTCAATGGTGACCAAAACAGCCTGGTTACAAACTTTTTTCAAAATATCTTTTCATTTTTGGGTGAACTCATTTAGTGTGACTTGCTCACAGTGCCTCAGAGCAAAGATGAGCAGAATGGAGAGTGGGTCTTTCATTTATATTTGTTGTATTGTTGTTGATATCACCATCCCTCTAAACCCATCTAAACCCTTTGGTTACCATCCCATGTACTGTATATTTATCCCCTAGGCCCCACCAATTTTTTTTTAAAATTTTTTTTTATAAAACAACGCATTATGTACAGTATGGGTATATAGAGGCCCCTTCTTCAGGCCAGCGTCTGTGCACTTCATATGAAACATATCCCTCTGCAATTTCCTCATTTCGCTCTAATGACTTGACAGACCTTGTGCTTATCTGGCCGTTTGCTCCCAAAATAGAACTAATAGCCTATATATCTTGAGCCTGTTCAGAGGCTGGTTGGTAAACCTACACTTTTATGAAATCCAATCAGTTTGGACTGGAATGATTGTTTTGTGTCGGTTAATCGCAGTTCAATGATCCTGTGCCCCTAAAGATGGTGGCCACAAGCACCTGCTCTGTTCTTGCTCAGTCAAGGATTGTTCTGTTGATAGAGCTTCATTAGGACTGTTGAAGGTGTATGTTGGTGGGATTCAATAAGCTGCTTCGTCTCTTTATTCTTCTCAGAGCTGCCCAGTTAAGCATGGCTAGTACTAAAACAAGGACTTCAAAGTGTTTGTCAAACTATCCAAGTGGTCAAGCCAGGTCGTAAAAAACACACACAAACACACACACACACACACACACACACACACAGTCAATGGATATATTATTTTTAAAATAATTTTAAATAACTACAAAAAATATGTTTTGCTCAATATGAGTGGATTTACTGATCACACATCAGCAATTTAAAAGGCATGTTATTATGTGATTCTTGGTATCAATTTTAATACCACAATAAACATGAATATGTAACACATTCAACCAAATTGGTACTTTTGACAATATTTATATTAACTTACACATAAAATATACAACATGCACAAGCAAAAAAAGCTAAGCCACACAAATATTCATTTTTTTGATAAGCATGATCAAAAGTCTGATGATCAAGACCAAGAAAAGGGGAAAAAAGAGATCTTCCTCTGAATACTGGCAGTTCAACACAAGCTTGTGTTTTTGCTTGGTCTCTTGGGTATGGCTGTCAAAACAAAACATCCCATGGATTTGTTCCCATGGCTACACCAAATATCGTTAATTCATGTCAGTACAATGGACTTCTCTTAGAGTCCTTTAAAAAAACAAAAACAAATAATTTACTTAATAATTTACTCTATAATTTACTAATTTCTGTGAGGTGTTGAGAGAGTAGCTCTGTTCCAAAACCTAATGAGATACCTACATAGATGACATCTAATGAATAATAATGAAAATTTCTTTTGTTTCATCCACCATCTTGAATTTAATAGATCTGTCTCTCTTTTCTTGTCTCAGCAGTGTGAACCAAGCCATTCAAAGTATTTTTCTGGCTCTAGCGAGATGATAGATCCATTACCCAGCTCCACAGCAACAAAAAGAGCCATTCTTCAGAAGATGTAAGTACTGTTCTGATATACCTTGCGGTGATTCATCTACACCTTCATGTAACCTTTTCTCATTCCTCCAGTGCCAGGCAGGCTAAAGTCCAACCTCAAGAACGTCAAGATGATCAAGCGGACAAAGCTGTGAAGGGGTCTGCTGAAGCATGTCATCCTATCACCATATCGTCTGGCAGCAAGCTCACGGATGAGTCACTGGAGGAAGGGAAAGCAGTGTTGTCATCTAAATTAAGTAACAGTAAAGAGGTCACCGAACCACAACTCGATGCTACCGGTCCGAAGAGACGACCACGGACCCCAAGTAGCTCAGGAGAAGACGCTGACCGCCAAAAGACAAAAAGATCTCGTCTTGGAGAGCTTGCAGAGTCAAGCGATTCCAACAACCCCTCTTCCGATGTTGCTGCTCCAGACTCCGTTTGCTGTCCCCAGCCTGAGATTTCACAGACTAACCAAAGCGGACTGGCCGCAAGCTTGAGAGGCCTATCCGTCAAGCCCGTATCCTCTGGCTCCTCTATTAGTTCCAGATCTGTCGCCAGAGAGGGAAGGAAGGGGGGTGAGCCCAGAACATCCCGATTACGCCGGCTCAAGAAATCCTGAGGGGCGCAGCGGCATCGAATGAGAGAGGATGTCTGACGCCACCACGATGGATGTTACAGTACACACTTCTACTGTAATACTGTCTGTCAGCGGCGGTTGCACAAGAGTTCACCGCACACAGTCTCTGCACATACAGTACTTCCCTTCTCCCTTTAAAGTAAAAAACACATTAACTGCTTAAACGCTTGAGTTAGATTACCAAGAAGCTCTCACATATTTGAATCGACTCCACTAGCAACAGCTTAAAAGGAACTCAAGCAAACAGTAACTTCACTCTAAACAACAACACAAATGCAGTTTGTGTTTTTGGTGCAAGATTTGTATTTCAGACTAGCGGGAGCCATTGAGCACACTGTGGCTTCAAGCCCAAATCTCTGGCTCCATCCGTCTGAAATCTCCACTCTTCCAGCTTCAGCTGAGCACATGATTGATTTTGCTGTGTTCTCACATACACCGCGCTTCTTAAGCGATCAGGGGTTTTCACCGTTGGAGCCGACTGCCGTCTCCCTGCGGTTATTATTTGTAAATGTGTTATTGCTTTTCGTAACAGCTAAAAGTCTGCTGCGGGATGACTGACAACGTTATGGAACGCTGTAGTGGCGCTCGCATCCGATATTTGGCTAATCACGAGTGCAGCCGACATTGATATAGTGCGTGATGGCAGGATGATTATATGGATGGACGTAAATTCGTTGAGTCACATGCTTTATTTTCCAGCCGTGCTTACAAATCACTCGATGTTTATGTATTTAGTATAATAGATATGTGTCATAAAAGCATTATCAGAATATATAAACATTGTGCAGTAATAATCCCGTAACGTGGCAGTCAGAATGCTTCTGGTTTAGAGTTACAACATATTTCACTGTATATTAGCAAACCATTTGTTCTTAATTAATGTTTGCATTGACATACTTGTGAACTAAATGTCCAAGGAATACCTTAAAAATCTAATACAATCTACTGTACTTCCTATATTACTTAATCATTAATAATAAAGGAATTCTGATTTCTTGACTTTTAATTATATAGTGCTCAGAATGACATACTGTAACGTTGGAGATCAACCTTCGATTGCGAGGTAACCGAAGTAGCAACAGATTTTTTCCAAATTGGGACTTAGTGTAACAGATTACTGAAAATAAAAAATTAACGTAAGTTGGGAAAAAATGTAGGTCTGTTTATTGGTTGTTAATTCGATTTTTGAGATGGGTTGGGTTTTAAGGGGACTAAATGCTTGGAGAAATCCAGCATACATCACCAAGGAGAAAATTGAGTTATGACATTTTGATTAAGGCTGGGATAATAACATGCATTTACAAATTAGAATTTTTACTTCTTGTCAACAATTTTAACCATAAAAGAAAATGTCATCAAACCATTTCAAACCCGTTCAACTTCCTTTCTTCTGTTGAACAGCAAAAGGAAATTCTGGAGGCTGTGCTGAGAATTTATTTAGAAATAACTGCAATCAATGGAGATGGATGCTTTGAAACTTTAGAAATGACACAGAGCGCAATAAAATAATCATAAAAGTTACTTGTGCATTATATCCGAAGAGCCTTTGTGTGAGAAACAGACTGAAGTTTAAGTTGTTTTTCGCCAATGTTCCTCTCCTGCCACCAAATTGAGTCAGCGCGTTTATCTCGAGTCTGATTCATAAATCATTCAGACAGGTTTTATGAACTGGATCAACTGAGTGATTGAAAAGATGTGACTCAAGAGAATGATTCGTTCACAAATTGGACTTATTTCACCAATTATAAGACAATCTTGAGTCATTGTTTACTTTAATTTCTCACAAAGCCATCACATGACTTCAGAAGACTTTGAATATAGGGAATGAGTGGTATGAACCACTTTGATGATGTCTTTGTGTTCTTTTTGCACCTTGAAATCTCCTCTCCTCTTTCAGTGTGCATGGAAAACAGCCACCTTTCTTATTGAAATGCCTTCTTTGTGTGCCACAGTAGAAAAAAGGTATATGTGTGAAAAAACACCTTGAGGGTGAGTAATTGATGACAGAATTTACATGATATCACTGGGAAATTTTGGGAAACCGCTTTCTTCTCCCTCATCACCATAAGCTTTGCATTTTGCCCTGCAGTTATTTTGCTCAATACCTCATTCGTCAGTCTTCACATGGTACAGAGCACAACCAGACCCGCGTGGCTGTACCACGAAGACATTTAGACAGACCTTGTGCTTCACATAACATTACGTCAGCGTAAGAGAGGATTCGACTCCTCCCAAAGCAGCACAATAGAGCACAAATCGAAAACAAACATTTAATTTTCCTTTTATACAAAATGTTTAATAAATATAACATTCAAAAAATATTGCCAGGAACAAACTAAAAAACAAATTTACAATAAGGTCAAATATGAACATTGAATATTGCCATGATCTCGTAGAATTTACAAATATGTGATAAGCTTGTCGGTTTGGTGTTTTTAGAGAGCCTCGATATAAAAGAATACCGAAAAGAACACTACATGTGCACAGCAATAGAAATGGACTCCTGAAAGCAAGGCAGTCATCTACAGTGTTTTCATTGGCCCCCTACTGTTCAAGTATTCACAGCCTAGCTTATGACATACTGCAAACCGAAGCGGAAGAGAAATGATTTGTGTGAATCAGGTTTACCAACAAGCAACTAGAAGACTCATGTTCCCTTTTATTTGAGATTTTTTTAATGATTTTTTTTTTTCTTTCATCTGTGGCAAGCAATGTGTCTGCCACCAGGTATCCAAACAAAAAAGCAGTCATGGTGTTGACATTACCTGCATTGAGAGTTGGTAAGAGTTGGCAAAATACATACAATAGGAGTTTCAAATATTGAAATATCTGACAATGTATAAAAAGAAAATTCTCAGGCACACAAATGCCCACCTTGTTTTTCAAACAAAAAAAAAAAAAGACTGCTTTTTCTCTCTAAAATTTTGGTATGTGAAACATCAAACAAATGTCGTCTGAACAAAGCTATAGGCTTACAAAGCTATCAAAACCTTCAAAACTAGACAGGACATATAAATAAAAAGGAATGATATTTTAAGGCTCTTGATTATTAAGTTAATAAATCAAATATACACAGTGATTAATTAAAAAAAATATACATATCTACACTAAATTGACACAATTCTTCATATTGGCAGCAGAAAGCTGACCGACCTATCCCGCCCAAGAAAAGAAAAATAATAAATAATTTTTTTTGCTTTTTTTCCCCCATTTTTCATACTCATTTCCGACAATTGCTGTGGTGCGTAGCTGTGAAGGCACTTTCAGTTCAGAACTAGAAATAAAACCAACTAGAGAGAGTTTCCACACAGCTGCTGGATAAGGAAGAAACACTACTTTAGCTGTGAGAGCATTGTCATTATGAACGAAAATAACACTTAAAACTATTTGCAAACACTATGCAAACTTTTCAGACTCACTGAGATACTCAAACGTATCCACGAAAATATAGACATTTGAAATGTGTAATTTTTTTTTTTTTAAACATTTTTTTTTTCTTTTACAAAGGAAAACACTGGATGCGAAACGCAGCATTTGGGTTTTCCAGCCGTCCACAGCAACTTTTACAATTGCCAGTGTGAAGCCAGCTTGTCAAAACTTAAATTAACACAGGATTCTAGGCAAATAACAGCCTTTGAGTCCAGAACACAACGCAACAGTTTTAAGAAGCACAACCCCCCCGAGACCCTGCCAAATGACCGGTAAGTGCAACAGGGGTTCGGTCGCATGGCAACACAGCTGCCTGCTATACGATATACTCCATCCTGTTTAAGCTCTGTGCCGTCTCCAAGTCTCTGTTGTCCTGTTTGTTAGTCCAATTTGGGTTTTTGTTGGGTGCACGCTCCTCCCGTTCCACCAGCGTGTAGGCCGGCTGCTTGGTGAAGCGCGCTTTCTGCAGGTGTTTGTCCATCTCCTCTTCCTCCACCTCGGAGTTATGCGTCCTAATTTTGGCAATGATGGAGTTCTTCCCCTCATAGTCTTTTACGGCCACGCCGTGGGCCGCGTGTTTCTCGATGGGGTTCTTGATTTGGTTGAGCTGCTCACGCACGTTATTGGTGGTATTGTCCTCTGTAGCTGAGGTAGTTGCGTTGCTGTGGGTGTTCTGTTTCCGTCGGCGGTGAATGCACCACAGGAAGGCCGAGGCCAGGGCGAGAATCCAGAGCACGATGAAGATGGAGCTGAGCAGAGGAACCAGGTAGTCTGGGGATAGAAGAGCCAGGAGGGACAGTTAGTCAATATTTGGGACAACGAGAAGACTGCAAGGGGAAACTATTTAAATGTCTATTTACTGGTGAACATTTGTGCATTGGAAATGGGAAAACCTTGGTGTAGGAAAAAATAATCCACACTTTAATTCAACAGCAACATTTTCCTATTTTGGACAAGACTTACACTGTTTATACCCAGTCCCCTGGCCCAGTCTACAGAGGCTGGCTCACATGGTTTAAGGTCTCTTAAGTTAGGAAGAGACTTAGCAGCTTGGCAGAAACATAGGACGCCATTTTTGATGAACAGCATGCATAAAGAGGGCCCTGATGTCTAATTGAAGTTCAATCCAACTGGCAGAGCTGATGTAACATTCCATGGCTTCAATGACTTAAAGCTTCTTTTGACAGTTAAACATTGCTCAAGCAAGACAGACCAAGGACAGACAGTTCAATACGACTGGCCCAGGCTGTGGAAATCTTAATACTTAAATTTTTGACTACTTTTCAGCAAAGATGGACCCAATGTCCAATGTGATGTAGAGCTGCTTACCTGTTTTGGGGCTTGGTGTCTGGTGAACTCGTACGCCGGTGATGGCTTTGATGATGGTGCTGTTACCATTGTGCTTGCTCACCAAGTCAAATATTTGACCCGTAATGTCTTTAATAGGATTCCTGTCCGACCTGGGCTCTTCTGCGGACTTTACAGGAAACATAGACTCGTAAATATCACAAAAATTGACTTTTATATAGATTCTACATTTCTTGAGATATTTTAAAGAACAGTTTTGTCTGTAAAATAGAAATTATTTGCATCTGAACAAAGGAAAAAACATGATATTATCTTTTGTGTTCCATAGAAGAATGGAAAGTTTGGAATGACATTTGTGTGAGACATTTTCTTTAAATAAGTGGTGTCCACAGTCTCTTAGCTGCAACCTTAGTTACAAACACCTGAACCAGCTGATCAAGGACTTCTAGACTTCAGGTGGGTTGGAACAGGTTGAAGCTAAAGGTGGCCCTCAAGAAACATCTTCAGATGTTATGTTAGACCAATGGTCTCAGACTTAATTCCTAGACACAATTAAGCTGTACTTACAATGCTGACATGAATCTCATTGCTGGCTGAAGAAGATGGCTCACAGGTGATGGACACAGCATGCTCTGCCGTTAGGTTTTTCAACAGGTACCAGTGCCTCAGCTCATTACAAACATGTTCCACACTCAAGCCCTGTTGCAACAGAAAGATCCATTAGGTGTCTGTTCATGTTTAAGCGCTTTCCAACTAAATAATTAGTGCAATATGCATCTAAATCCCCAAAACGTCTTCTCGGTTTTTAGGTTTGTCTCCAATAACGGAGCAGACAGTGTGGGCAGTGCAAAAAGTCCAAAATGAAAGGTTTAGTCTTTTGGGAGAATGTAAAAAAATCTGATTGCCGGGTTTTTCCCTGTCAAATATTAATCTTATACACTTCTCCCTAGTTTCTGTAGCCCATTAGTAGAAGAACCACATGTTTTTTATGCTTGTCACTGTCCTTTGTTGCACTCGCTTGTCTCTCGTTCAGCAATTCGGGCTGGCTGGTGGGCAGCCGCCAGCGGTGTTTCTCAACAATGACTTTCTAAGTATAAAACCGTTATGGGATATTAGCTCAGGAATGTCTTGGTTCGGAAAGGGGTACCGAGCCAGAGCTTATTATACAAAATGTATTTCTTGCGCTTTTATTCATCTAAAGAAAAAGTGTTTGGATATGACAACAAAGCTTGTGAGAATCCAACCAGCATGGAAAACTTCACCCATGAGGAAGAGAAGAGATGAAGAGAACCTGATCTTTTACGCCCCACTGCGCTCTCAGTTCTCCACCGAATTAGAGAAGGGTGGAGGAGACGTTTGGAGAAGGGGGAAAACGGCTCAAAAGCTCATAATTCAGTCAATCTCCTCTGAAAGTATGACTCACTTGAGGCATGTTCTCCTTGTTAAAGGTGAACGTGATGTTGGCACAGCTGTCGTCCTGGTAAGAGAAGCTGGCGTGGCATTTGGAGGTTGGAGGGGGTGCAGGGGGCCAACACTCTCCCAGACTAGGACAGGGTTTGACAAAGCAGTCCTCTTCTTTGATGGGAACACAGGATTGGCCTGCAGGACACCCACTTCTAGGCTTTCCTGCCCGACATGATATTGGTCCACACCACATCTGAAGAAAAAAAGAGCCAAAAAATAGGCATTTTTAAATGCACAATTAAGAAACGTATTAGTAAATGCCTCTATAATACAATTGTAGCGGCAGATAAGTTACCATGGTGCAATGAATCTTTCCATTTTCACACTGGCAAATGTTGCAGTCTTCCTCCCATTTGGCACCATCAGCAGTTACTTGTCCGTTAGCAATACAGGGTCTCCCAATGACTGTGAACGACATCAACAGAAGATTATGACATGACAAAAAAGGAGCTGGTATGGTGTGATCTTCTTGAGAAAAAATTCAAGCATTACATTTCCATTTAATGTGTCTATTTTTAATTTCTTTGTATTGTCACATTCAAGTGCATCAAACTGATGTGAAACCTCAAACTAAGGAGAAATTTTTGACAACTTTGAAACTGTCAAGTCAACAATATCATTGTTTTGTAGGAAGGGAATGGTTTGGGAGATGTTAATGCAGGTCTTGCTGTTCTTTTTAATAAGAAATAAGTGGTATGTTGCACAAGCATACTGTATGACTCTTACCTTCTTGACACTCTGGTCCTGTTCTTCCAGGCGGACAAATGCAGCGATAACCATTGATTTCGTCTACGCAGGTAGAGCCAATTGCACAGGGAGAAGACTGACACTCGTTTATATCTGAAGGAATGAAGAGAATCTGTTAGGAATCATGGTTTGAACTTTTAAAGTCCTAAAGCATTCCAATTGCATGAATAGCAACAGGTACAGTCTTGTTTCCCAACAAAAAACATTAAAATATTTTTACAAATGAAACAGCTTTACATAATAAGCAAGGCTACGTAAGATGTTTAGGGCATGTTTTCCAAGAATATCTTAAATTAATATTTGTTTTTTGCTCAAAACAAGGCAAAACTGTCATGCCGTCTTGCTCATGAAGATAAATATTCCCAAAGAGATCATTTTTGATTGAGGCGAGTTCATAAAGTATGACCGAACACCCTGTCCTGATGGACTATATCATCTTAGGCTCAGCAGACATTAACGTCATGAGCTCATTTGCAGGTTTGGATGCATCAAAGAGTAAAGCCTGAGTTATGTTTTGTGCAGCCAGATAAAAGCTTCTTAAAGAGCAAATGGAGCTCTGTAATCAGTGCTGGATAACCAGGCTGATTGGTTTTCAGTCACTGCGAGTCAGTTTCTCCCAAGGGGCCGTGAACATCAGCGCTGCAGAATGCAAGGACGCTGCTGGCTGTGCTGTTGGCATTCTGCCCAGAGGGCTGGCTAATTGGGTGGCTAGACCGTGCATTTTGCTCCAGCTCTGTTTGTTTTTGAAGAGATGTGTTGCACATTTACAGGGCTGACAGCCAAGAGGATCAGGCATCATCGAACACTCACTTATGCGGCAGTCTGGTCCGGCAAAACCCGGAGCGCACTCGCAACGGTACCAGTTTTCACCATCCACACATGTCCCGCTGTTGTAGCTATGGAGAGAGAAAGACAGAAGGTCAGACACAGTTTGGTTCAGGCAGCATTGCAGCATTACAAACAGGGTAAAAAAAAAAAAAAAGCATTAGTCAAAGGAAAGACAAAACTGGCATGTTGACATACTGTATAAGAGCTGTTGGCTAACAGTGAGTGTGGTCAACTAAAGTGGAATAAGTAAATAAATTAATTAAATAAAATTTATATTGTTATTTGTTATTAATTATTTGTTGTTAATTGTAATGTTATTATAATTATAAAATAAAGAATTTGTTTCATATAAAATGAAATAACGTAAACAATGTAAATTAAATAATAATGTAAATTAATTAAAAATAAAAACAAAACAATCATAAAATAAAATGAATAAAGTAAAATAAAAAATAAGCATAAAAGCAATACAAATTTAAATAAAAATCAATGCAAACAAAGCAATACAAAGTAAAATACAAAAATAAAATAAAAACATACAGTAAATAAAAAACCTAAATAAAATAAAAAATATCTAAATAAATAAAACTGGTTAAAAAATTAAGTCACAAACCAGCAAATAGTAACTTTATAAAATAATTTGCTACAAAATTTTATACACCAAAATATCTCCAACTATAATTGAGACTCACTGATAAAAGCGCCAAAAAGACATTCAGACTGTCTAGTGTCTACTAATAAGAAACATCTGCTGCAGTTTGCATGTTACAACAACTATGCAAAAACAGGCATATCCAATAATTATAAGTGTATTTTATCAGTTCACTGTTATCAGTGGCCCTTCCAAATGAAAAAATCCTTATCAAATGAACTCACGCTAATCTGTTTTGCTGGGATATGTTACAGTGAACTCAAAATCTTGCTTAGACAACTTCTCAAGCAGATGAACCCGATGTCAAAAGCACAATAGGCAGCGAGCTTAACGCACCCTTGGAATGACAGAAGCACTGGGAGTGCCTGTTTCCCAGCACTGTGAAAGAGTGTGAGAAAGTGCAGCACAGCTGTACGGGCCTGTTTACAGCGGCAGGCTGTGTGCGTAAATGTTTTGCCAGGACTTACCATGGGTGTGGGTTGCAGTCGTTGGTATCTGAAAGAGAAAGAGAGAGAAGGAGGTTTGATTCACTTCACACCCATGTGAGCACATAAGAACGAACACAACAGTCAACATGTCGGAGCTTGTGTCGGAGCGCGCGTGCGTCTGCGTGCTCGCGTGGGCGTCCAGTTTGGCAGAGTTGCTGATTGCTCGGTTACTAGCTGACTCGCTGTCTCCAGCTTTTCTTCTCTCTTCATTTTTAGGACTCTAGGTTTCTCCGCTCTCACAGATCGAGAGGTGCACAACAATACATGAGAAAGGCACATAGAGGAAAAAAAAAAAAGAAAGAGAAGCGGTGGGCTTGAGGAAAGGGGGGGACATCTGTCTCCACTTTCCCTCATTTACATTTTTTCCTTCATAGCTGGCAGCAGCCGACAATGTCCAGCCAGGGTGAGGTGGGTTTAGAGAAAGAATGGAAAAGAACGAGCGAGACAAAGCCAGGAAAATGGATCCCTGCTTTATTCTCAGACTAAATGAAGGTTGAAAAAATGAACTTTTATGAGCAAAACTATTCCCTCTTCCACTTTAAATCTTCCTAGGAAGTACTCACTCTCGGTGCAGGTGGATCCTTCCCAGCCTTCCTTGCAGACGCAGGTGAAGGAGTCGCCATTGACCACACAGGTGCCTCCGTTCTCACATGGGTTGGGCAGACAGCTGCTGTTCTTGGCTGCGGAGGAGCCACAAGAGAGGTCAGAATGCTTTGAACTGAACAGATCAACACGAGTGCAACCACAACAAGACTGCCACACTTAAAACGGACCCGCTACATCTTGAAGTATTACCAAGTACAACATTTCCCAAGACACAATCCAACTAAATTTCCCATCAAAGAATTGGAGCCGACTGTACGCCAGATATGATATTTTCTGCATCAAAGAAATCTGCAAAAATGCTCGTCCCAAAATCTGATGGGGTTATTTTACAGGATCGTGCTATTTGAAGCAAATTGCAGCCAATACATTGACAAAGAGAGAGAGAGATTTCAGTCTGTGAGCTCGAGTGATTGAATGTGAACAGTGCAACTTCTTCTTAGTTTACATTTTAAACCATAAAACAGTTTCTGAATACTCAAGGTTTTTCAACTGAAGGGGCCATGGAAAAAAGCATTAAAATGATAAATGGTTACAACATTTTTTATAATTTATCTGCCATTATTAGATTTATATATCATATTATTTATACTTTACATTATTTCACAATTTACATAACCCTTACAACTATTTCATTTAATGATTGCTTGGAAATACAGTGCTATAGCAATACATATCAATTACTTAATAGTTTAAATGCCCTCACATTTTAGAAGGAGGATAAGAAATGTGATTGAATTTGGGAGTCCATGGCTTTATAAAGTTTTAAAACCCCTGCTTTTTAAATTTAGTTGTCAAAATCCAGAAAGAATCAGTTTAAAATATTCTGAAGGACTCGCAATACTTGTAGCCAAATTATTTGCTGCACAGCTGTAGCTTGCAACTGCTTGCTCTAACATTGCATTTTTGTGTTAAATATGACTTTACAGCAAGAAGTGTGCTAAAGAATGCTTTATTTTTGTAAGGGCTTGATGCACATGAGTTGTTTGACATTTTAAGATAGAGAAAGTGAATGGGCGACACCCAAACTGACCTATGTTACATGTGGCTCCTTCCCAGCCAGGTGAGCACCTGCATTTAAAGATGTCCCCTTCATCGTGACATGTACCTCCGTTATTGCATGTGGCTTCGTCACATTGACTATCACCTGAAATTACAGTTGATCCAATAGTATTTTAAAACTCCATATGTACATGCTCACACACAAACAAAAACTCAGCAAACTGGGTGGGTCATTAAAATAGTCGTACGGGAGTGGCAGGTTTTTCCCTTCCAGCCATTTCTACATTCGCAGTAGAAATCGTTCACCAGGTCTTGACATGCTCCCTTGTTCAGGCAGGGGTTCAAGCTGCAGTCATCGCTGTCTGAAAAAAGGGGGAGAAAGAAGAAGAAAATGAGCTTAAACAAGCACAAACATTTAACAAAAGCAGAGAAAAATCTATTAAAGTGAACATACTGATTTCGCAGTGAACTCCTTCCCAGCCATCAGCACAAATGCACTGATAAACGTTCACCTTATCGATGCAAGTACCGCCATTGCGACATGGGTTACTCTCACAGTCGTTTATATCTGAAAAAAAGACCAAAGACACCACAAAATTTAGGATCATCTACATAGATGATAAAGATGCACAATACTGTATATCGGTTGGTTCTCAACCGATATTAAATGTTCATTGTGGCTGATATTGATCAGTTGTTATTGCAGTTTTAATTGTGCAAGCTCATTTTCTGTACTTGTACACTGAGATTAACTTTGCTGTCATCTAAAGTGCACTTCAAGTAAATTTTCAAAAACACTAATAACTTGTTAAATGCAACCTTTAGCAAATATCATATTGAATAATCGTTTATCAGCGTTTTAGTTTTTAATGTTTTAAACATTAATAAAAATGTATTTGGACAAAATAGTCTGCAATTTTAAAACCAGGCCGTAAAATGAAAACAACTGTAATATCGGTGCGTGCCTATAATCCGATAATAATATTTAGTCTTACTCTCATGGCAGTAGGTGCCTCTGAATCCTTCCTGACACTCGCATGTAAACTGGCCTCCAGCCTGACTCCTGCAGCGTCCGTGCGGACCACAGACGTTTGAGGAGATATATCGCACCCCTTCCGGTGTACTGTTGGATGCCACAGCAACAGTGCAGCTGTCAATCACTGTGAAAGTTTCAGAGAAAAAAGAAACCCAGCTGTTAAAACTCTGGGTTCACTGTGAAATAAAACCTACAAAAGCTACACTAAACCCACATTACCCATTCTTCCAGTTTATTTCAATATTTATGGGTTCACATTCTAAGTTTTTACAGTTCTACTTTTGCAGAAAGAGTGTATGAGGAGGCCATTTAATGCACATAAGCCCTGGAAGTCGAAAGAAACTTGATGGGCTTATCTTGCTGTGGGGTTTGCCCCTCCTCAAACACACACACACACACACTTTTAAACATCCAAGGCAGAGAATCCCACCAAGTCATTACCACGAAGAACACACACAGAGCTGTTAAGAAACTGGCAAACGTTCAGGAGGATTTGGGAATGGAGAAAGTGTTTAGGAGACTGTGTGTATGTGAGCTGTGTGTCCAGGGAGGTTACTGTCAAATAGCTCACCATGGGCTGAAAAAGCCTCATGTAACAAAATATGAGTTCTTTTTCCTCGTTTTTCCCCCTGAAGGTGGTGGGAGAGTCCACGGGCCTGTAATCTAGTTTTACTCAGCAGCTGAACAATGGCATGCAACCGGCAGATCAGCTTACTCTGGGTTTTAGGGGAGGTTTACAAAGAGATACTGAGACAGGATCCGTCGCAGAGACTGAGATTTCTCACCTTGGCATGATGTGGTTCGACAATGGTCCTTCAAGTGAGAGCAGTTTTTACCCTCGTAGTCATCGGGGCATTTGCAGAAGTAGTCCGAGGCCAGGTTGAAACACTGCGCGCCATTCTGACATGGGTTGGGCTGGCAGTAATCGATATCCAACTACACCAGAGAAAGATTTACAAGAGGAGAAAAGAGAGCTCAATGATGAGGGGAAAATGATATCCAGGCATTTTTGGATTCTTAGAAAACACAGAGCAACCCTCAACAGCCTCGACACAGCGTCTGCCAGGAAAAAGCGCACCAAAACGCTCAGGAGAATAAAAACAAATAGAAGAATATTTTAAAGAGCTAGCCAAACCCTGCCTGTCTCAAACCTAGCCCGTCTTTCTCTTTCTTCAGGGTACAACTAGAGCTGGGTGGATGAAGGTACATCCTGTTTTACACATTTTTAATGAAATTAATACTTTTATTCAGCTAAGATATATTAAACTGATCAAAAGTGACAGTAAAGATATTTATAATGTTATAAAATATTTATATTTCAAATGAATGCTGTTTGAACTTTGCATTCGTCAAAGAACCCTGAAAAAAGTTACGGCTTCCAAAAAAACATTAAACACAACTGTTTTTAACATTAATAATAAGAAGAAATAAAGAATCATGTCAAACGGAAAACTAAAGTAATGGCTGCTGAAAATATACACAAATATTATATATTATATATTAAAATAGTTTTTGAATTGAACTGTTTTCTATTTCACAATATTACTGTTTTTAATGTATTTTGACTTATTTCAAAAACATTAAAAAGCTTGACATTTGAACAGTATGTACTAATAGAAATGTCAAAATTCTGCTATACTATTTATACAAATCAGTAAAGTCCATCTTTATGGGATCAAAGATTGTTTTTAGTGCAACAAGTGTCCAGTTTAGCAACAGTTACTGTAGGTTTGTATGTGTTAAGTCTTATTTTTAGCTGAGAGTGACTCAGTATGAATAGCAGATAGTTATGAACCATTTAAAAAAAAAAATTGTTTTTTGGAGGAGTACAAAATGTGTAAGTGTAAAGCATATACATTAACTGTGATTCAAGTATTTTATATACAAAGATATCAATAGTCAAGAAAAAAAAAAGGACTCTCACCTGACACAGCTGACCCGAAAAGCCGGTAGGACACAGACACTGAAATCCATTGACTTCATCTTGACAGCGGCCACCGTTTAGGCAGGGACTGCTAGCACACTCGTCCATGTCCTTATCACAGTGTTCACCCGAATAGCCAGGAGGGCAAATACAGCGGTAACCATTCACCAAATCCTGTCAAAGATGAGAGATAGAATGTTATTTTTAAAAAAAGCTACAGTATGTGCCATAATCATGGGCATACTTTCCTGGCACTAACCCCCAAAAATAAATGTTCAGCTTAGAAGGCTTACATTTTTTGTTGTACATCACTTTTGAGAATGAATGGTATCAATATGTCAGCCTTAGATGGCACACCCATGTTTCTGTTCTGCATGTTTACAGTTTCTAGTCTTCAACAATAAGCTCTTCTGGAGATGAACTAGTCACAAGATTTGTCAAAGTTTGAGAGGTTCGTGGCACTAAGCCTTAGAAAATGACTCAAGAGTTTAGTTTGAAGCAGTCAGGAGCAATTAAAAGGGATATCCTTGAGCACACCTGTACATTCCACTTTGTTCTCAGTTATATCCGATTTCAGATAAACCCATCACTAAATATCACATACAAAATAACTAGCTGTACTCTGCCTCTTTGCATGCCAGCCCCTTCCTGCTTAAATAAAAAAAATAATACACTACCATTCATTTGTTTAGGGTTAGTAAGATATTTTTGGAAGAAGTCTCTTATCTTTAATAAGTTTGCATTTGTTTGATAAAAAATATTGTTTTTAATTTATTCTTGAATTTTCAGGCATTACCCCAGTGTCACATGATCCTTCAGAAATCAATCTAATATGCTGATGTGGTGAATTTCAGATAATTGTCAATGTTGGTATTTTTGTGGAACTCTTTGATGAAAAGAGAAAGTTCAAAAGAACAGTATTTGAAATAGAAGCTTTTTAAAGATTGTCACTTTTGCTGAATAAGTGTTTTAATTTTTTTCTAACCCCAGACTTTTAAACAGTAGTGCACATTGATAGCAAAAACATCAGAAGATCTCTTACCTTGCAAGTTCCTCCATTCAGACATTGACCCTGGCAGTCATTTATGTCTGAAATTACGAGAAACATGTCTGAATTTTTAAGCCAAAAACAGCAGATAGAAAGCAAAAGCACGTGCAGAAATAAAAAGTAAAAAAAAAGCGATCGGTATACTCACTTATATCACAATTCTGACCCGTCCAACCAGGAAGACACTCGCAGAAATATCCACCAATCAGATTGTGGCATGACTTGGCATTCACACATGGCTTGTCCTCACATTCATTGGCATCTTTTGAAAATACATTTAGTGATTAACGCCTAGCTAAAAGCATGATGAAAGTCAAACTTCAAATTGCTTCACTAATCTCTCACCAATGAGACACATTTTGCCGGTCCAGTGAGGAGGGCAGGTACATTTGAAGCCATTAACAAAATCCTGACAGGTGCCTCCATGTTTGCATGGGTTGGGTGTACAATCATCCACATCTGTGAGATCAGAGAAGATTAGACACATCAAGTGTTTCTGAATATTTTCTTCAGAGTGCGTTTGTGTGCCTTCTTACTGATTTCACATGATGGGCCACTCCAGCCGACTGCACAGTGACACTCGTAACCCTGACTGGTCTCCTTGCACGTCCCTCCATTCGCACAAGGGTTGGACAGACAGGCATGTTCAGCTGTGAACGCAAGCATATAGTATCACTTGTATGCAGTTTTTATTGGTTTATCACCTGAAAATCTGTCATTATTTACCCTCATGGTCTTTCAAATTCTCCCGTAAAGCTTTATGATCATTGTATTGAAACTAAAATGAATAAAAAGAAGAAATGAACTACACAAGGACTTATTTCTGGGTTAAATATAGGTCTGATACACTCTCAAGTCTGACCGTAGTACAGTATGTTGATCTAACCTTTGCACTGCAGTGACATGACTGACTAACTTAACAGTTAGTTAAGCTTTTATCTTCCTGCTTAGGCCTGAACGATTCCTCCAATGGTTTTAATAGGGGAAGATTTCACTGCCCCAGGAGGTTGTCACCACCCTGAGGGCTTGAATCTGGATCATATGAATCCGAGAGACGATAAGGAGGAAAAAAGCCATGACGGTCCATCTGGCATATTTCATCACTATACCCATCCAACCACTGACTGTCAAAACAGACGAGATTCACTGGCAGGACATATCATAACAGAGGATTAGCAGACTTGGGCGCCCTTCCTGACACTGTAGACGGTTAAGGCCCATGGTCTGACATCATCTGATCCCCCATAGGCTCTTTTTTACCATCGTTTGGTAAAAACCACGTTTTTACCATCTTGCGAATTCAATGACACTGCTGCAAACTTTCACTTAGAGTCAATAACAAAATGGCATTGTGTATAAAATGGACTTGTGCCAACAGAAACACAGAAAGCAGTGCATAATGACTGTTAAGATTCATTAAACAAGAAAATTAAATTCAAATGACTGCATCTAAGCTGCTCCTTGTATCAAGTTTCAAGCAGCTAGAGTGTCATTATCTTTCAGAGTCGTAAACAGGGAAAGATGATAAAACTTTTGGGCAGTACTGCTACAATAAACCACACACACACACACACAAAACTCTAATGTACAAATTTATGCTTATTTACCCCTTAAAATGTTCACATATACATCTCTAAGTTAGTAATTTGCACCTTTTAAGGGTAGATAAGCTACAAACCCAAAGGGACTACCCCTAAAAGGTACTATTAAGTGATTCTTTATAATGCAGTGTCAATCCAACTCTCATTATATCCAAAATGTGCATTAACTGATACATCGCTGTTTTATGCTTTAGATATTTCATTGCAGTAGAATGATTTTTTATAATCATTGCTACAGTAAGTGATGAAATTAAATTAATGATGAACACTTGGATGGCACATAACCGTCATGAACTTCAAATCAAAGTTCTTGTAAACGTTGTAAACTTAAAACACACCATATTTAAATGCAAAATACAAAAAGGAAACCTTAAAATGGAAAAATTAGATCAAACAAAGGAACAGTAAAAAGAACCCAGATACACAAAGCACATAACTACACATAACAACTAGCCTCTGCCTCAAAAACTGTCTGATGCATATTGAATACAAAATGGTCAAAAATATGTAATTGCTTTATTATTGTGACTACACTAAGAGCACATAAAACAATGTGTGATTGGCCACTTTTCATGTCAGTCAGAAAATGTTTTTGGTCACAAACTGCAAACTGACTCTAGTGTGGGGTTTGAAAGTGCAGCTAGCATGATGGACTCACCTCGTTCACAGTTGACCCCAGAGTAGCCATCTTCACAAGAGCACTGGTATTTGTCAGGCCCTGTATTGCTGCATGTTCCTCCATTCAGACATGGCTGGTAAGTTCCACAGTAGTTTAGATCTGAAAGGTAAGAATAGGATTAGTACTGAATGTTAGGAAAAAAAGCAGAGACAGCATAAGTAAAATTGACGCATGCATACATACCTTTGTCACAGAGTTGTCCACCCCAGTTAGTGTCACAGAGGCACTGCCAGGGTTCAACGCAGGTTCCATGTACACAGCCCGGATGAGGTATGCACTTATCACAGTATGGACCCTGCCAGCCGTACAGACACCTGAAAAACACAAATAGACATTAAGGCAATGTTTTATAAATGCAAATTAATACTAATCAATAAATAAGTAGCAAGTTCCTTTACTTGCAGCAGCAGCAATAATAACCTACAACTATAGCAATAACCAACAGCAGCAGCTGCATAGCAGATCTTTTCCTCAGAGACCATGAACCATGAACATTGTCATATCCATCACCATGCTAAATTCTTCAGAGAGATATCATGATTAAACTGAAAATAAACATACATTTTAGAAGAAATTTTTAGATGGCACTTAAGAGACTTTTGCATCTGAGAGTATTGAGTGAGATCGTGAATAACAATATTTTCATGATGAAATTAACAGTGCAAAACAATTTTCAACACAATATTACTTTAATTACATGTTATTTTGAGAAAAAGAGAAGAACACGTTCTTTGAAAATGTAAAATAATATTCACCCACACTCATTTTCTCAAGAGGCGTCAGGGCTGAAGAAGTCTGCTCTGTTGTAACAGCAACACCACACAAACACAACGTGTAGTGATTTTCTAAAGCATAATTTGCCATTATTTTCTCAAAGTACTTATCAAAACTTTGAGAAAAGTGTTGTTTTTCAGGGGGTCCAATGCTAAGAGGTTACCCTTTCATAAACCCTGTTTTAAAAGTTCACTCCAGTCCACTGGGAAAAGGGAACCGCCGACAACTTTTTGTCTGATTATTTAATGCCAAGCCATGCAAACAACAAACAGCAGCTTTAAAACTCCACTGGGTCTTTTAAAGAGACTAACATTAGCTTGTGGCAGGACACTCTGTCTCAATAAAAGCAGAGCGGCTTGGCCCCAGAACAGCTCGGACCGTCTGGGTAGGGGGGGGATTGTGTTTGTAAACTGTTCCATTGGCCAATATATTTATGGCGGGTTCTTTTGCATTCTCACTCTTGTTCCCATGTAGCCTTTCTCCACCCAGGGAACAAAAAAACTGAGTCAGATCTACAGCCACAGAATATCTCTGAGCCTGTAATTAAAAGCCATCTCCAAAACAGCTCAGCAATAGCTCTCCCCTACACTTCCCCCTTTACATGGCAGTAATTAAACAGCCCGAGCGATAACCTGCTCCTTAAAGAAGGATTCAGATGAGATACTAAGCCACTTGAGCGCTTAGCCACAGGAAAACAGACTGCCCTCTGGGGAAAAAAGAAAACAATTAGCCTGAGGCGGCAGTTCAGCTGTAAAAATAAACACGGTGGTTGAGGAAACCTCTCTCTGTGATTAAAGACAACTATTTTTAAACCTGCGAGAAGATTTCGACTATGAGAAACATTCACAAAACTCTATTTCACTTTAGCGATGTCTTAGAAGTGACTGTGAATGATATTAAAGCAAAAATAAGGCATTAAAGCAGCATGGCTGAGTAACATTTTCACCTCAACCGTAGGCCTCGGCGGTTCCAATTTAGCACAGTAAGAGCTCTTGTTACAACAGTTGCACAATTGCATGGTTTTGTGTTCTGGCAAGCTTTCAGTGAGAGATGAATAGGTAATGGGATATAATCATGCCAAATGTAACAAAGAGCTGAGGTTTTAGTATACATTGAATTCTGTAGACTTCCAGCCTTGATCTCGAACGCTTTCAGAGATGGTACAATGTTGAGAATTACTCATACAAAACAGATCTTTGTAACAAAACATCACTAACGTCAATCTGTTGACCAAAAAACATGCAAACACCTATAACGAACTGATGAAAAAACAGAAAAAAGCTCAATGCAAAACCTGTCGTGACTTGCCCCAACCAATAGAAAATCAGTTTGTTGTGCAAGAAATTCAATTTTCATTAACTCGATGCCCTACTCAACACAAATAAGTTACACATGACGCATTCCTTTATGACGAAGCAAATAACTTCAGAAAGCCTTGTTTATGCATTTTTTTCCTACGCATGCTGCAATCGTACATATTACGAAGCAAAGCCTAACTCAAGGAAAACTGCTATGGAAGGATAAAAAAAATGCTTCAAATTCTGTTCTCTAGGGAAACAACACAATAGAATAAACCACTGTGTTATTTTATTACAAATGAAACAAGCCAGTAAGTTTGACAATTTTTTTTATGAGCTTCAGTGTTACAAAAGAGAATAGAAAGTATTTATTATGCACTCATAAATCACTGAGCTATAGCTGTATACGAACACAGATACACATCGCTCTCTCTTCCCCTGTGGCCAAATTCATACATCATTAGTAAAACAAGCAGTGCATCTTAAAACCCAATTAAAGATTGAACTTGGCAGATGATGGTTTGCAGATAAGGCTTCAACATCTCGCCAAACAAAAGCAAAATGGCTAAAAATAGCTTTGTGTTTTAGTTGTCTTTACAACACGGCTAGCCATGTTGGAATATTTGGAGGTGAATGTCATTAAATCTGTGCTTTCATTGTCTGCGGACCAGAAAGAGAGCTTGAGCTATCAGACCACAAAAGGTCAAGCAGGACGCATGGATTCTAACAAGATTTGACCATGAGTCTCTAGTTGCAGTGAAAGCTTGTACTGTTGCATCTTTCACATTTTAACAAGGCTTGGCTAAAAATGTTAAAGTGTAAGGCTAAGGACGAAACAAACCTGGTGACAGTGTAAAGTACATTTTTGCATTAAATGCCACAAAAATATAGAATACTGCAGATTACTCACTTGCAGCCACCTGGTTGTTTACAGGATCCATGTTCGGTGCTGCAACCTTGTCTGCAGATTGCTGGAAAACAGAAAGAATAAAAATGGATGAATGAGAGTATGTTTGTTCCCCATCCTCGCTGTAAGATGGGCCTCAATGTCCCCTGTTCACCCATGAAAACAATTTTGGCAATGTATGGGGAGGGAATCTTTCAAACCCCTGACCAGACTAACTGTATCTTGCTCTAATTTGAGTCCTGTCGTCAGGCTTCGGGTGCTGCGCTCTCCATTCACTGCTTATTCCAAACTAATACCCTCACCCATCAGCCTCTTAAAATGGCAACTGTTTGAAAGCATTAGAGTCAACAGTTTTTGCTAAACATTTCACTTGACTTCAGTATATTAGAATGTATTCTGAAGTAACATGTGAAGACTGAAATAATGGCTACCGAAAACTCAACTTTGCATCACATGAAAAAGTACATTTTAAAATATATATTACAACATGTTCACACTCTTTTTACTGTATTTTATCTTAAATAAATGCAAAAAAAAAAGTTGCTTACCCGTATTGCATTCAGGACCCGTCCATCCTTCCAGGCAGGTCTTGTTGCCATTCTGGTCACAGGTGTAATGTCCAAAGAACTCGTCACGTGGCCGGCAGAACTTGTTGCAGCCAAAGCCGTAGTAGTGTTCATCGCAGGTGACCCGGATCTGGTACTCAAACTGAGCGATGGGGCCGTTGTGGGTCAGTCTCTGCCATTGTCGATTTGGGTTGATCATGCCAGAGTGGGACGCTTTCGCGATGAGCTTTCCACCTGAACAGCCAATGTGTAACAGTTAGAAAGGCCTAGACACACAATTCAAAGAGTTTAAAGTTAACCAAGAAAAAGCCACAATCACTATTAATTACACTGTGCAAACAATATGTAATACTACTAGCGGCCAGGACTCAGGACTCATCAGTGAATAAATACTGTCTTGCTCACTCTTTCTCTCTCTCTGTCTGACATATTCACCACAGTAGATACAGATCCCATGAAGGGAAATTAATTAGAGCAAGGGTTTCTGGAGACCCCCAGGTGGCCACAAGGGGGTCCATGGAATATTACAGAGAAAAATGCTGGTATTAAATTAGCACTAATACTTAATTCAATTATTTAAAATTTCTCCAGTTAGTTTTTTTTTTTTTTTTGTGGATTTTGGTTAAATTCTAATTAAATTTTTTTTGTTTTAAGATCACCTGTAATATTTTTCAATGTAAGAGGATATTCACTCGCAAGTTCAATGGTCAAACACATGTCTATTACATATTTATATAGAAAAACACAGGAAAAGCAACAAAGTCAAATTCAAAAACATTCTGTGTGAAAGACCCCTAAATAAGTTTTAATGTCTATGATTAGATTTATTAGAACAGATAAATGTAAAATCTGCGAGACACTTGACACTGGAAATAAATGTGTGTAAATACTAGTAAACTGACATGTATTCCCTTCAGACTCTCTGACCACAATCAAACACCCGCCCACAGATTTCATCTATTAAAACTATTAATCAATTATAATAGTTTAGAAACAAACTATAATGGTATCTTTTATTGTTACATGATGTAAAACTGGTTCTACACTAACCAGACTTTGGTTATACTTCCCATCTCTATTCCTAACTGTGCTGTTTCTACCAGCAGAAGATGAGGCAAGCTGACAGCTCACATCTTGCACAATTTTCCTGAATATGACTAGAAGAGGGGACTGTGAAATGTCTATTCCTCACTTTCTCATAAACACTAATCTTTAAAGTTCTCTGCAAACTGATAAACATGGGTAGATTTATTCCTAGAGGAGGTAGAAAGAGCGAAAATAGCTAATATTATGGAGACCAGGTAGGCCTGTACTGTAGTTTATAGTACTCTGGAATGCAGAGGGTCATTGTGGCATTTCACTTGCACCCTGAACCCTGCGGACAGAGCCAAGTGTCACGTCTTTACTACCTGCAGCCTGATCCACTTCACTGTGGGGTGAGGAAGTCACATTAAACTGACAGAAAAAACTCCACACCCTTAGGACAAGGAATAATTGCTAGCAAAAATGAAAAACAAATTCTACTAATGATATGGATATATATTTGTTATATATTTGAAAAATATGAAAAATATTCACCATTCAAAAGTTTGGGGTCAGTAAGATTTGAAGAAATTAAAACTTAAGTTTAGCAAGGGCACAATAAGTTGACTAAAAGTGACAGTAAAGACATTTATAATGCTAAAAGATTTCTTTTTTTTTGTTGTTCTTTGAACACAAATCCTCTTCGTTAAAGATTCCTGAAAACAATGTGCCATGATTTCCAAAAATATTAAGCAGCACAACTCTTGTTAAAATTGATAATATTAGGACATGCTTTTTGAGCACCAAATCAGCATATTAGAAGCATTTCTGAAGAATCATGTGATACTGAAGACTGTAGTTATTCAGTTTTGTCATCACAGGAATAAATTACATTATACAACATATGAAAATAGAGAAAACACTTTTATATTTGTATATAAGCGATAAAAATGCAGGCCAAAGGAGCATAAGAGACTTTAAAGTACATTTTCAAAAATCTTACCAACCCCAAAGTTTAAATTGCAGCATATGTAGAAAAAAGTGTTAGGTAAAAAAACATTTGTTTGTTATTTTTAACCACAGCAACTTGCAGTGCATTTAAGGTACTGTACACATTTTATCAGTTTCTATATTTCCTGGGAATCGGATCCATGGCTTTGGTGTTAACAGCACCATGTTCCACTGTTTTAACTAGTACAGCTCTAAAATGTAACACAACACGTTTTAGGCAACGTTTGAAAAGACCACCCATCCAAAGAGTAAAATGACAGGTTCTAGCATCAGATAAACCATTATCATATGCAGTCCATAAGATGATACATGCTGTACAAGACAAGAGTACAACCTCAACTTTTTTGCAAAAAAGAACCCCTTTGAATTCAGAATATCTGAATATAGCTGGAAGTCGCTATATTGGTTAATGGTAACACAACCCAGAAGAGCTATTCAAATGAACTTCACCAGGCTCAGTTTAGTGTCTAAATGGGACTGTTTCTGGAGTGTTAAGCCCTGTTGAGGTGTAAGAAGAGAAAGGTTATAGCAAACATAACCTTGTGCTTGAGCTATGCACCGTGACAGAGAGGCCATGAGACCTTGACTGCCAACACCTGCCATTAGTCATCAGGTATTCGGAAACATTTTCATAAGCATGAGGCCCCCTCAACAATGTTTCTCACAGACACACACACAGTCTTCTTCATCTTCACTTCCCTGTCCTGTCACACACACCTGTCAGCTGTTTGGTTTAAAGACTAGCATGCTATGAGCGGAAATGGTACAAAAACAAACTTTAATTTCTTACATTTCCCAAAGTTTAAACAAAAAGGGGAAAAAAGAAACAAAACAAAACAAACTTTAGATCTTACATTTCCCAGTTTAAACAAAATAAAAAAAGTATGCAGAAGAAACAAAACAAACTTAAATTTATTACGTTTAAATGAATGAACAAAATAAAACAAAAATAGAAACAAATCAACCACAGAAAGAACATCAAAGAGAAACAAAAAGCAGACAAAATATATCAACCAAAAAGCAAATAAAAACAAAAAGAAGCAAAAAAAAAAAAAACGGCCAAAGATCATGCTACTCACTTTCGCTGGCGGTATCGTTATTGAAGTCCAAGGCCTCCACTATCAATGTGTAGGACCGCTGAAAGAGAAAAACACACATGCAGTCAGCAATGAAACCAAAACAAAGAATCATCAAAGATCATTTTACATCAACAGAGCTTTAACCAAGGACCTTGACTCTAACTAATAAACACCAATGACAAAATGTGACCATGGGTACACGCTAAGAAATGTGCCGTGAAAGATCAGAAGAATAATACAACCTTCACCTTGTCTGGAAGTGCTCTCCTGAAACTTTGGGCAGATACAGTACCACCATCTTTACAATTTAAACAATGACTGGCAGAAGAGTTCAACAAGCATCTTTGTTTATAAGTCAATTACATTTTTTTGCTTGTGCACATGAAATTAAACAATTACATTTGGTGCAATTTGAGCAGTTTCTTTACAAAAGTTTTTAATAATGAATAAAAATGTTATATTAATAATGATAAACTCTATCTGCAAGGAATGCAGCTCACGGCGCTTTATAATAAAAAATGCTTTACAGTAAGCACTAATAATTAAAACAAAATGAGATTAAAGATAAAATCCCTTACAAAAGATACATTTATAACAATAATAATATAATAATAATAAAACAAAACAAATGAAACAGATTTAGGCTTTTCATTGTGTTTGAGCATTGCAGCATCAAGCTGTTCCTCTCCATTGTGAACATTTTTTCCCAGAAAATAATGAAATTTCCAGAAATGACAGACCTCAGACTTCTTTTACATGTGTGTGTTTATTATGTGTGAGGGTCTAGTAGAGTTGAATCACTGGGTCATGTTATTCTCCCTGACAGTTATGTGGCATCAGTTCAGCGGTCATTGTAAGGACATTAGGTCCAACATTTTTTATATCCAATGTCTTCTATCTTAGCACTATCTTTTATTATGCAAAGCAGCCATTTAATTTGCAGTTGGACAAATAGGAAGGAAACATCTACTTCTATTGCAACTTCTATTTTTGAATATATAGTTGAGAAATAAAATCATAGAACTGAATGGATGCATTATGGTTCTTTAATATATACAATAATGCTGAATAATTCATATCCATGTACCACATTATTTACATGGTACTCAGAGAAAACACCACAGTTTGACCCAAGAGGTAAAGGTTTGGCTGGTGTGGGAAACACAGATGCTGTAACTACACATTATTAGAGGGCAAACAAACAAACAAAAAAAAAAAAACACTTTTTCCCAATGAAAAATTTGAGATTGTAAATGTCTAGATGATGTCAGTTTCTGGTTAGCTGATGTCATCATGTGATTAGTCAAATGATAGTTATTGGCTAATGTGTGCACATTTGAGTTCTCTTAAGCAATGCTGGGGGAAATTCACTTTGGACTACACCAGTTGGAAATATTAGTCCCAAGTATTATAGACCTCTTTGGTTTTACCAAGATTCATATTTAAAAATATATATTTTTGTTATTTTTTCCTTACAGTACATACATACTAATAAAGTTCCACTAATGTCCCTTCTGCATATTAGCTCACATGACAGAGAGATTTACAAGAAGAAGAAAATTGCAGGTTGAAAGTGAACTTGTTTCTTTGAAAAACCCACAAAAATCCCCTTTCACTTCTCGCTTTCAGGTCTTTTGTGTGCTGCGTTTTGTTCCTCTTTTTCCCCACGGAGAGGAATGTGGAGTGAGGATCTGAGGGAGTTGCGGGGGGTGGGCTGCTTTTAGCATGACTCCAATGCAGGCCGAGATCTCTGGAGGGGTTGGCTACATTTCAGCACTTCTGAAACGCTTTGTCTGACTTAAGGTCATCATGGCTCTCACCGGTATCAGGTAACAAGAGTCACGGAGAGAGAGAGAGATTACTCCGCCTGAGAGAATAAAATGAGCGTCCATATCTGGGATTTAATGTTAGAAGTTGATCGAAAAAAGCAGAAGCGTATGAGAGAAAACGAGCCTGCGTGTGAATGTGTCTGTGCCAGAATTGAAGCGTCTCTTTTCGGCACCTACTTGTCAGATTCACACACTCGTACTCTTGACGAGGGACCACGGAATTTCCAACATCTCCATGGTTCTCACTGTCCATTTGCAGCAATGATGGGTTCTGATTCCCCTGCGCCAGGCCATTCAAACAAACCAATACGCAACACGTCTCACTCTACAAAGAGCTAAAATTAGTCTGGGGCATTCGGATCTCCATGACCTGAAGAATATCAAGATAACAACATCGGCAAAACAAAGCAGCACCTCAAGTGGTACTAGAGATTCTAGCCAATACAATACAACTTTCTATACAATACAAGATTCTAAACTACTTTGTCTAAATAAATGAAAGATTAAACATCGAAAGCTAAAATCAGCCATTTTAAATGCTACAAATGAATTCAGGCATCTAAATGTAAAGCTATTAAAAGTCTGGAATTAGCATGCAAAATTGAAAAAAAAAAATCTTAAACCTTGATCTTAAGGTTCTTTGCTGACCCCTCTCCCCTCTCTCCACCCAATGCTACTGTCCCGTCTCAATAAAGGCATAAAAAGCCCATTAATACAACTTTACACAGTCGCCGTGTTTATGGTTATCAAATATCAGTTTATTTGATGCAAGCTGTGTCACCTCCACTGAGATACACCTTGTCCTTCCTCTCCTTGTCCACACTTGAACGCATTGTTAACACAAACATGCCGTTGATTCACAGCCCCCATTGAATTAACAAATCTTGCCAGTTTATGTATATCAAGCAAACAGCTCATTAATTTCAGTTGCCCCGCACTTCCACAAAGTGTTTGAAAGTGCCCGCTGCTGTATATTATGGACATGTCCGGACATGAGCTAGCACAACCTCTCCTCAGATCAGCCCAGCGACTAAAAGCTGTGATGGACTTAACCTAAGCAATTTTTTTTACCGGACATTATGCAGTTTTACATTTATGCATTTGGTAGATGCTTTGATCCAAAGTGACTTGCATTGCATTAAAGGCATACTTTATGCCTTTTTTTCATGCATTCTCTGGGAACCAATCCCATGACCTTGGTGTTGCTAGAAACACGCTCTACTCTTTGAGGTACAGGAAAGTTTTGTGCCTTAAAAGGGTTTAAACAGGCAAAATGAATGAGAAACAATTATGTTTTTTTGTGAGAAGCAGGGAAAGACTTGTGGGGCCTCTGTGGATCTCACTCCATAACTTACAATCTGGTTATCAGCTCTAAATGCCTGCTGCTCCCAGGTTCATTTTTCCCATGCTTGTCACTGACCTCAGTGTCATCATTGAACTCTCACTATCCCCATCAGCAGACTCCCAAACTTCACACTGCATTTGCCTTATCACTCTAGGCCTTCACAGACATCTGATAAAGGTCTACACTTGCTCCCAAACCCCCTGAGCTCTGATATGGGACGTATTCATCTTCAACAAATGACTGAGGCTCATCGTTTTTTTGCTTTTATCACACTCACTTGCTCTGGCTATCTGCCGAGTGATGTCTCCGCTGGTAAAAGTGTGATTGCTAATAAGGAGAGGCTGACATGTAGAGTGACAAATATTCAACAATGGCTCTGGATGTACTTCACCAGATTCCAATCAAAGTCAACAGGGTTTACATTAGCAGTTTGGAAAACTAGACTATAACCAAGAAGGTAACTGCCATTTTGCAATCACAGCAGGAAGCCTTTTTTTGTGAGAGATTCCTATCAGGAGTGGTGGCAAGAGATAAGGGGGGCTCGCAGGGAAAGCTTTTGACAATCTTTCACTGCTCTCTCTGGCGTGGAAAATGAGACAGGCTTCCCTCATAACAGGTCTGTCAGTCACCTGTGCGCACACAAGCGCTACTGGCAGCCATCTAATCTCCTGTCACTCAGGAAGGTGATCGCGGGCAGGGACCGAGGAGAGAATCGGATCAAACGGCACATCATCTGTCAGGTATCCAGTCAAAGGGAGCGCATTCAAGATTAGACATCTCAATACAACAAAATGTTTCCTGGTAACATCATAAATCTGAATTGAGTAAGTCGTGTGCGGTGATTAAGAAAAGTCAGCTCAACATAACATCAGTATTACACTACTTTGCAATGACCTAACAATACCTCATTCAAGACCTTAACAAGGGTGAGAAAAAAGACAAACGATGCATTTCCCCGTTCTATGACTTGAGTAATTTGCACTTAAGTGCCACATCAGAGGAGACTGAATAAAGCAAACATGTCATTATCCCCTTAGCTGCCCGTAGCTCTTTCCCTCAGGCTTGTAGATGGTTCACCTGCATTTTATTCCCACACCGACCAACGCTCAGCCTGCTGTGATTCCCAACAGCATAAGAGAAATGGACAGAATGTGCTCAGAAAAGCAAAAGAAAGACTTTAAAATATGGTTTGGATTACTTCTGTGTTTACTTTGAAAAAGACATGAATTAAATACACACATAAATGCTAGTTTGACTTTTAGCAAAGGGAACGGGTTCACAGACTATTAAACAGAATGGAAGATGGGACAGGAAAAAAGGAATTATCCAATTTGTTGGTGAACCAGCTTTTTGGCTCATGCTGAGCAGACAGGCCCCAGGTGCATTCAGGGCCACGGGGCCAAAGAGCAGCGCTGTAATTTGCTGAAACGGCCAGTATGAGAAGTAAGGTCAGGGCTGGGGCGGGTTTGTCTAGGAGCCGATCTCATCACTGCTGAGTCGAACGCAGCTTCCTGTTGCTTGCCCTGGGCCGGCATTATTCCTGGACTGGCTCCATTATGCACAGTAATCCTCCCTGTAGCCAGTTTGGCCCGGCTATTGTCACCCCCTGTTTCATGTTCGCTGAAGCTGGCTCTGTCTGGGTGGGCTATGACTAAAACCGTCTCGCTCTCTTTTTCACTCTGCACCCCTCTCTAAAACTAAAAGCACGGGGCAATCAAATGCAGTAAAAGGTGCAAGATAAATGGGTGGTATTCCTGTAAATGAAACATTTAAAGTTTGGCAACGAGATTTGGCTGTTGTGTCTGGGAACTTGCTGAGAGTAATTACCGAGGGTTGCAAAGTTAAAAGGTGCCATACCTAGTCTCCAGTCAGCCGTGACTGACACAAAGCCTAAACTTCAACTCTCCCCAGCTGCCAACCGAAAAAATAATTAGCGACTGACTGAAGTGTGCTATATATCGTAATTTTCGATTTTATAATCATTTTGATGATTAAAAGAAACCTTTTGCAGTATGTTTTGGAAGCGCACATCACAAAAATAGCTGAAGTGTTACATGATCAACACATGCCCACTGGCCATCTAGTTCAAATACTGGACAGGTGGGCAGCTCACTGGGGCAAACAGTTCAAACAGGGACACGTTTTCTTTGTCAGACCGACAGTTCGTCCTTTGATTTATTTATTTATATAGATTTTTTTTTTATCATTTTGACCCCGCTGAGAATGTATCCACAATGACATCATCAAGCGAGCAGGTGCACAAGCACTCACGCCAACAAAAAGTACGAAAGGACAGTTCAGCGTCCCCAAAGTCAAGAGCTCCTGAGAAATTAACACAAACTGAGGGTTCCCACACTTTCTGACTAATGGATTTTTGCAACTGTTACACAATTTTTAAGACTTGATTAATTGATTCAAGTTTTACAGGCCTTGAAATCACGTTTTCTGACATGTTCATGTTTTGCAGGACTGTGGGAATCCTGTGAATATCTATTTCCGAATAGGGAATAACAGAAAACTGTATCAAGTAGATCAATACCACTAAAATAGCTCCAACAAAGGTATTGCTACCAGTTTAAGGTTACACTACACCAAGGTTTACAAGGTTTATGACCCCCAACCAGACTGTCAGCCAACCCTGTGACCCTGAGTATAAATAAAGCTAGATTTTCTCAGAGTAACACTTGCATTAAGAATATTAGTTAACATCACTACATAACATATTATTGAACACGGTCAGAAATCACCTAAGAAAAAAACAAAGTATGTTTTATCCAGCTTACATTCTCCATTGACCCCCCCTGGAGTACCTTCAGGGACCCTCAGGGGTCCACAGGCCCACAATTTATTTAGTTAATACAGCTTAAATGTTGGCAGCCATCACACTACATACTATGGGTTTCTGTTACATGGCTGCATATCATAACACACAGGTTCACTGCAAATCACCTGCAGTTTAGACTGACCTGATAACACACGTTATAAAAGCCCCTTAAACAGATGACTACCATTTCAAGAGATCACGGTCAACCCATAAATTCTTTAGTGCTGCAAGATAAACATTGGTAAATCTCTCTTCTGTGGAGCTTCGGCTCATGTGCTTCACACCAAACAAATCTTCTTTTATTTGCATTCTAATACAGTGACACAAATTAAGAGGTTTATTTGATGTATTTATTTACAGAGTTAGCCGACTGCCAAAAAGGAGACACTGACAGGAGCTTCATGAGGAGTGAATTTACTGCAGGCCACTGTCAACATGGCACGAAATTCTAATCAAGACATTTATAAATGTTTTACCAAGGAAACATCTTTGCTTACATCCGTTTAACATTTAAATGTCATCACTTTCAACTCGACTTTATTCATCAGTAAACACATTTTTGAGTAGCGTTGGCTAAGTAGTTTAAAGAAGACCTCTGAGTTGTTGTTTTTGTTTACGGTGTCATGCACACAAAACACAACCGAGCAGGTATAAACTCCAGGACGAACCGCACACGTGGATCGAAACATTGCTACAATGTACCACCAACGTTGCGTCATCATAACCCGTTATGAACTCATTAATTATGCTCTAAAACAAGAAATTGGACATCTACTCACCGGCCACGCAAAACTGAAGGGTAAAACAATCCTTGACTTTTCACTCCGCGTTCCCTTGGTCGAAAATTTATTCCCACCGAGAACGGGCGTAGATCCAGTTCCGAAACTACAAGCCCCAGCCGCGGAAACTCGCGATTGATATTCCTTCAGACAAACTTTAAAATACGTATCACATTCGTCCCGCGTGCATTTGCGATCCGCCGGGTTCCTCTCGCCGTCGCAGCACGAGCCGTTCTGCAGTTCGCCTTTCGCGTTCTGCATCGATACGATTTCCAGCTCGAAGTGCCCCGATGCGTCAGACACCTGTTGAGAAGAAAAACTTGAAATCAGTGTATAGAAAGTGCCGCGAAATCAATTGTGTGTCGTTTTATGGAATAGGCTGCTAAACTTTTTTCTGCCAATCTGTCAGTGTCAGACTGAACCATGCAGAACGTTTGCGCTGCTTTTGAGAGTCCGAACAATTTTGATATCACACAGATATTTGTCAATGCTATTTTATAGCTCATTCACAACTTTGTGTTACAGTATATTTTGAGTATAAATAACAACAAAAAAAACATTTCAGTTATTTAAAACACACTCACCTTCGTCGGCAAGCATAACAAAAAGGCATGAAGGTAGAAAGCAGAAAATACTGAACTCCGTCGCACAATCATGCCTTCTTGTTGGTGTTGCTTTGAGACTCAGAAGTTCTAGCCGCCTCACGGCTCTAATGTTCTCCCCGATTTAACATGCACGGGTGGAGAACAACTTTATTTCTTTCAGAAGACTATTTTCCAATGTGTAGGAAACTGCCTCCTATTATCCCAGCGTATCTGAAATTCTTATCTTTCTTATTCTGCTTCTCTCTCTCAGCGGCGGGTATACATTACACAGAAGCCATGAGAGCGTTTGTCCGCGACTGACTGACTGCGCATTCAATACACCAAGTTCAGTTAATGGGGGTGGCAAACGCATGCGTAATTTTAATATTCAAAAGTTAAAGGGTGTGGCGTGTACAGAAGCCCCGCCCGTGTCCCCCAATCCCACAAGATGACGGGTTTATCTGGGAGGCTAAACCGCATGTTCTTGAAAATGAATGCACTATAAGATATTAATTAGTTCACTGTATGTTAAATACTAAATTTTAATACTTAAAATACTAGTATTTTAATACTGTATGTTAAAATACAGCTGTAGCCTACTGTGTGGAATACATATAGCCTATAAAACATTTTAAAGAAAAAAAAAAACTAAGCAATACATAGCCTATTATTTTACAGTGAAATATTGTTAAAATAATATTTAGTTGTAAACCCAGCTAGCTATCTGTCTGTCTGTCTTTAACCAAACACATCAGCATTTAAAAAGGATAACTTTCAGCCAGACAGATATGAGAGGTCACAGAAACTGCACGTTTAGAAACCTTGAAAGTCACACAATTTTTCAGTGTAGAAATATTGACACAAAAAGGGTCATTCACTTCATGATGTCAACATTCAGTGTTTGAAAAGACTCTTTCAATGGCTGTGTATTTTGATATCCATGTGTGATAAAATCCCTGAGGCATTCTGTGCGCATGCATAGATCCACATACAGTAATCTTGAGTTAATTGCCCCCACAGCTCTTGCTGCCCTCTTGTGGGCATGGGGCAAACCTGAAAAGCTATTTGAATATAGGTTATGTAAAAAGGAAATTATGACTTGACTACCTGCCAGATATCTTTTACTCTTTCTCTGACGTCATGCATACAGGTCACACTATAGGTCATACCACAGACCTTAGTGCAAACAGTTCCTCAGCATGAGACAGCGGCTAATCAGTAACTAGTGGGTTATTTCGACACATCATTTTACAACCGCTGTAGTATGTGAAACAGGCGGGATTGTGGTATGAAATCCTCTGATAAGCAACCCCATAAGGAAAAGTGCATTTCTACGTGTCAGTCAAATAGCTTTTTAGTCACAGTGTTGGGAGTCTATTAATCTTGATGTTGAAAGATGAGTGAGGGTCTGTTTATCTCTGTGTTGGATCTGAGTAAGGAAGCAATCCCACAGAAAGAATACAATATAAAAGGAATTACAAGCATTTTAGTCATGTTAGTATATTACTATAGAATCGGTGAGTTATTTAATTTGAAGTGTATAAAATTCAGTATCACTAGTGCAGACTCTCAGTCAAACGCGTAGCCCTGCCCTAAACTCACTTAACAAAGTTGTTTACTAGAAAGAATCTTTACAAAGAAAAAAGACATGCACATACTTAATGCAATACAATTGAAAATACACTGTAGATTTTATTTTTTTTTTTTACTGTTGCCTCTTCACCTTTATATTGTAAAGACAGCAGAATCACAGCCCTCAATAATGTGTGTGGCCACATAAAGGAGATCCATAGCAAGCTGGGGGCAAGATGCCAGGCTGATATTTCCTGTCGGTGAGGTTCAAGATTAAAGGTGCGCTGGACCTTTTGTACCGGCCACTGTGCCTTTAAAAGATTCTGACCCCCAAGAGAGGTCTCAGGTTACCCACGGCATTCAAATAGCCACTCTGTGTAATAAGGGTTAATTAGACTATTTAGACCTCAAAACTTGAGCGCTTTCCCGTCAAAGGGTTTCGCCCATTTTGATATCCGCATTCACATTTCATCTGGGATGCCAAAGTCCTTTTGAAAGTCGGACAGGTTTGTGGGATTTAAACCACTGCTTTTGTTAGAGACCCCTGGCCTGTCACTTTAAGATGGTGCTTGCTTAAAAGCAACTATAGATTAGTAAAGTCAGTCATAGATTATAGAGAATATCATGTTCGGTATGCCATTGTAACATCAAAAGCTGTTAAATTCAGAATGTACTCTGAGAATTTAATTTAAAGATTCTGTACTGCAGTCTTAAGAAATATATAATTATTCCTAATAATTATATTAGGGCCTATATTGTGTAAATGTATATATGCTGAATCATAAAATGATTTTCAAAGTTGTGAATTAGACTATTTTAGGCTAATTTCTAATTTTTTCACAATTTTTTTAATCAACTAGCAATTTCTGAGTGTTTTATAGTAAATCTATACACCAATTTTTGTGTGTTTGTATGACTTTTTTCATATCAGCTTATCCACGGGCCAGAATCTGTGTTTGTAAAGCTGCCTCAGGGCTAATGTGATTTGAGTAATGACCGCACAAGTAAGCCGCAAACCTTTGGGGAGCCCAAATTCGACTGGGGACCCGAGATGTGTACGGGTCATCAGATTGAACTAGACTTTTCCGGTCCCACTCTGCTCTGCTCGCCCCCTTTTTCATCCTTGACTGGGATCAAACCAGGCAGTTATGGGCTTCTAAATCACGCCTGAAACCAGGAACAAAGGGTCAGATGGCTGTTGCAGAGATGACTATCTATTGTCTGACACTCAGTGCTATACCAATCCAATTACTTAAGCTTGTTGCCACCTCTCATATTACAGTTCACCAATGCAAGTCCAGCCTGACAGGAATGTGGTGGAACAGATTATGTCCTTTAATAAGAAAGCCCATGTGCTTTCACTGCAGATTCTTGACAACCTCTGACTTTTGAAAAGCTGTTTAATTCATATGAATTAGATTTTTGACTGTTTGCCATTAAGCTGTATTTATTATATTTATCTGTATATGTTATCAAACGATAATTAATATCGGTATGCTTCATATTATGGTGGTTGTAGTGTATTGGAGTGACCAGAGGTCTGTCTGGGGATTTATGAAAGATCAATGCTGTGAATCTTCAAAGTGCACACAGCTGGACGATGGGGAAACAGAACATTGCTGGCAGATGATTTTACAGGAATCGAATGTCTCCCAGAAATAATGACGTACTAATGTTAATCCAAAAATAATACTGTTGTGAAACATGTTGTCAACATGTGACTGGACAGGGAAAAGAGAGAAAATGAATAATAGATGTAGGAACTGTCTGTGTAGAGAGAGGATGAGTATAATATATAGAAGAAAGACAGTAAAGGCGCAAGGAGATATTTTTGCTTAGGGGTAAAAAATGTATTTCACTGTTTTTAAATAATGGCATTAAAATCTTTAGTGACATTTTCAATGTCTTTACTTTTTCCTAAGATTAACTTAAACATTTATATACAAAAAAAATAATATTTTGTATATATAAAAAAAATCATCCAGACCCCTTTTGAACAGTCATGTAGTTTAGAAAGGTTTCAGAGAACTGCCCTAGATGAACGAACACCCATATTCTGATTTACAAGTCAGGCAGACTTTATAAATAATGGACTTTTTCATTTCAGTGTTTGTGTATATGTACTTTCATGTGTGTTTATGCAGGTCTTCATCTATGTGCTCTCTTAAGCTGTTCATTGACATTGACAGTCTAATTGTACTTTGTGAGGATGGAGAGAATTGATCCTGGCCAGATGACACAGTAAAGATGACACTGTGAAGGCAGTGGTATTTGAGGAAGTGAGAGATAGAGTGCTTTGGAACATCTTTCTGCTTAGAACTTCTCACTCACACTTTTAGAATATTTACACTTTCTGTTTACGTGACCAGCTTTTACTTACCAGGACGGCAGAGGCTCTGGGTCCTGATATAAATATTATTCTCCCCTCCATTGTTAATTTTTACCATTTATTTTAAACCGGCCCTTGTGAAATAAATAGTGGACATTTCATTGGTGACTGCATCGGGTGGCAGATGGAAAGAAGCTCTAGGTCAAGTTGTAGGTTTGGCATTTCAGCTTTGACAAGGTCATCTTTTTTATGCTTTTATTACTTGAACTAGGCATGCTAAGTATAAACTTTTACCTGGATGACACAATATCATAGATCTTGATGTGAATTGAAATTATGCGCTTCAATAAAATTATAATTAAAATTAAACCCTATGGCCTGTGACGATGCATTGAGGTGTTAAGACACGAAGCGATCGGTCTTTGCAAATAACCGAACAGTATTTATATAATTTTTTTTACCTCTTATACACCACAATGTCCTTCTCTCCTGATTTCATTCACAACAGCCGGCGTGTGATGCACGTCCTGATTTTGCCAAGTTCTATGTGTCCCTAGGTCAACATATTTTGTTGACCCTGGAACAACATTTTAATGCAAAAATAGAGTCTTGACCATATCGCTACACCTAAACCTAACCTTACCCATGAGTAATGCCTGAAATAAGAGGAAATGATAGATGACTGACACTGATGTACAAGCACCAAACACTGATTGAAAGCCTAAACTTCACAAAAACTGTAAACTTTTCTTCAAATCTGATTGGTTAATCACAATGTTGTCCCAGGGTCAACAAAGATGTTGACCCAGGGACATGTTGCACTTGGTAAAATCAGGTTAGCGGGTGTGTGATGCGGTCACATAGATGTCTATACACAGATATAGACATAGGTATCGCGGCATATAGAAACAGTCACTAATGAGGCATCTATGTATAGATACCTCAAAAAAGAAAACCATGCTGTTTCTTGTTATTTTGAAGTTAATAAATAAATAATGTTATATAAACATTTTATATAAGACTGTTTATGTTATGTAAATGCAAATAGGCTACTTAAACATAAACTGTTTGTGACTCATATAGCGTCATCTTAATAATTGCATTAATCTGGCATAATCTGAATAATATATTTTAAAACTGAAAGTGTCCCATAGAATGGTTGATCAAGATAACATAGTTATGGACTTAAAAGACACATGACGTTCTGCATTAATGACATTAAACTTGACACAACAGGTGTTCACGTAGCATAGGACTAGTTATATTTTCATAAGGTTATCTGTGTTCTGTTCTTTCTCTATTCCCCCGAGAAACAGCCAAGAGGGAAGAGATAGGCAGGCAGATTGAGCCTAAATCTGCTTAGAAGGTGTTATGTTGTATCATGGTCTATACTGTTGCTTCTTGTCTGCCACAAGCGTATAGCTTCATCCCCAGTGATGCCATAAAGAAATGATGACGTTGCTGAAGCCTTCTTTCTCAGCTGTACAGTACGTCAGTTTTGTAACGAATAGGGATACAAGTGGATTAAGGATGAGAGTGAATTTGATTGTAGGTCTGTGTCATGATGACAGTAGGCCTGTGTGTGTCAGTCAAAATGACGTTTACTAACTTATGTGTCAGTTGAGAACATGCTCATTAATCCAGAGTTTTGATCCGGTCATAGTTGGGGGCAGAGATGACTTGTATTGCCTACGCACTCAGTGAGTCTGAGCCGATCATCCCTGGCTAATGCTAATACGAGATACTGTCGTCACTTTCTCTCTCAGTGATTAGCATAAACTCTGTCACATACAGATAAAGAAGAAAAAAAAAATAACCAAATGACAGTAACTGTAACCGTAGGCTTATAAGCAGCCCAATAAATCTGTGATTGTTACACATTTGCTGAAAACAGATTTCTGGATTTTGATTAAAAAAAAAATACATTTACATTTATATTTTATTCATTTAGCAGATGCTTTTTTTCCAAAGCGACTTACAAATGAAGATAATGGAAGCAATAACATGCAAGCACTAAGTCTCATTTATACCCTAATGCAATACATGTCGCAAAGTTTTTTTAAATTATTTTTTTAAGGAAACAAGTAGACAGAATAGAAAAAAATTCTAGTGTCAGTTTTAAAGAAAAGGGTGTGTTTAAAAAAAATGAAAATATATATATTTTTTTAATTAAAACAAATTAATGGTTTGTTATAACACATATCCTAATATCCTCTTAGTCAGTGGCTGCATATGATGGCAGTCATATTTTCACATAATGCCACAATTACCGGTGTAAATCTACCAAGGCACAAAATGAATTTTCTTATTATTTATTGTTAGAAAAATGTATATGGTCATATGTACAGAAGAGAATGATAATGGCCTTAAATGATGACAACTGGTTGTTCGCTGTTGTTTTGTTTACACAGCAAGAATTAACCAAACTCTTTTAAAATTGGGTCCTGAGTCACTTTAGTTATGAGTATAAGTGTCAACTGCATTATATGACTGAAGTTACTTCAGATTAAAAAACAAGTACTGGGAGTGAGTTTGGTTAACTTGTGCACTGTGAACAAAAGCATTATCATGTTGTATTCACACATAATTTATTTATGAGTAAAAGTGACAAGTGCATTTTATAACGAAAGTGGTTCCAGTATAGTTTGGTTGATCAGGGCTGTGAGAACAGAACCATTGTTATGTTATGTTCACACACAATTTATGTTATGAATAAGAGTGACAACTGTAGCAACAATTTTTGTTAATCTGATATGGAGTCACTTTGGTTAAAGAATGCCGTCTTTTACTTATATTCGTAACTAAATTATGTATGAACATAGCATAACAACAATATTGTTCACAAAGCACAAAAATTCTGTTGTCAATCTGGACTCACTCCAGTTCTAGAGTGCAGTTGTCAGTTACGGTCATTGCTAAGTAATATATAAACAATGTAACAATAATTCTGTTCACACAGCATAGGTTATTGAAACTCACTCTTAAAATGTAACCTGGAGTCATGAATGCAGATGTCACTTCTATTACAAAACAACGATTCTCGCTTTCAAAATTTCAAGATTACTAGTCCAGAGTCACTTCGATTGTCTAAACTGGATTATGTGTGAACGTAACAGTATTTAGCGCTTTAAAACAGACTGACAACTGTATTCTGCATGTGTGTGAATCTAGCCAGAGTGTCCGCACAGACCATAAATTCCCCACTTAGCACTAGTCAGCATAGGATGGAGAAACAAAAATGTTAAACTGATTAGTGGATATTGGCAGGGGGAGATGAACAAGTCAAATGACACACTGTTTCCTCAGTGACAAGTGGGCCATCTCAAGTCCTGATGAATGCTCTTACTTTATGCACATAAGTGCCTCCTCTGTACATGCTTGAGCCGTGCGTGAAGGGTCGCATTAGCACAGCTGTGTGGGAAACCCATGTCGCCACTAAAACCCCTCGTGCCCAGCGTCCTCTGTGTCCGGGCTAACATTAGCGTGAGAGAAAGACCATCCACAGATGAAAAAAAAAAATGTGAGAGGGAAAGAGGAAGGAAAACAAGTGTGGAACTGCTGGCACTGTGATCGCAATGTTAGGAATGGGGATGATTGATGTGACGAGGGAACGGATCGGAGGAAGTGAGGAGCGCTCGCTTGTATCTCTCTGCACGCACTGAAACAACATGAGCTCTCCCACACCGGCCCCGAGAACAGAATTCTGCGGGACTTTGGGAGGGTTCCACTTCACTAGCTCAGGGTGCCATGTGACAGATTCTCAATGAGGTGGAACTGTGTCCTCCTTGGGCAGGAAATGACTTGCTGGGCCTCGTGAGGCTAATTATTTACATTTCCCATCCACAGGAAAAGGGGGTTTTGATTGACTTTATCAAGCACTTCCTCTGCTTTTCCCCTTTTGGCCATCCTAATCCTTTCATCCTCTTCCAAGACACCTTTTATTTTATAAAGTTGCAGTGTCTGTGGTTCTGATTAGTGATGTACTTTTTATTGTGTTTGTGTATAACAAGAATGAAAAGGGGATTGACTTTAGTTACTTGTTCATAAGATTGTTCTAGTGCACATAATGGCATTTATTTATTTATTTTTTTACTTTTTAACATTTTCCTGTAATTTAACATTGCTGCCTGTCTGATGGAATTTAACAGAAATATTGTGCACACATTATTCATTCACGCACTCATTCACGCAATTATTTATTTATTTAAATTTATTAAATTCGTCTCCCTGTACTTCACTATTGCTTCTTGTCAGATTGACTGTATAGTTACCCAACCATATACTTTTTATAATTAAATTTTAAATACAGAAATTATTTTCTTGTAAATATTTTAAAATGTATTTAAATATTTGTACTTTGTACATCTTTGTTTTTAGAGTTCTAATATACACTATACATTTTTAAAATGGTTTTATTTCATTATTTATTAAGTATTTTCCCACCTTTCCTTCACTATTATTGCTTGTAAGATTGACTTATTATTATACTTATTATAATAAATTATTTATTTTTAAATACATATATTACATATTTTAAATATTTGTACTCTACATCTTAGATTTTTTTTTTTTGCTTATTCTATTGCACACTATACATTTTTTAAAAGTTTATTAATGTTTATTAATTAATTCATTATTTATTTTTCATTGTTTAAATTCTTGTTCTTTCTGATCTGTCGCATTTTGGTCGCTTACACAATGTGACCGACCCCATTGAGGTGCTATCCTCTAATACATTTGATTTAATCAATATAATAAAATAATAAATTGTAAATTGTAATCTATAATAACTACACTTTTAGTATTTCATTCTGCTTTTTAAGATTAGTCAGATTTTTATTTATTTAAAAGCTATTAATTATCCATCAATAAGCATGTCATTCAAGTGATCCAAGTTTTATTGATTTGACCTGTGACATCTTTCCAGACAGCAAAATTGTATCTGTGTGCTTAAACAAATCAAAGCTGGACTGAATAACATCTTGTTGCTTGTGCAGGTCGCTGAAAGCAAAACTTTTTACTTTGACTGGGCCTTTGAGGTAGTGGTGCCTGTGTAAATGTTGGGTCAGTAGCGTTTGTGTTCTTTTGCCCAAGTATGTTTACACAGTAATGGCTCTGCTTGTAATGAGAGATGTGTTGCTAATTAACTCGAAAACACTTTGTTAAACTGTCAGCTATCACTGTATGAATGTTCTGCTCTTCGCTTTAAAGCTAGAAGGAAGTAACAGATTTCTCAGAGGATGTAGTGAGAGTCTCAGTTGATACTAACCCAGTTTGCTGCTCACCCGCCTGTCTGCCCCATTTAGCAGCTAGCGGTGGGAGGCATGAGAACTGTCAAACAAACTTGCCTTCTCTTTCTCCTGAGTAGTGTGAAGAAATGCAGCCTGGTGGCCTGTAAACTCATAACTGATAAAGAGTGTAGAAACAGATGCTTTAATGTTTCTCGTTCATGCTAAATTTGTCATAAAAGTGTTTAGAGAGCATATTTGTTCAAAAGCCCTTCTTCAGCACATCATTAAACAGGTAGAGCCTCTTGAAATATTCGTTTTGAATTGAGATTATAAATAATCCTTATAAAGATGTCTACAGTAAAAGTGCACATTGTAAATTATAAACATTTATCTGGACATCAAAGTTATTATGTATTTATGTCAGTTTAAGGATCTTCTTTATGGACACTCAGCACTGAAGAAGAGTGTTACATTATATGACCCTGGACCACAAAACTGGTCTTAAGGCACTGGGGTATATGTCTAAGAATAGGAAAAAATCTTTTTTATGGGTCAAAATTATATTTTTCCCACTGTAAATATGCTAAAACCTAATTTTTGATTAGTAATATGCATCGCTAAGAACTTAAATTGGACAACTTTAAAGGTTATTTTCTCTGTATTTAGATTTTTTTGCATCCTGAGATTCCAGATTTTCAAATAGGTGTATCTTGGCCAAATACTGTCCTGTCCTAACAAACCATACTTCAATTGAAAGTTTATTTATTCAGCTTATAGATGATGTATATATCTCAATTTCAAAAAATGTACACTTTTGACTGGTTCTGTGGATCAGATATGTGGTCACATATATTAAAGATAAATGTTTATCATTGCTGCGGAAATAAACAGATGCTGCTCTTTCATTTAAGAGGGCACGATTAAGATATATTCTTTTATGTAAAAAGTTAACACACACAAACAGTTGATTTAATACCACCAACCCCAAAATCCAACCATCACTATTACTAGGTAATTAGGGAATCTTTACACTATGTGTACTATAGTATATTTTTCAGCAAATCCGTTAATGCACTCTTTATTAGTTATGAGAATAACACCTGTGGTTGACTGCTCAAATCATACAAATCATTGTGGTGTGCTACTTTAAGTAAGACTTTCTAATTAAATATGGATAATATTGATTAAAAAAATGACATTTACTACTGTTCCTTAATTGCTGACAGAGTATTTTTGCAAATGACGCAGGATTGTTTCTTTATTTTCTGTGGACATGAGCTGTGATCTGGAAACTCTAAGTTAACTGTTGTGAAGCTATTAAGGCTTAAGTGCTATGAACTTCATATTGCTGCATCTGCTAGTAAGCTTTGTGGCTGGGGAAATACCCATAAGCCCTTGCGAGCGAATAATTTTAGAGTGTGCAAATAATTGCTATTTAGAATTAACAGATGTTGTAGCTGTGTTTACTGCTTTTGACTTTTTGTAGGGAGTTTTGTTGTAAGGAGTTGTGGTTTATTGAGAGTCATTGTTAAGGTGATTAGTGCTTCTTTTGCTGAATTTGGATCCTTCTTAGTTAAAAGAATTTCTCGCCTGTGACCAAAAAAGTACATTTTGTTTTATTGCGGAATTTTACGGAAAAGAAAAACCCACAATCTGCTCATGCATTACATCAACACCCTAGTTACTAAAATACTGCATTGAGTCAACCTGAACTATTTTAGGTTTAGGTGCACCATGTGTGGTTAAGTGGTTTCTGCATTAGATGGTTTAATCAACCGTTAGAGTTTATCTAACTACTTGGATTTTTTGTTACAGCTTGTATCTCGCTCTGAAACTGTAACATTGTCAGCCGACAGACATGTTGAAGCTGGGTGAAAATATTGATGCTGGCGGAGTGGAGCCTCTAGCAGCCCATGACGTAGCGGTTTTTCCATGACACTTCTGATGATTGTTTCCAAATGGTCCTGTCAGTATTAATAAATCTAACATAGACATTCCATTTAGTTTCAAAGTAAACAAAATCCTTTTCAATCCACACGGCTCATATGAACACATAAAGCAATAACTTCAAGTGGTCCAGGCAGCACTGTAAGATGATGTATGTTTTTATGTGTGAGGGGTTCTGTCCTCCTTTTTTTTTTTCATGCGTTCTCCCTTTTTTGGAATGTATGAAGCACTGGAGGCGGGTAAAATCAGATTGATACTGTTTTCCTAACTTTACAAATGGCAAAATCCCACTGTAATATAAGAGAACCAAGTGTACCAGTAAAGTCAGCTGTAGAAACATAGCAGCCTAGCCAAATACTAAAATAATAACGATTTGCAACTTACAGCCTGGTGTTTATCTTATTGTCCCCAAAGATGGAGAATTTAGAGTTCATATTTTTATTGTTAACCACACTAATTTATGAAGTTGCTGTTAGGTGACTGTATATACATGCCCTTTGATCTGTTTGGAGAAATGGAATCCATTAGAGAATGATTGTATCTTGGTGACATCTCTGGGTTTCAGGAAGTGCACAGTTCAATGAAGTGTATCAACGAGTGTTTAATGCTGAACCAATGAGCCTGTTCTTCCTGCCTTCATGATGGATTGATGGCTAAAAAGATGTTTTGTTGGGTGTAAATTACACTGGATGCATCACATGTCCAGTAAAAAAAAGTTGTAATGCTCAAATCTTTATTTAGGGGCTTTTTCTGCATTTTATATCATTCTTAATGTTAATAATTAATTCTGTATCAAATCAACCAAATTTAATAAAATTCCCAAGCTAAACTGTTCAACTTTATTGTATACAGTATATACACACACTATTTACTTTGTAATTCTTTTTATGGGACATAGTGGTTTATGGCTTGTGTAGTTGACTCTCAGCTGTTTTATTTAACAAAAAAGTATACACTTTCCAAAGTAATGCCTCTTAAGCTCCAAAGAGAAAGCAGAGACCTGTCCTGGTGAAAAATGCTTTGAAGGTGTGTTAGATATTTGATATTGGGATCAAAACGTTTTTGATTAATTTTGGCTGTTTTTGTTTTTCTAAGATTTGGCTTAAAACAAGCCTGAGATGCTGGTTAAGAAAAACAATAGTGTTGCAGACAGAGAACAGCTAAAACTTGATGCGTGTAGTAGACTCTATTAAAGTGCTGTGCATGTGTTAGTGGGAGAGATAAGAGTAAAAAGAAACAACAGAACGATGAGAAAGTACAGAAGGTGAAATGTTGCCAATGAAGCTGTTGGAATGTTGATGAGAAAACATCTGTTTTGAGATCTACAGTACATTATCTGAAAAGCTTGTTCTCAGACTAATTAGGAGTAAAATGCTAGATTGAAGTAGAAAAGTGTGGCATGCAGATAAAAAAAAATCCAAGCAGCTCAGATCTCAAACATCTCTGTGATGTTTGTCAAAGATGGGATGACAAGAGACATAATATATTAATTATGCTGTACTGTACAGCAACAGATATGAAGCTAGAATACAATTTGTTGAAAAAAAAGCTTTGTCAACTCTCCATCCATAAATTAATTTCAACATAAAACACTACACACTTTGTCAAACGATAAACATTCTTAATTATGCATCAAAGTTGGCAGATCATAGTAAACATTAGTGACATGGGAAAATTCTCAGTCCTCTTTCTTTGTTTTATTTTTAAGTCAGTTCACTCATTGGCAATCTTTGTAATGCCCCCCAGTCATCTACTAATCTTTCTGACAGCTCTTATCTACTTGAAAACTGTCAGTTTATATCAGGAATTCAATTGTAAAAGTTACAAATGATGCTCTTTAGCTCAAAGCAAGCATAATATGAATGTGCATTCAAATAATATTTGAATTTCTTTTTTTTTCCCTTTCCTTTCCTTTCCTTTCCTTTCCTTTCCTTTCCTTTCCTTTCCTTTCCTTTCCTTTCCTTTCCTTTCCTTTCC
>JAUMHE010000062.1:15628399-15657825 GCA_032359235.1 Enteromius mattozi | reverse complement strand
CCTTTCCTTTCCTTTCCTTTCCTTTCCTTTCCTTTCCTTTCCTTTCCTTTCCTTTCCTTTCCTTTCCTTTCCTTTCCTGTCCTGTCCTGTCCTGTCCTGTCCTGTCCTATCCTGTCCTGTCTTGTCTTTCCCTTCCCTTCCCTTTTTCTTTCCTTTCCTTTCCTTTCCTTTCCTTTCCTTTCCTTTCCTTTCCTGTCCTGTCCTGTCCTGTCTTTCCCTTCCCTTCCCTTCCCTTCCCTTCCCTTCTTCCTTTTTCCTTTCCTTTCCTTTCCTTTCCTTTCCTTTCCTTTCCTTTCCTTTCCAGTCCAGTCCAGTCCAGTCCAGTCCATTCCTTTCCTTTCCTTTCCTTTCCTTTTTTCTTTTCTTTTCTTTTCTTTCACCATGCTATGATTTATCCCACTCATTTATATACAAAGGAGCCACCCCCTTACCTTATAATGTCTCTGGATGAGCTCTAATGATTTGATGGTAGTAAAATTTGCAAGAAGTTTAAATATTCTTGTAATTCATTTAATACTGAAAGGTCATAGCTTAATATAGTATAAAATAAGTAATGCACAGTAGATGCATTCCTGAGTTCCTGCTTCAGTAGAAATCCATCGCTTAAGATGTTCCACTGCAGTTATGATGCTGCCATAAGAAGCAGCTTTCCATATAGGAAGTAGACAGTGAAGCAGTTTTGGTGTAACTGTTGGTAGTTTTAAAATGATTCTTTTGGCAAAGGAACAAGGTACACTGAGGTCAGATGCACTTCTCTGCCAACCTGTTCTTTTAATTTGAGCCACCGATCAACCCACTCACACAAACAAAAATGTAGCCAGAACGTCTTGTTCAATCGTGCTTCTGTTGGAAGTCAAATCTTATCATGCCACCATCTACTATGAGGAGAGCCAGATGGCACATGTGTGGTGTGAGAACATGCTCTTCATGGTAAAACCTCTGGAGCAGGTCAACATGCAGGTGGTATGAAGTGTAACGTGAAGGAGCCTGTCTATCGGTCACTCTGTTGGCAATCATTGAAAGAAAAAGGCCATGCTGGCAAGTCACAGGGAATTTGAATCACTGTCTCTGTTTGTCTGTAATGCAGTGATGAACGGAGCAAAATTTGTTTACTGTGTTGGACCCAGACAGGGATTTGCCCGCAGGGAATTCTGTCCGCTCTTTTATGTCTTTCCCTTATCCCTTGATAATTTTATTTATAGTAATTTCATCAGAACTTGAGTAGCTGTTTGTAAATTTTATGTTTTTGCTCCATGCCTGGGTGTGTATGTGGCTGCTTATGATCATAAAATTAGGCTGACATCATATTGAGTTATAAAACATGACTGCTGGGCATAAATTATTTTCCTTTTAAACAAAAACGTGCTTTGGGGGGGATCTTACATTTAAGTCATTTTATATTAAATGAATAACTTTAATCTTCAGATTTTAATCATGCAAAGACTACCTCGTTTGTAGACTACTTTCAGTTAAATTCAAGATTAAGTAATTAGCTGAATTAGTCACTGTAATCGCATTTGCTTTTATAACACACTGGGTGGAAACTGTGACATGTGAGACAGCCATTAAGACTGAAGAGGTCTGCAGGAGTTGTTCCTTGTTCCTATAAAATCCTGTTGACATTTACCTCGTGTACAAACCACAGAGAACAAGGTTGCACAAAAGCTTCTGAGGTAAAACATTTTTAGTGAGAGAACATCAAACAGATACTGGCTCTGAATGATCGAGTGTAGTGCAAAAAACATTTTCTTAAAACATTTTCAGTTAAAATTGGCCGATCTAATTAAGATTATGGCAAAGTGTTGCGTTTAATATCTTTTGGGACATCTTAAGGACATATTTCCTCGATGTTTTTTGTCCTTTTTTTATACAAAAAACTATGCAAGATAATGCTAATGTTTTTAGCACTATTTTTACACCCACGATTATATTTTTTTCTTGTCCTGGATGTAGTTTTTTTTTTGGTCTACTTTTCTTTTTTTAAGATTTACGCTTGAAAATACAAATAAAAGAAATGATTAATAAGATAAGATTAATGTAATCTAATTAAAGTCTTTTGGAAAAACATTCATCACCTGAACAATTGGTGTGTTGTTAAAGGGTTAATTCACTCAAAAATGATTTATCTCAGATTTTATTGAAAATAACTTAATTTGTGTTCTGAAGATCAAAGATATTATGACACAAGGGGGAGTACATAATGAAAGAATTAAATTTTTTGGACAAAAAACAGAATAATTCATTAAACGCAGTGTACTATTATCCATCATAACCTTGTGTTCAGTCCTGTCAAAAATTAAATATGGGTTTATCTACATCTTCTGCAGCAAGATTTTTAAAAATTTAAAATGTTGACACGACTTCCCTTTAGAAACGGAAGGGTTTTGAAGACATCTGCCCTCGGCTACCTGAAATCTATCCGCTCTTTACCACAGTCTCCTTTCAGTGTACTCTGAAATTCCACAAATTAATTCTGGCTCAATTAATTCTGAAGCGGCACTCATTGGACAGCAATCATTACGCTCTGATGATCTTAAGGCCATTGTCACTGTGGCACTTGAAGGAATCTTTTGTGAACAGAAAGAATAGAGGGCAAATCAATGAAGCTGCAGAACAGAGCCAGTGAGGTGTGTGTGTCTGTGTATGCATGTGCGCCTGTGGATAGTGTTTCGCCGTCCAAGCAACCGTGAGTGGCGTTGATTGACGTACAGAGTGAAAGACCCTAAACCCTATAGCTTTGATGATTGAAATGAGATGGGTATCATTTATTTGACAAAGCTTGGGTAGTGGTTTGTGTGTGAGAGAGCTCTACATTGCTGTTATCACTCTTTTTCCCTTTGGACTTGACTGACAGTTGTCATCCTGCTTAAACTTGTCCATTCAAATCATATATCAGGGTTATTTTAGTTAAATAAAGCTGAAACTAAAACTAAAACTATACTGTGAGAAACATTATAAATTTTTTTTTATTTGTGAAACAATGTATAGACATTAAAAAAACATCTAAAAATCACAAATACGCACAACAAAATGACTAAAACTGAATACATATATATATATATATATATATATATATATAATAGTTTAGTATTCTTTTACTAGCATGTTTTAAGTAATGTGTAGGACAGTTAGTTCATAATTTATTTTTAAATGCTGATATAATAATAACTATATTTATGTAATATAAAATCTAAATAATACCTTTATGATGCATGCAGACCATGTAGATGTGTCAGATTCTGTTGATTGACAGCTGGCCTCCACAGTACTCTGCATGTGAATGCACACCCCCACAGTCTGGGCCACAATGACGGGCTCCAGAGCTCTCTGTCTGGCCTCTAAACCTTTGGCCCCTTGTGGGGCACATGCAGCCTTTCTTTCCCCCTGGAGTCCACTGCATGGATCCCTGGGGCTCTGTGTGGCAGGCGTAGGTTCTGAACATGTGTTTGAGAGAGTGAGAGAGAGAAGGACGAGTGAGGCCCCTGATCCCAGCTTCCCCCGCAGGGTATCTGTGTGGAAACAGAGTGTGTAAAGTCTGGAGAAAGACAAGAGCCCACTCAGACAAATGTCACGAATTTCACTGAGAAAGCTTCAAGTGGCTTTTCAAGTTTCTTTTTTTCTGTCTTTCTTTCTAAAATTATAAAAAAAATGGTATCATTTTTAAAAATGAATGTACGTGTCTGTGTAACATGTAGTGTTTTTTTTTCTTTTGCATTACATTGCATTTGTATCTTTTTTTTTTTTGGAAATTAATGTATTTGTCATGAAGAAACTGTGGCAGCTTATCCAAGATGCTTCAAGTGTCCTTCCTGCAAAGCTTCCTGAAAACTAGGCATCTAGGCCAAAATCTGCTTTTTTACACAAGTGCCTAAAAGTTTTAACAGTACTGTAGCTTTGCAGGTAGGTTTCTTGAATCAACTTGGAGACATTGCCACACTTCTTCTGGATTTAGTCTGTTTCTTTATTTCATTCCAGACAGACTGGATAATGATGAGATCAGATCTCTGTGTGGAGCACTGGCTGTTATCAGACTCCTTGTGCAAACAAAAATCTCACTGGATTATTACATTTAATGGCAAAATGAATGTTTGGAAATATAAACTGACATTTCTTACTGACACATTACTATAAAACATTGAAATAACGGACTTAAAACCATTTTTAGCTGGTGAAAATTCTAGTGTTCCTATCATTTTGGCCTATATATTTTCTTAAGGAAGTTGTATTTTTTTTCTGGTTAAATTTTACTCTGTAGAGATAACAGAAAAATCAGATGGTGGTCTATTACAGTAAATGTTGTCAGTATAGTGGAAGTGCTGTGTGAGGTGAGGTTTGCTATATTGTTTGCGGGAATGCTGGAGACGTCTCATTGTCGTGTCTTTTTAGGTGGACGTCTGTTTTCACAGCTGATGCCTTTTGCTCAACAGGGAAATATATGGTGTTGTTTGTTATTCAGAGATGGTCCTGGTGCTTTAGTTGAGGTTCATATTTATTTTATGAAGGAAATATGTCAGTGCTGAGCCAAAACGTCATTTTTATTCATGTGCAGTCTCAATCATGCAAGTGCATGCCCAGCCACAGATATCAGTGATGAATAAAATCATTAAATCATTTCCAAAGGGTGTGTTTTAGTCATGGACATTCTATGTATATTAGGTCAGCAAGTATTTTTATCACAGAAAAAATGTAGAAATCACTTTTATAAATTTTTTCCCCAAAGGTTTTTCTGAAAATTTGTTATAAAAACATCCATAATCATTGGATGCAGTTCACTTCTCTGTGACATGCCCCTATTCTTGGTGCTTAGAGATTTAATCTTGGGCAAAATTCCAAAATGTAATAGAGATACGACCATGAGTAATGAATGTGAATGTCGAATGGTGTGGGAAAAGGCATGTTTGCTCTATGATGCACATTCATTCTCTAAAATTACCAAAATGTTTCTACATATATATATTTCATTAATACAACCCAAATTCTTAAAATGTTGGAATGTTTTTTTTTTTTTTTTTTTTTTTTACATTTGAATAAAATCAGATCACATGAGGCAATATTATATTCACAGTAGAACATAGATGACATAACAAATGTTAAAATTGGGAAATAAAAAAATTGTATCCACTAAATGAGCTCATTTAGTTAATTGACATCTGGTCTGTAATGTGATTAGCTATAAAAAAAGAAAAAAGAAAAGATGTCTTAGAGAGGCAGAGTCTCTCAGAAGCAAAGATGGGCAGAGGCTCTCCATGTGAAACAGTGTGGGACAAGAGATGCTACACCATGGTCAAAATGTTCCGTCACAACTATTTTGAGACTTGTAGTAGGCATTAAATTTGAAATGAGCTTGTTTTGTGCATAACATTGTATTGTATTGAATTATGTTATTCATGTTGTATTCTGAATAGAATACTGGGTCATGTGATTTAAAAAGTCTTTTAGTTTTAATTTTATTAAAATCCCAATATTTCCTGAATTCGGGTTGTGTTTTGTATCTATATATTTATATTTATATATATATATATACACTGCTCAAAAAAATAAAGGGAACACTTAAACAATACAATGTAACTCTAAGTCAATCACACTTCTGTGAAATCAAACTGCCCACTTAGGAAGCAACACTGACTGACAATCAATTTCACATGCTGTTGTGCAAATGGAAAGGACGTGACATGTGGACAGGTATGGTTTCCCATACTAGGAAAAGACAAAAGGTGGAAATTATAGGCAATTAGCAAGACAGCCCCAATAAAGGAGTGGTTCTGCAGGTCACTTTTGAATGCTGCCGGTGCTTTCACTCTAGTGGTAGCATGAAACAGAGTCTACAACCCACACAAGTGGCTCAGGTAGTGAAGCTCATCCAGGATGGCACATCAGTGCGAGCTGTGAAGGTTTGCTGTGTCTGTCAGCGTAGTGTCCAGAGCATGGAGGCGCTACCAGGAGACAGGCCAGCATGTACAAATCTGGAGGAGAAATTTGTCTTACAAATAAAAGAAATGATTCACCTTGAGTGTTTGAGCACCACTAACTGCTCTGTCAGACAGTCTGAATTACACGTCATGTTACTGCCATGTTATCAATATGCATGTAATTTTGACAAATGCTTTTGTCACACCTATTCATTTGCTTTCGAAGTATAGGACAGCATCTAATTTTCTCTTCTTTTTTTCCAGAGAAAAACAGAAGAACCACCTTCAGATGTACATACGACATAACGACCCTGTAATTCAGATTCAGTGTATTTTATTCTATCCCGTCACTTATCCTCATTTTAAACAGATTTTTATTGGTTTTCAGATGGTGTGGAGAATGAAACATTTTCATTTAATCAGCAGTGTTTTATTAGAATGACTGAAAATCAGAAACGTTGTAGTAGATTTTCTTGTGCATAGTTGGAAAATTACTGGATTTATCTTCTTGATCACTGTTTTCACACATTTCCAGGATGGCATATGTAACGGCAGATTCCAGTTTCAATTACAATAGTATGCACCAGTGATTTTCAATTCACCTGCTTATTATCTAGGATTATGGGTGATTTTTTTGATGTGATGCCTGCATCAACAAAAATGATCTAGCTGTCTGATGCTATATATACATATTATTATAATTTATTTTTTTTAACCTGGCATGGTCATGGGCCATTGCTGGTTATAATTTTCAAAGTGCAGAATAAATTTTCTCCAGCATGACAGTTTAGACATTTTTTAACTTCACACTGTTGTTTCAGACTCAAGTCCTCTCTCCATAATATTGCTTTCCACATTGAATAAGTTGTCTTGTCTGAATCAGGAGAGAAATATGCACATCGAGCACCATTTCAAAATAAAAACCATTTGAGGATGACAGGGGATGGACATGTTTACTGAAGGAAGGATTATTATTGATTATGGTTATGATTATTGAATACTGATTACTGGTTCAGTATTTTGTTTCTCACAAACAGTTTTTCGTTAATTAATGGGTCGTGTTGATTACTTATGGCTTATTGTGGATTCTCATTTTGACGGCACCCATTCACCACAGAGGATCCATTGGTGAACAAGTGATGTAATAATATATTGAATTTTATTATACATTTGTGTTTTCCTAAAGCAAAAAGTATGAATCACCTTAATCATTGTAAAAAATAAAATGTTTTTCTTTATATATTAAAGTGCAAGATATTTATGTTCATTATATTTATTTATATTTAATAGTTTCTTATGAATTCAGTTTTAAACATTTCAAGTTGTTTAGTGTTTAATGGATTGTCTTTAGTTTAGGTTTATTAGCCATGCTTTATGGTCATCATCATAGTGATTATCTGTATATTACATTATTGCGGATTTTAATATACAGTAGAGCTAGTGTATAGATTTCAAGATTTTTACTATAAATTTAAAGTTTTTACACACTGTTTGTTCATTGTACAAACACAAAAAGTGTCTTAGCAGCGAGTCTATAACACTGTTTCCCTTGTTTCTGCCGTTTGCAGACACACACAGCCAGACAGCGCCTCATCCCTTGGCTTTTTTTCCTCCTTTTCCTCGTTTTCTGATCATTAGGGGAAGTCCCGTTGAGTAATGCATCATGGGAGTAGGTGGAGTGGTTGAAAAGGCTAGCAGCAGGCCTCACAGACTTCGACTGGTACAGCGACTGGGCTGGGCTCTCATACTGAGAAAGAGTTTTTGCTCTTGGACTCGATCGCAAACTGGAATTTTCCCATTTGTAGATCTAGATGAAGAGGAAAGAGGGTATGCAGCATAGGGCAAAGAGTTCACTTAATTTATAGTGCTCATTATGAAAGGGACTGTGCAACATGACGCTATGTGCAGCGTTATAGCCGTAGTACTGCTGAAATGTTGACATTTTGAATTTAATGGCATTGAGACTTACTGGCACAGATTTGGGATCTGGCTTGTACATCACTCCCCTGGAAATAAGAAACAGCACATTAAAACTGCACAATGAAAACCTTTTTTTTTGTTAAATGCCCAAGACATTTTAAGCTACTTGTGTGGTTTTGAAACAGCATTATGATTGAAAGAATTATGACTGATTAGAGTTTTATTATGAAAGGTGTTTGCATTAAAATGCCAGAGCTGAGAAACAGAGTATCAGGCCACCAACCAATATACTCTCAAACAAACATTGTTCATCTGAATGACTCTTCTCTATGTGGAGAATGTAGCTGAACTAATAATCTCAAAGAAGAATCATTAACAAACCTCATTATTAAAGAGGAAAGGGAGATAATGCTGCAGTTTAATGTAAATGGATGGAGAACTTAAAGGAGGTTTAGGCTGAGTGCTCTTTGGTAATTGGTGGAGTTTCAATAAATCTCTATGGAGTGTCGCTTCCTCTCATGGATCTGTAAATGCAATGTGAAAAAAAATGTTGGTTAGGTATCAACCACTTCATTTGTATGGGAATTATTTCCACAAACCGAAAAATAATATGCAACATCGATCACTCCAATAATTATGTTTATGTTAACTAATTTAGTATTTATAGTAATAGTCTAATCCTTGTTGTAATATGTAGTAAGGATGCAAAAAATATATTCTTATTTTCTTAAGTGTGCATGCCCATTTCCACCTTTTTTTACATTTATATTAAAGGGTTAGTTCACTCAAAAATTAAAATTAGTTTGACTTTTATTTACCTTCGAAGCATCCTAGCTGTATGTGACTTTCTTCTTTCAGATGATTCCAATCTGAGTTATATTAAAAATTATTCTGGCACTTCTAAGCTCTATCATTGCACTATGTGGGTGGTTTTCTTTAACAGTCTAAAACATGTTAAATAAATAGCAAATTATCTTTGAAATTTGAACTCACCCTTTAACTTCAGCATTAACCACTCACTTAAAGCATAAAAAATCAGTTTCCAAATGTAAAATGTAAAGAGTTTTATTTTACTCTGAATGAATGCATCAGTAGAATCATATCTACTGCTGTTAAAATTAAATAAAGTATAACACAATATGTAGATATTTTCAGGTAAATAAAAAAAAAGTAACAGTGTATCTCAGTGTTTTATATTTTTATGTGTACTATATGGAAATTATAGATTTGTCTGATTTTAAGTGTAAAATGAGAGTGTGTTTATGTTGGTGAGATTCAAATGGGGTAACAACATTTTAAAGCAAACTAACCACACTATGAACATGTCCTTGGGTCATCTTATTTTTCTGCCTTTGGGATTGTGGGCTTCAGTGCTGGTATAATTTAGGGTTTCAAAGTGTATGCACTGTTGGCACCTTCTTTGTGCACAGCTGAGCGTCAGTGTTAATTTGAGTGTAGCACATGGAAAAAAAGTAGCTATTTTTCCTTGCGTAATAATTTTAGATGCTTGAGACATGTGCTCACCATTCCTCATGACTCTCTCCGTCTTCTTAAACTTGACGGGATCCCAAAATACTGCAGATGAAATGGAATTGGTGAAAATTTTATTTGCATTTGTATGAACAACTTTTACATTTTTTTTTTTTTTTAATTTTGGTTTTACTTGGAATATGATAGAAAATTATTAAAACTATGGTCAGAAGTACATCTCTAATTAGTAAGCAAAGCTTTAAGACGTTGAGCACTGTGAGAACATCCTGCGTATGTGTGTATATGTTGTAATGGGTCTCCTAGTATGTTCTCAGTGGATCAGGAGAAGACCTTTCGTTTCCGGAGGTACTCGATCTGTGAAGAGTGACAAATCATAACAGTTAGGGAGGCATTTGACCTCCAGGACCTCTCCAATTAGACCCACGGGGTCAGGTTTACACATTAGCACTCTCTAGATATGAGCTACATCACAGAGCAAAGCCCTTTAAACCGTTTCATCTTTCTTTTTCTCACTTTCATTCTCTTAATCTCACTCTCCTAATTCTACTAATCTCAATTTCAGTTAGGGAAGCAGTGATATAAAAATGTAAGATAATATTGTTTTTACATATATATATATATATATATATATATATATATATATATATATAATAGTTTGAGACAAGACAAACTACAAGTTAAGTACTATTAAGTTAAGACTATTATTAATTCTTTTTATTTCTTTTTTTTTTTTATTAATTAAATTAAATGAATATTAGATAACGGTGAATGTAATCTAACAATTAAAATCAGCATATATATTTAAATTTCCAAAATCAGCCAAAAACTATTAAATAAAAATAAAATATTATATCAGCTGAATATCGGGTTTTATTGCATCTCTAACATGGATGTCTCAGACCAGTACTTATTTATTTAAATGACACTTGTAAAATATATATATGTTTGTTATGTGTACCGTTTAGGAGTCAAATGCATAATTTCGTGCTTACAAAATTACTCTCTCTATATAATATATAATATATTCACTCTATAGCACTCTATATTATACCAGTTGAGCTTTCCCTCACTTTGAACAGTTAGTGAAAGTTGTTAGTATCTTGTCTCCTTTCTGAAATGTTTTTTTGGCAGCATGTCATTATGTAAAACATGCAACTTTAATTCCCTTGTGTTTGTAGATATTTATCTTAGTCAGTGTATTTTATCTCATCAGGATTTGAGAAGCACAGAACCATCTCCGTTGGAGCTAAAATACTGATAAACATCCTGTTAAGTCACACTGAACTGTATTTGTCATGGTCTTCTTGTAGGTAAGGTGTTCTGATAAGCAAAGAAAGTATTTCCCATTGGCCTGTTTGAAAGTGATGCTAATCTGTTTACAAACAGTCCCAAAAGGGAATCCGCAGGTAGCCCGGACAAACAGTTGTGACAGACGAGATGCTTCTCAGGTTCGCTCCGGCCTCCATCAGTAAACAGGAAATCTTAGACCTCTTGACCTGTCTAAGATCCTACACGCTCTTCTCACGACTCCTGAGTAGCCGTGATTCAAGAGACTAGTATTAGTTACCTCTCATCTGTTGATGTGATGTACTTGAAAGTTTGATCGGAGAGGGTAATAAAGCTTCGTCTTGTATGTTTTACCACCATGAATTTCCTAAAATGCCAATCCATCTACCAGGGAAAAGCTGGTTTCGGCTATCAAGTTAAGTCCATTGTGGAATGGACTTTAGCACAAAGTAATAATGAGACGCATTGTTTCTAACGTCAATATCGAGGAGAAATCCGAGTTGTCTCAAACCAATGATTTGTGCGCACTTCCGCAGTAACGAAAACGTTGGCAGCTGAACAATTGTCCCATTGAGGTGTGTAAGAACCTCCGGGGGCATGCAGAGGTCAAAAAGTCAGGCCCCCTGCCGACTGCCTTTCCCAGGCCTGGGTTTTATCAGAGTTGGGCATCACAACACAGCCTGGGAGAATAGGGAGCCACTTCTGTTTTGGAATCGCTCAAAATTACAATAGACCCTATTTTAGAGACATCAGTTATTGATATTAACCAGAAATATGTCTGTTGAGTGAAAGAAGTCTTAACTTTAAAGGGATAGTTCCAACCCTTTACGGCTTTCTTCTGTAGAACACATAGGAAGATATTCTCTTTTTTTTATCCATGCAATGATAGAGTACAAAATTCTTATGGCATAGCTGATGATAGAAGTTATATTTTTGGCCGAACTGTTTGTGGAGTCCTTTGACTGACATTTAAGAGCCATCTAGACTTTGAGACATGTAGAGTGCAGCAGTCGGGTCACAGATGTAAATAGTGAATTTGATTTTTAGCAATAACTTATAAACCATTAAAGACAGATTTTACTGTGAGCTATGAGGTTGTTAATCAATGGTATTTGCTTCTGTTGAAGCCATCAACGTGCATTATTTCAGCTCGTTTTTTGTATGAAGCAATCTTTCTATGCTTTCAAACTACTTAAATATGTATGCATTTAGGCTATGAGATTTTTACATATTATTTTGTTTCAAATCAAAGTTTGTAATGTTGTGTTTCACCTTGTAGCTGGTTGGTCTGGTTCATGAATTATAATATGGGAAAAATGAATGGGAAAATGCTTCTGGAATCAAAGCTGCTGAAAAATTGGGTGGGCACTGTTGAACTCAATTACTCCACATTTTTTGTGTTGCCGTGGTAATATATCCAAAAACATTGAACTATTTTGTAAGAGTAAGGGGGAAAAAAACAAATCATTGGATAGAGTAATGGTATAGGCTGTAGTTCTCATATGGGACATGCAAGTTCAAATCTAGCTAGTTTCATTCCCTCATCCATTTTCTCACAATTTCCTGTTCTTTTTCCACTACACGATTTCAAAGTCCAAAAAAACAGATCTTATCTCCTTGTAACAGAGACTTGTTGTAGAAGTCAACATTTGTCATGATTTGAAAAAGTCCCTCAACCTCACAAATTACATTTTAGCTTTTCGCTCGTGTGTTTCCATCCACCCAGAGGAATCCTGTCAACAGACTGAACTTGCTAGTGTGTATTTATTTCATTAGTAGCATAAACCGTCACTCTCCCTGTCTGGTTTTGGATACGAGAGGAGGGGCTCATCTGTTGGACACAGAAGGATGGGAATCGGTGAGAGAGCGAACACAAACCAACTATTAACGTCTAGACGCAACATAAAACCAAGCAAATCCTAATAGCAAGCACTTGTGGACTGTCAAAGTCGACCTCTGAAAAGTGTGAGGGGACGTGCACTTTCAAAACATCTCCACTAATCACCAAAGGCAGCAGAAAAAAACCCACACAAACCAAACTTGGCTTCAGGTCATTTGAGATGTCTGCTAGATTGGCTAGTAAGAGTTCACCGCTGAAAGAGCAAGAGACAGAGAGAGAAACAATTGGAGTGCCATTTTTGTTACTACAACTCCTAAGGCACACAGAGAAAGTGCTGGCATGGCGAATTGAGCTGCCCGATTGCTCTTTTCCTCATTCTTCTATCCACTAACGATACTCTTTAATGACCTCTGGGCCTTGGCTTGGTTAGAACTCCTGAAGAGAATCGTTTTCCCCGTGATTGCCTCTGCACTGAGGCCAAACATGAATTTCATTTCCAAGAGGTCCCCCACCCATCCTAAATGTATATCTCCATAAATCTGAATGTTATAGCCCTGATGCATGCCTTAATGGTGCCATATTGAGGTGGTGTGATATTCTGATACAAATATGCAGAGCTGCAAATAGACTTAAAGCACCTACAATTTATTATTATTCTTTTTTAATTTTTATAAAACACAAAATATATTTTTTTTAATCATAGCTTCTACTCTAATTATAATAACCCAGTTTAAATGCCAAAATGCACTAAAAAACTTCAACAAAGCACCACAAAAGTAAATGTTAAGTATTATAAATGGCACTGTCTTGCAAAGTTGTGCCTTTATTTTATTTATTATTGTAATTTTTATAATGAATGGTTTTATCATGAAGTTTTTTTCTGTCTTTTTCAGAGCTTTACAGACATGATTACAATGTTAAATGTAAGGCTGATGATACACTGGCGAACTTTTTAAGCAATGTTGCCGTCTGTGAGCAAGTAACAAAAAGTCTAAATTGCTTAAAAGGTTGCACTGTGTATCATCAGACTGCAGCGATGCATAAAGATATTTGTGTTTCACAAAAATGGTAGCATATGGATTTAGAATGACATGAGGGTGAGTATTTTCATTTTAGGTCAACTGTCCCTTCAAGGTTAGTGATTTACAGTATAATAAGTAAATGCATGTCTTGGAAAGACTTCTTTCAAAAACATAAAAACAAAAAAGAAAAATCTTACAACCCCAAACATGTTAAGTTATGGACTACCAAGTACTATTATTATAAGATTTTGATTATTTTACTAATCTTACTAATTAACTATTGCTGTACAAATATGTTATTAATCAGTATTTGACTCTTGAGTCATTGGGTGTAGGTCTTTAGTCTTTAGTCAGAAACCTATTTGGAAATCTATTTGCTCACCATCCCTAGCAAAGTTTCTCCTTCTCTCCCTCCCTCTCTATTTTATTCTCCTCCCTCTCTTTTGTGTCTAACCCTGAAACAGAGAGCGCAGCTCTGCTAGGTAAAGAGGAATGAATGTAGTTGTTTCTCTGAGGAGACTGGAGGTCTGGCTCGCTCTTCAAATGGCACGGTGTTAGTTGGGGAATGTGCAATTATGGAGCTCGGTCCTTTGATCCCACTTTTTCCATCAGGCCTAAATTGTCCTCACATTGAGCACCGCCGTGTATCCTTGGGCACTCTCCTTGCGCAGGCTTTCTTTCATGTACGCCCCTTTGGAACTCGAAGCATCCCAGTCTGAAAACTGAGCTTTTCCTCAGCCATGCTCCAGTGCTGGAGCGAGCCACGCTTTTGTTCCGCATATATGTGTGTGTCCTGGAGTGAGCGGAAGGCAAAATTAGCACAAAATTGGTTTTAGCTGAATGTTTCAGATTGAGAAATATGTATGTTTTGGATACTGCCCTTAAACTTCTGTTTGCATTCAGATATCTTTGCTTGTGCACATTTATGCGATTTTCTAGATGTTGAATTCAACTTTTAGTAAATCACTCCACACTTTTTATCCATGCAGTTGTCTATGTAGATAATGCGTGCATGTCTGTTTGCGTGTGTGTTTGTGTGAGTGTCACACTCTTTTTCACTGATCATTTCCATATGCTCCAGTACGTTATCTATGCTTCACATAATAGCTTCCACCTCTGGGGGATTAACCCACAAAGTTTATAGACTTTCTTTCATTCTTCGCCCCCTCTCTCTCTCTCTCTTTTTTTTTTTTGCCCAGGTCTAAATTACTTGTGGCAGGCGTAGTGTCCGTTAAGCTGTGGGACCACAGCTGCATGCTCTCTCGTTCTGTGCTCTGCGGGTCGCCTTTTCTTGTGCTAATGGCTCTGTACAAAGCCAGGGCACCTGGAAGGTCTGTACCTCCACTGCAGGGCACTGCATTCAACTCCCATCATGCCACTGGCAGGATGGCATGCTCTTTATGTGCTTTTATGACTTGGCAGTCAGTAATCGATAATGAAATAACAGCAACAAGGAAACAGATCTAACAGGAAAGGAGTCTGATAGCAAAAGCTGTTAGCAGGCTGCCGTTAAAGAGCTACTTTTACTGTTGGGTATCCCATGTGTTCCTGGTACATAATTTTGGTCACAAAACATGCATTTGATTGATGCTTAAATCAGCACATTTAGGCCACAAATGGCTTCAAGAAGCAGTGATTTTGCGGTGTCTGCCACTGGGGTTTGCAGATTCTCAGCAGTGTCAGAAGTATCTCTCAATAGAACATCACGATCACATGTGTTTGGACTCAACTGGCATAACCATAAAATGATGAGGAATCAGCTTTCTTTAATTAAGCCTAACAGTTATAAATCAATAATGCGAAGACATTGTCTTCATCACTGTGCTGGGAATTGTATGATTGTGTGTTATGACACCGCTGCCAATTTTAGTTCTTAGCCATTCTGGGTCCTTACAGTTCCATCAGTGATTCTTTTACTACTTCTGAACTATAAATATTTTGTGGAAGAAAGAAAATGCTTTTTTTTAAATTGCATTTAATTTCAATCAGTGGTCTGTTTTCAAATAATGAGGTCATTAGAGAAAGATTTTGAATTGTTTGCACTGTATGTTTTTGATTCACTAAAAGAGTCATTTGTATGGCAATCAGATTACATTAGTTTAGCTCTGTTTCTGCTTCAGTAAATAGGATTGGGTCATAATAGCCATTTGTTTGGGAATCAAATTACATGGGTCATGCTTTGTTTTACGGTGTACTGTAGACTAAGTAACATTTTTCGGTGTACATGAGTAGTCGTTTTGAATGCATTTTCAGAAAAAGCATGTATAATATATATACATTTTTAATAAGAGCAGATTTTCTTTTCCCATGTCTTGATATTTTTAACTAAAACTATTAAAGAATATTAGATGAGAAAATAAACTTAGCTTTAATATGGACTAACCAAAATATTGGGTAATTTTTTTTTTTTATTATTATTAAAATTAATTCGAAAGTTGGGTTAGTCCATATTTGACCCAAAATTGGGTTGAAACAACCCAGGACTTTTTCAGAGCGTGAAATAAAATAAAGAAAATAAATCACTAAATACTAAAATAAAAAAAGAAAATTAAAGCTGTCATCTGATTGCCATATATATATATATATATATATATATATACAAACAGTATTTAAAATTATGACAAATCTCTCTCTCAAAAAAAAAATTAAGCTGAAAATTGAAAATATAAAACTGAAATTTAATTTCTAACAAATATTTATAATAGTACAAGAGTAATGCTAAAATTAACATTAACAGTTTTAACAGTAGTCATGCTTTGAATCTTGAATCTGAATCTTCCAGCCTATACAACCTCCAGTTTAACCACTACAACACACACACAAAAGCTGGTGGTGTACAAGAGCTTGAGGTATTCACTTTTCATTCCAGGTTACAAATAATGTGTTGAAGAATCCTTGCAGCTTTGTTGCAAGCATGTGATAAGTCACTACAAGGACCACCCCACATGAATAGCCTTGTAAAATATAAAATACATATTGTCATTGGAGTTTTTATAGTTATTTCGTCAGGAATTTCCAGGCTGTATTGACAGCGATGCTGTATCACACATGCAACATATGCAGATATGTTTCCATGCTGCTTTGTTAAGCTGCCAAAGAGTTTCATTCCTTGCTGCTTGTTTCTGCATGATCAGAAGATAAGAAACGTCAGCCACTTGGAAAAACACAAGGAGCAAAACAGGCGGCAGTGATAAACAATACAATATTGATGGCCAGCACGGCATTCTGTACTCAATCATATGGCAAACTTTTTGACGATCATTTACGGCTTTTCGATTCGACTGCCAATGTTGTAAATTTCCAGCTCAAACTACCCTCATCCAAAATTTCGAAAAATATGTTCTGAAGTAGCCAAGTCATGCATATAAATCTCATCGGGAGTTTAACATTACTTTGAAAGGCATTGCATATGCTGCCAAGCATGAGCACTAGCTAACGTTGATTTGAATGGCTTTTTTTTTAAGAGCATCTCCAGTTCAGTAATTCTTGTCCAGATGGATTGCTATTTGAAGGGAGTGTACTGTAACTCGATGTGTCAGATCAGAATTTTCTGTAACAAAGGTTAATAACGTCTGTTGGCTATCAGTTCTTCTGTCAGGGTGTATTTTTTCCGTACAGTTGGCTTCTGTGTATTCCCCCCTGCTATGTAAAGCTTTTCAAGGAATGCTTCCAGGGAATCTCTCCTGAGATACAGTTGGGGCACTTATCCTCTTTGTTTAGTGCTGAACTAACTGAAAGTAACATACAGAACCTGGCCTGTCAGAGTAACATATAGACAGAGTAACATTCACTTCACATACACACCGAAGTTTTAATGTAAGCCAAAGGAATGCTTATGTTTGCAGACGAGAGGAAAATGTAGCCTAGTACCTCAGTCCAGCACTCTGGAGGATTGTGAAATAGTGTATTTTTAAACACAAGTGCTCTGGATGAGGATGGAAATGTTGCTGCGCCTTATTCACAGCTTCAGAACTGACACCTCAGTCAAACACACTGGTTTTGGCTCAGCAAAGCCTTTGAGCTAAAGTCTTCTCTTTTTTAGAGCTACAGTAACACGGTTATGCATACTGTATGCACAACATATGCATTTACACAACATGTCAGCGTCATTAATCAGTAATTATCAATCAATAATTGTATTAAAATTTTATTCTACCAGCCAAAATGATATTTAATTGTAATATTTAGTAAATCTAATATGAATATCCACCGTAATTCATACGTCATCATTTAAAGTTACTGATGTATGGCATTTTAGTTTTAGTTTAATTGCTTATTTTATTAATTTTAATTAGATTACACAAATAGATCACAAAATCTATCAGATCAAAAAATTTAAGTCTGTCTTTCATACTTTTGGTTATAATTTTGTGATGTTTACCGTGCAGAAGATTCACTTAGCATTTAGAACTACTAAATTTATTTTTAATACATACCTTTATTTTTAATCATTTTTTGACAATTAAAATAAAGTGCTACATATGCACACACCTATTTGTTTCTTATAAGCATGCATATTACTAGAATATTCACCATATATTAGTGCTAATCAAGCACATATTAATGCCTTATTCTAAATTACCTTATTCTAGATCCCTAATCCTACTCAATACCTAACCTAATTAAATAAGCAGCAAATTAAGAATTTATTGAGGGAAAGTCATAGTTAATAGTTAACAAGTGTTACCTATTCTAAAGTGTTACCATTATTTATGTTGGGAAGTATTTCAGAGATTTTTAATCTGAGATCTGATAATTAGAATAATTTTGGTGCAAATTTCTTTGACAAATTGCTTTTGTTCTTTTCTACGTCACTTTAGATCAGTGTCTGCTAAATGCATAAATGTTAATGGATAATCATAACCAGAATTCTGATATCACTCTGTTCCTATCTACAACAAATATCCTCTAGGGAAAGACTTTTTGTCATGTCTGTATTGCAGGTACTGCAGAAGGTCCCAAAGCGACCACTGCATCAGAGAGCAGCATGGTATATGTCAGCTGTCGTGGGGCGTTAAGCGACTTGCGGAATGTGATTGAAGTGGTAAGCCTGGCGGCAGACCCGTGTTGAAACCACCTTCCTCTGGCCCTCTGCCAACCCCAGCTGCCAGATCCTACAGGGAGGTACGACCCTGACCCACAAAACCCAAGAATTAAACATCAGTTAGGGTTTCCCACTGAGGTGCGGAGTGCTCTTTCAGACATGGTATCTCACACAGCTTGGCGAACCCCAGACGTTTACATAAAATCTGTGATTTACCAGTTCTACCGTGCTTCCCTGTGCATGCGTAATGAGATCACACGAGTATGCTGCGGCGAACAGATTTGTGTCAGTAATAAGTAGATTCTTTTGGTTGAAATTAAGCTTTTGTGATCGGATACATCAATGTTTATGTTCTGACTCTGGTATGTAAGCCTAGTGAGGATTGGTGGTGGTGATGCTGATGTTTGATAGCTTAGCTTCGACAGAAGTTTATTGCATGTTTCTTTTGATAATAATTAACATAGGAGCATCTTCATCAGATGGTAAGAAAAACTCAACTCTAGAAAACTGCCTGCAGTGGAGACAGATTTCTGCGGCTCGTTCGCACATTCCATTCTGATAAAAATGTTTTAGGGAGGACAAATAGAGACGCTCGCAAAGAATGAGAGAGTGCCAGGACTGGTGCCGGCGAGAGTCTGGCTGCCTGCCCTCAAAAGCCACACATGAGTGTATTTAATTGCTAGACAGAGCTGAATAATTCTTTCATAATCTTAATTTATACAGTTGCGTTAGTAGGGCCATAACATGCTGAAAGAGAGTGTTGGCTATCAAGACGCAATCATTCTTTGTAACGGGAAATGCAGTTCTCCCTCAAAGGAAAAAATGCTTTTGTTGTTGTTGTGTTTAAAGGCTTGTTCCTCATAATCAATTGATGTGTTTTCCCTCAAAATCTTGAGAGCTGCATTGCTGTCTACTGTCTACACAGGCAGCCGCCTTCTAAGGCAGCTTCCTAACCTCATAAGTCACTAATTTGGAATGCTCTGCATTGGCAGCAAATTCAGTTGCCACTCAAATATACTCAACTCAGTTTTCTGTCAGCAGCTAAAAGCCCAATGCTCTACTCATAAACTACTTTTTTTGTACTTTTTTGACCTTTCTATAAGAGTCCTGGGGGGAGAAAATCAAGTTTCCACAAAATATTAAGCAGCAATGTTTCTTGAGAACCAAATCAGCATATTAGAAATATTTCTGAAGAACTGATATTTCTGAAGAAACAGGAGCAATGTCTGCTAAAACATCGTTTTTAATTGTATTCATATTTCGCAATATTACAGTTTTTACTGCATTTCTTAAATCAAATTAATGCAGCCTGGCGAGCATAATATATATATATATATACAGTATATATATATTTTTTTCCTCTAATGATGGTAGTGTCAAATACATATCACACTAACAAAAGGTAAATATGCAATACTAATTCATTGAATTCTCTGGCTTCTCCCACTATTTTTATCCTTCATTTATACCATGTATTTATATTGTATATATTTTTGATCTTTATTTTCATGTCAGGAACAAGTTTTGGATGCATTTTAATTGGGTTGTGGAACAGATTTTCTTTCTTCTTTTGTCGTAGCATTTGAAGTATTATATTTTTACTCCCACCCTCCCCTTCAGTGACCTTTTTCTGTTAAGGATCTGTGGTATGACCCATCAGTTTTAACAAATTAGTAAATGACTGGGAATGTGTTTGTGTGTTCCACAGTGATCTTAGTTTCCCTCTTAAATGATTGAATCGTTAGAAGGTCAGCCCTCCTAGGGGAACGTCCCTGGCCTGTCCCTTGACCCCTGTCAGAAAGATGGCTGTGTCTGACACATCTGCCGCTCTGAAGGAGAGGAAGTTGAAGTCGGTAGACATCAAGGTGAGAACGCAGGGTACTCGCTCATAACTCATCTGCCAAAATATGTTTCACTTAGTCACTTAGTCTGTCGCTTTTTTAATTCTTGTGTTTTGTTGCATACATACTGTACAAATCCAGTCAGTATTTTATTGTATGTATTTAATTATATGTAAATCAGCTTATTAAAATGTAGTTAGGATGTAAAACCTTTAAATTCTGTCTTAAATAAGTAGTTTTGGTTACCTTTGCTCCTATAAACATGTGTAGCACCGGTAGCTCCAGCCATCTGCTCTGTCCATTAAAGAGGTACAGATGCCTCTGACTCTTTGGGTCAGATGGATTTGTCGGGGTTGCTGACTGCAAGATGAGTTTTTTAACTTATTGAATATTCCACTCTTTACAGCCGAGGGGGCTTGTTTGTGCACATGTGTCTGTTCTGTAGCACTGCTGTGATGAATGACTCTCTGAAGTGTGCAGTAACTTTTCCCTCATAGAGGGGAGGCTTGCAGCAACCGGGACATGCGCTTCTGACAACAGGGGGTAGTTTTTCTGGAAGAGCTTGCAGAAAAAATCTCCAGACCTGCTGGAAAATGTATCCATTCAAGATTCATGCTTCCACTTTTGGATCAAAGCCATTTTCATACACAGCAGAATGCCAATGATTGTTTTTGCATACATGATCACCAGTTACGCTTAATAACTGATAAACATGTCTGGCCCTGCAGCTTTTTTGTTTTGATGAGATAAAGGCCATAGATGGTTTTAAGCAAAACCAGTTGGTGAGACTAATGATTGTTTGAGCATGTAAACATTTGGAATTGTATTCTGGTGGTTTATTATTAGTGAGCACGCCTTGTTTGGATGTCTTTTCTGTGAAAATCAGCAAAAAAAAAAAAAAGGTAATATTATCAATAATTAATCAGTATCATACAAAATGTTTGGACAAAAGCATCTCCTGAAAGCATAAATTCAGTATAATTGTAAATTATAAAATAAAAATATTATAATATAAAAAATATTGGTGCATTCCTAATCTCCATGCATCTTTCTAGTACCATGCACAAATATGCAATCTAATATCATACTATTAGCTTTCCTACGTATTAATTTACAAACATCATGCCTTGCTGAAAACACTAGTTTGGTGATGGTCTGGTGCAGAAACTGATTTTAGGGATTACTGGTGGGTAAGACTAGGTATAGGTGTAGAGATATGGTCAAGTTTTTTTGGATTAAAGTTGGACAAAACATGTTGACCTAGGAACACATCTAATTCTTCAAAATCAGGACGTGCCCGGTCTGGCACTGGTCTATTTTGGCAACCAACATAACCTTGCAATCCAAAGTCAGTCAACCAGTACGATCAGCCTCAAAACCGTAATATATACTGGTGACCTGCAATACTGGTGTTTTCAGAAGCAGTGGGGAAACTCAGATGATAGCTTTGTCAGGATATGAGCCATCTGCCTCATCAGAGCCGGTTCCTCAAGCCCCCTGAGATGCATGACCTTTAGACGGTCAATACGAGCCCAGCTGTCCATGGTTACTTAATCGCTTACATGCTCCGCCGGTGATATGACTTCCCCATAGTCATCAATACAAATGCTGTTAATTCCTCCACTCTGATTGACCATGAGAATAGGCTTCTCTTCTCACAGGAAGCTTCTTAATACTGTGACCTGACAAATCTATTGAGGACAGGAAAAACAAGATTGTACTTGTGCATGTGCGTGTTTGTAAGCCTGGGAACATTCAAAATTTGCTTCCTCTACTTATCCTTTAAACACAATATAACAAATATTTACAAACAAACCTAAACCTTTGCGTGATTTCCTGTCCCATCCGAATCACCACCCACATGCTCACCTTATCAAGCTTTAAAATTGATGCATGAGAACAATGAGGGATTTAGCTTCAGCATGATTTAGAACATCATGATTATACTCCTAATGATTTGGGAAATAATCTACAATGATAATTGCGTCTGGATGGAGGATGTTGTTTTCTTATACTCATAATAATATCTCTACCGATCTGGTTTGGCTACAGCAGCAAACTCTTTAAGTTCTTCTTATTTATTGGGGCTGTGCTAGAAAAACTCTAGGCTTTAGTGTCTTTTAAATCACGCAAGGAGAATAACCGAGGATGCTTCATCATCTCTGTGGTTTTTAGAGATGGCAATAACAAATCCGTGCCCTTCGTTTGTCCTCTATTTCCATTCCTTCTTTCTGCTCCTCTCAAGTCGTAATTGCACTCTGGTGTTCTAAATAAATGGACACACATTCCAGGCATCCCAGTTCGTGAGAGGACAATGTTTTTTTGAGCACAGATGGGATTGTGTGAATCCAGATCATCAGCGTTCTGCTTTGTTAAATGCATGTGTCTAACTGCATGCATTTGAAAGCGCATTTTGACTTTTATTTTGAAGCAAACGTGAAACTGATGTAACAAATGAAGTCTCGATTTAAGTACAGCTAAATATTTTTTAAAGGTACAAATCTAAAAAAAAAAAAGTAATTCACCTAAATATCAGATAAATTATATTTAATCACAGCAGATACTATGAATATAGTTAATTTAGCATAAAATAATATAACTAATTACATTTTGTATTTGAAATGACCTCCAGGCAATGAATTAAATTAAGCATAATTATTATAATACATCAAGATTGCACAAATGTAATTTTACTGTTAGCACTATAATTTTCTTGCATAATATGGATTTATTTATTTTAATATAAATTTTAAAAGATAGCATGATAAAAAAATCACTTAGTAGCTTATAAAATATGCTGTTTTATATGCTAAATTAATTAAATTAACATGAGTAATTTATATTTACTTGATTGACAGTCCAGAAAATCTCTCTTTTTCTTTTAAATCTAATTTGGTTTCGTTAGCACTGTAATTTTCCTTATACTTCAAGCTTTATTCTGAGAAAGAAAAGAACAAACAACACAATGAGAAATGAAGTCCAAAGGCTAGCTAAATGTTTTAATTACAGTAATTAGTGTTTGGATGGGTAATTACATGCTTTTCACATTCTTTGTAAAAGTCTCGTATGTCTTCTGTGCCCATGCTGTCATAGCTAGGTCCCAAATGCGACCGCAGACAAAGATCCTCTTCAGCCTAAACTAATAAATAACCTCACCACAAGGAAGGAAAGCTGTTTTCTCATATTATTATTATCAAAGAAACAATTCCAAGTTGTTTTTCTAAGATGTTTACTTGGGTTGTTTATGGCCTAGTCTGGGTGGACTTGACAAAGGAAGTGCATGTAATTCACTGTGCCAGTATGAGAGATTGGTTCCCTTCCCTTCCTTTGTCCCAGTGTAATAATGGAGTCGAATGGGTGATGTATGGCAGAGCTGTTTTGTTTCCTGTGCTGCCGAGGGCCCACAAACCCACATTCACAGTCTCGTACATAAGCTAAGCGTGTAAATGCGTTCTAAATGTAGGCCGAAATGAATAGTTGATTGATCTGGACAATGATACCCTCAATGAGAGAGAAAGGCCTGAAGAGCGGGAGGGAGTCGGTGTGTGTCAGAAAAAGAACGAGGGAGGGATGGAGTCTAGAGGCCCAGACAGGCTAGAACAAGAAAGAAAGAAAGAAAATATCTAATTGGAATCAATTGTCCTGACAGAGTGCGTGGGCGACTGGATTCCGCAGAGCGTGCTGCTTTTTCTTTGAGGGTAAAGAGTATTAGAAAATCCCCTCCATAACAATTCTTTATTTTTGGGGTGGTGTGTTAAACTTGTATAGACAGAATGCCAGGGGTGCGGCTTTAAAACACAACTACAGATTTCCAGAGACACCCTCATCTGATGACTTCAGCCTCTTAACTGGAGCACAGATTCTGGAGCGTGTGCATGTTTGTGAAGGCTTTCTGGAAGACCGGCTTTCATGCGGTCCACATGCATCGATTGACCCTGCGGTCTCTGGGGCTGTATCAGTTTACCTTAATTAAATATGCAATTTTCAAGAATGTTAATTGCTGTGCTGTGTGTGTGTAAGAGAGCTTTGCGACACGGCTTGGATTGATGTGTGGCTAGAGGCTATACATCGAGGTTGTTTTTTTAAAAAGATTTTGTAGGATATACGGAAGGTTGGATTGTATAGGGTGTTGTCTTGTGACAGGGAAATGGATCAATAACTGGTTTAGCCGTAGATCAAACTAAACCAGTTTAGTTCGATCCATTAAGATAAAGTATTCTGCGTTAAAGTACTTCTTCCTATCCTGATTTACAAACAGGTAGTCATTTGTTGCTTGACCTCCTGAGGAGTGTAAACACTGACATTTGCAACCTTGTTGTGTTTGTTTGAGTAGTCTGACTTGTCCACTTGGGCCCAATTAATGGCAATAAAACTACTTGTTTGTCTGAACAACCTTTGATGTTTGGTGGAGTAAAAGGGGTATTAGGAAGGTTTGAAAAACTTCTAGCGATTTAAAAAAAAAAAAAAAAAAAAACTTTAAATGGTGCTACTACTACTACTACTACTAATTATTATCATCAATCCTGCATTTTTGCTATTTTTAACGCTGATAACAATATTATTAAAAAAAATAGAATGTAGCATAATTAAATATTATTTTGTCATTATTTTAAATAATGTCATGATATGTTAGACTTTCAATAACAATAATAATATTAATAATAATAATTTATAATTATTATTATTATCATCCTCATCATTTTATATTGTCATCATTTTTAAATTACATTGTTATTATTTTGCTACAAAAATAATTATTTAATTCTATGTTTATTTTTTCAAATGAACTATTATTATTGTGATTTATTATATATTTTGGGAGATTTCAAAAAGGCCTTTCATATCTTTCTTTTTCTTTGCGCTGGGGAGCAGGTGGTATTCACTGTTTCAGGAGATGGACTGGTGAAAAAGCTTTTCATGTTACTGTATGTTTCGCTTTCATGTGCATTTTCAAGTACTTTAGTGAAATCAGATATCAGGAATCAAGAATCAGGAAAGTCATATTTATTTGATTTCCTGTTGATGAGCTGTTAGTGGATCACTGTCGGTGCGTTTAAAGCAACCTCATGTAACAACCTCTGGCTAAATGGGAAACGTGTGACTGATTTTTGAATGCTTTCATTTAAAACTGCAGCAAATTGTACCTGCAGAAACATATTTGAAGGTTTTCAGAAATTTATTTACAGTCATGAAATTAGGTTACATGAATAGATTTGTGATGTAGTGTTATAAAGATGTTGCATTATTTGGAAATGCTGTTCAGCTGTGTTGCATTCTAGACTTTTCTTATTTGGCAGTGCTTGTCATTTCCTGCAATGACATCAGAGTTTCAGTTCATCCTTGGTGGCACATTTTCTTATCTCCAAACAAGCTTGTGTGGTGCAAATGCAGGATCCTCCATAACATTGATGGGACCCCCCACACATAAAGAGGCCCACCCGTACGACAGGATGAAGGTGACGGAGCCGTTTTCTGTTTCTATAAATGAACTTCAAACCTCTCAGTTCGTGTTGCGCTCAGTGATTTGGTTATTAGCACAATGTAGAAGCAGAAGATCATTCTAGACATGCAAAAATGCCTCCTTCCAATGATTCATGCCTTTAAAGCTAGTCCTCATGTTACCTTAGAAATGTGCAGTACATGTACACACGACTCGGGCATAGCAAAGAGCGTTTCTCCCGCAGTCATTTGTTTCAATTAGCGTGAAGCTCTAATGCAGACCACATGCATCAGGGCTGTGTAACGAGGTGACTGAGGGACTGTCTGGCTTTGCCACTCCTCTGCAGTCACATCTGGGGACCTTTTTTTGCCATCGGCTTCAAGTGCCACGCTTCTTATGCCCGCAAACTTTGCCATAATGCAGCTAGCTATTTGATAGTGCACTAAAACAAGCTATGAATTCTCCGTTTGTGCTTTTATTCAGTGGCTTATCGGGAGAAAGCATTGTAAAGCAGCAGACGGGGTTTGTGTGTCCGTTGGAAACAGGAAAAACACATGTAGCTTAACTTCTCCGCTTTTATTTTACGTCTCCCATTCTTATAATTAGTCTCTGGAAACACCCTCACACTTTCAATAAAGTCCAAAAGTGGGGATAAAAGGATGAGGTCACTGGATAGAAAGCGATGACAATATCTTTCTGAGGAATTAAAGGGTTATTTGTAGACGTTGTGGTGTCATAAAAAGAAAGTGGTTTGCGTGGAGAGGCACAAGCGCTAAAGCTGATGTTCTCAAGTGCTCGGTGTTTGATTTTCCTGTCTGACAGGACTGAATGTCTAGTGACATGTCTAGAATTCATAAGCTAGTGCTCATGGGCTTAATGTGGAACATGTTATGCAGAGGCATGATAAATGCCTTGAAGGAATATTCTGTATTTCACTACCAAAAGTGCACTAGCTATGTTTTTAGCTATGTGAGTTGCAATTTTTTTAAAATAATATTTTCTGCAATACTATTTGTATTTAGCAAGGATGCATGAAATTGATCAAAGTGCTGGGTAACAATTATTCGTATCCAAAAAGTTTTTGTGTGATGTGTATATGCATGTGTGTATACATGTAAGATTAAAATATGTTGTTTATAAATTTATTATATTTATATATAATTTAAATAAATGAATATAAATGTATACATGTAAATATTTTCGAAATATATACTGTATGTGTGTCTCCTCTTTCTTATACTTAAGTGTAAGTGTTATATTGCTTTAATATGCCACACAACGTAAAGATTCCACTTAAATAGAGGTGGCAAAAATCGACATCAAAAAGAAAAGTAATACTCAAGGTAAGTCTTTTCCAGCAAGGGCAGACGATTCAGGCGAAGGGAGGCTTGGGTAGACAGGCGACCAGAGTTAGGGTAGCGACCTCGAGCTCAGCCGGTGAGTGTCTGAGGTGTGAGCTCTTAAATAGGTGACAGGTAACTGGGTGCAGATGCAGGTGATCAGTAATGCAGGTGATTGTGAGCGTGTGTTCGCCCCCTTGGAGCAGGGCGAACGGGATGTGTATGGTGGTACTCGGCAGTGAGCATGGGATCCAGGACATCGTCACGGTCGACTCAGCATACAAGTGCGCACACACATAGCAGTGCGAAGTGAACAACCACGCGCACACACACCCAGAGCAATGGGCAGCCAGTGCTGCGGCGCCCGGGGAGCAGTTGGGGGGATCGGTGCCTTGCTCAAGGGTCTCACCTCTGTCGTGGTATTGAAGGTGGAGAGAGCGCTAGTTATTCACTCCCCTCACCCCGGACATGGGACTCGAACCCGCAACCTTTGGGTTACAAGTCCAACTCCCTATCCATTAGGCCATGACTGCTTTTTTTTATGCTGGGGGAGCCTAAGCTCATATGCTACATCGTTGATGCGCCGAGTGATGGAGAATGGACCAATGTACTGGGGACTCGGAGTCGGAAACGAATATCTCTGGTGGATAGCCAAACGAGATCACCTGGCTGATAAATAGGGGTAGTAGAACGTTGTGCGTCTGCTCAAGCTTGATGTCTCCGAACTGCCCGCTGGAGATGGACGTGAGCTGAGTCCCTACCCTCTTACTCTCTCTGTACCAGTTATCTACTGCTGGGACATCTGAGGGCTCCTCGGTCCAGGGGAACAAGGGAGGCTGGTAACCTAAAACACATTGAAAAGGTGTTAGACCGGTTGTTTCTTGGTGCAGAGAATTTTGTGCATATTCAGCCCAGGGTAGAAACTGGCTCCAACTGTCTTGTTGTTTATGACAGTAGGCCTGGAGATATCGACCGATTTCTTGGATCTTTTCGCTCAGTCTGGCTGTTCGTCTAAGGATGGTACCCTGAGGAAAGACTGATCGACACTCCCAGCAGATGAAAGAATTCCTTCCATACTCGAGAGATAAACTGAGGTCCTCAATCTGATACAATATCCTCAGGAATTCCAAAATGTCTGAATACTTGAGCGAAGAGGGCTTCTGCTGTTTCCATGGCGGTATCAGGTTTGGATCAGGTTATACGTCCTCCGGAGATCCAGCTTACTGAACACTCTGGCGTGCCGAAGGTGAGGTAGAGGGACAAATGAACCCCTGATCTAGAGCTTCCTTTACGTACTCCTCCATGGCCATTCTCTCTGGGATCGACAGTGGATATACTTTCCCTTTAGGAAGTTTGGCATCAGGCAGCAGGTCAATGGTGCAATCACAGGGACAGTGAGGTGGAAGGCATGTAGCAGCGGTTTTGCTGAAAATGTCAAGGTATGAATGATATTCCTTGGGAATGCAGGTGGCCGAGGTGTTCTTTGGACTCTCAACGGTGGTAGAGCAGCACGGTAAGTGGGGAACAGAGGGTTTTGGGATGGTTTCAGGATCTCCCCGGTCTTCTACTTGATCTGTGGTTGATGTTGTTCCAACCAGGGTCGACCCAGGAGGATGTCGACAGTGGCGTCATTGAGGACCAGGAACGTGATTGGTTCACAGTGGAGATAGCCTATTTGGAGTGTGAGCGGAGGGGTACAGTACTGTACCAGGCGTTTATCTAGGGGTCTTCCCTGGATAGTGCTAATACGATACTGTATTGGGCTTGGACGTTTTGGAATTCTGAGACATGCCAGACAGCGTGAGGAGATGAAGTTACCAGCTGCTCCAGAGTCCACCAGGGCTTTGACAGGGGAAAGGCGAGAATTAAAACAAGCAGAGCATCAATGAGCGGCATGAGAGTCAAAGGACGATCAATATGGTTAACACTCAGAAAATTAGATGCTTCGGCGCAGTAAAGGCAGCGTCCCTCCCGCAGGCGCCGGGTCCTCTCTTGTTCTGACAGATGGTATGCATCAGTAATCATGGGGAAAGGGGCACTGCAGGTGAGAGCTCGGGCTCGGGTGAACAAGCTGACAGGTGTTGGGATATGCTAGTGGCCTTGTGGATGAATGACTCCAGTCCCCCATTGTCGTCATAGATGGCCATGTGCTGACATAATGAGGGGTTCAATCTAGAGACCTGCGCGGGACGGATTTTTCAGTCCCGCCTTCAAGATTATGTCCCGCTCCCGCAAAAATATATATTATTTTCTCCCGCTCCCGCCCGCAGTATTCAAGTTTTGTCCTGCTCC
>JAUMHE010000062.1:15609489-15621766 GCA_032359235.1 Enteromius mattozi | reverse complement strand
ATTTTTTAGGTATACGTACATGCATTTTTCACAATAGACAGTGCGATTTTTTTTCATTATGATTTTAGGGGGGGACATGTCCCCCCTGTGCCCCCCGGGATTTACGCCCATGGTGGACACGCCCCCAGCATTTGAGAGCAGAGAGGATGGCTCATTTTTTCAAGATTTTGATACCTTATTTTATTTACTCTTTTTTAGCATTCAAATTTGGCTGGGGGGTTAATAACACATTTTTTCTGTGATGTTACAAAATCAGAACACACATTTAATATTGACTTTACACAGACTTTAACATTCAAACTAAAGCGTAACCATTTCAGTCACATAAATACAAAGTGATTTGCGCAAAATCCAATAAACTTGTTCTAAAATCTTTGCTTCGCATGAAAACATTTTACCTGGGAAAATCTGCCCCCACAGTGTTTCTACACTTTTGCGAAACAACAGCTCGGTTAATCAGAGCATGTCATGTTGTATTTGGATGACTGTCAACAAGTTGTAGGGTGGTGCTGGTGGTTTTGTTCCTAAACAGTGAAACTAATCAGCCCTCTTGTCTTGTCTATCTTGAATGGTGGATTCTCAGTTTCTCTCAGTGATAACTGACTTCATGTTGTACCATGGATAAAACATATCGCTGATAGTAAAAACATGTGGAATGGTTAATTCTTTGATGATCTTGTTTCATCTTATTTGATCCAGTGATTTGTGTAAATACCAAAAATCTTTGTTTTTTTTTAACTTTAGCTTTCTAGCATGCAATGCAGGTTGATGAAACATTGTGAATCATGATCTTATCCATATTTATTCACACTTCAGAGACCTAAAGGATTTCCCAGAGAGAACCCAAAGCAGCACAATAAAGGAAAGTATTTCCCATGTCACATACCAGACAAGTGGATTTCTTGCTACATTGAGCAGTGCCTGCTTCTTTCGCTGACAGGCCAGGTAGTCCTGGGTCAGATAATGCCTTTGAGAGACACAGACACAATAGTTCAAAGGAACAGCGCTGGCATTTGATCCATTGTCCTGACAGGCCTTTGGAGACCACCACCCACAGAGCATCATCTTACCCGGGTGGAAAGCCAGAGAGCACGGCTTGCTCTGGATTAATTGCAGGTGAGCTGTATCAGTGGACTGTAGTGGGCGACAATCAGCCGAGCCATTGTTTCGTGATCTTTGATGAGGTTTTGTGTGCTTCTCGATGACTTCTTCGGTTGGTATGCTCGTTCCTTTCCTCTCACGCTTTGGTCAGAGTTATGTCATATGGCCTGAATGAGTGACTCAGGTTAGATCTGAGTACTAAGTATCTATCTTGCATGCGTCTCTGGCTGTCTTCAGCCGAGCTCAATCATTCTCTCCGATGCTTTGAAGTGATTTGATGGAAGGTCTGTTTGTCTGTGTGGTCCTGGTTGGAAAGTATGACCCAGACTGATGTCACGGGTCATCAGATCAGAACTTTTTAAATCCATCCTTCTCTCTCTTTTTCTCTCGTCAGACTCTCAGGGAGATTAAGCAATCTGCTGGTTGTCATGAACAACGATCATATGATAGGATTAGCCACCCAACAATCATGACTGAACAGCTTCTGTTATTTCCAGAGCAGTTACCTCATTGTTAATAATGCACGGCACACACACACTTACAAACCTCTCTGTTTGCTGCAACAATCTCGTCTCACACCTTAGATTCTTGTCAAACATGTAGCAATTAACAAACTTCAATTCTGCTTTCACTGCAAGTGTTCACATGATATTTATCAGATGGTATAATTGGAATGATGCAATGCCTGATGGCAATTAATAATAGCAAAGTTTTATATTTTTAGTTATATAAATGTAATCATGATCTATTGTATGAGAGTGAATGTTATACAAACGAGAAAAACGAGAGAAAGATGATTCTGGATGGTAGGCAATAAAATGAGATAAGATTAAAATAATAATTCTTCTACACAATTAGTTACTACTAGTGGAGATCATTTAGGCCTAAATCGGTCATGGGGCAGTCGTGGCCTAATGGATAGAGATTCGGACTTGTAACCCAAAGTTTTAAGTCTCAGGTCCAGCAGGGATTGTGGGTGGGAGAACTGAATGTTAAGCGTTCTCTCCACCCTTAATACCACAACTGAGGTGAGACCCTTGAGCAAGGCACTGAACCCCCAACTGCTCCTTGGGCACCGCAGCACTGGCTCCTCACTGTGTGTTCATGGTGTGTAATTTTATACCACTTTATATTAAGAAACCTTTACTTATAAAATGTGTTTATTTCTATTGGCACTACTAAAATAAATAAATAACTTTATTTACTTGAAATAACTTTTCAGCATTTTAGTAGATCTAGTCTACATGCTTAATGCTTTGTGTTCATGATATTTCAGCTTTATTTATTGACTAAGCATTTAACAAAATTGTTATTGTCACACATTGTAAAAGAGATCTGGTTCTGCCAGTACCTGAGCCAGAATATTTCCACTGCAGATGTGTCACTCTCTCTTGTTTTGTTTGTGTTTCTTTGCCTTGCAAAAAATTTTTTTTTGTTTTCATAATATCGTAACCAGCAAGTCTGTGTTATTGTATGATTGACAGAATTATCCTGAATTTGCATTTAGAGTTGAGAAATAAACACCCACAACATCAATGAGGTCTTTCTCAATATATATATATCATTTTTTTCCAGTTTTTTTTCATCTACACACTATTTATTTTAAATATATATATATATATTTTAGTAAAAAGATTACACATGTTGTCATGTACTTCTTTTTCACTTTTAGATCTTTACTTTTAGTTTAATTTACTGTTCAACATATTTTTATTATTTTTATATTTTTTTTGTTTAATTTTGATTTATTTTACAGTTTACAGGCTGATGCTTTATGGCTTTTTTGTCTCTCATTACTTTTGTCCCTCATGAGTCTCAGTGGCTGTGTGAATTGCGTGATTTATGGGGTTCGGACAGAGGGCAGATCTTTATCTGCTGGATGGGATACTTTGGCCATTGAACAGGAAGGATAACTGTTGACTCAGCAAAAATCTCTAAACAGTGTGAAAGCAGTTTAAATACATGCACAAACACATACCCGCAGACTCCCCCCTCCCCCAAAAACCACCTCAGGCACGAGCCATTGAGGTCATGGGCAAATAGATGTTTTGAGAGGTATGGGTTTGTGGGTAATTGGACTGACAGTGGAGTGGAGTCAGGGCTACTGATGTTTATTTACCTCTTTTGTTGTGCCATGAGCATGGACAATGAAACGCTCTGGCCCTGGCCCGTGATGACATCGCCTCTTGTGCTGTCAGGGCCCGGATGCAATGAGCTTCTGCAATCCAAACTTCCTCTTTGCCAAAAGATTTCCCGGGATTCTTCTGCTACGTCAGCCTGAATGAAGGCACAGGCTGAATCTGGATACGAGATGAGGTCATGGAAGACCTGAGAAGCAAAAAAATATGTCAAAACTTGTTAAGCTGAAGTCATTGTTGTCTTTATTGAAGGTGCGGTGGCTGTATAAACAAAACTTCTCTCTTTCTAAAACACGCTAAGTTGCTAATGTGTTTTTAAATGTTTTTTCATGGTGGAGTTTTGTTACAGTGCAGGTAGAGCTACTTTTGGGCGTCTCAAGCATTTAACACTCTAGTGTTTTTGTTCTCTCCGTTCTGTTGTTTTGTAGGTCAAGATCACACGCCCTTATCAAAACACAACTTTCAGATCTTCACTGCCCTTTGGCATTCTGCTCCGGTCGTTGCAGCGTTGGTGCTCATGGGCCGTTTCTGTGATGCAATGGAGGGCCGTGCTCTTCCAAGGAGATGAACTTCCCTTCTTTAGCACATTCCTGAGTGTAGCTGCAGGCAAGGGTTGGACTCAAACCATGTGCATCCATTACAAGAGAGAAATATCATCAAAGACTGTGTGACACAACACTGCCAATCAATGTCTTGACAAGTATTAAACTCCAAGCTTATTTCCACACTTTGAAAAGATTTACAAGTTTGTTTAACGTCACTTTTTGCAGTGAATCCAAATGTGTACTCAACATTTTTTTTATAGCAGACTCAATGCAGACTTGTTTAACTATGAAACAAATTAAAATTCTACTGTAAAGCAGCTCCATGTTGCAATATTATATATATTAAAAAAAAAAAAAACGATTCAGCTGTAAAACAGCTCTACAAAGACTTAAGTCAGTCCAATGTTGATTCAGTTCCGTGTCTATGTTGAAAATTTTTATAAACAAATTTAATTTTGCTATAAAACAGCTAAGGCAATATTGTCATCATACAGCTCAATTCAGTTCAACTTTTGTTCTTATCTAAAAGTGCAGCCTAATCGATAACATTATGTTAAAAAAAACAATCAGTTGACAGAATCTAATGTTTCATTTTAATAATCTTTTATTTTAAATGTATACAATTACTGAATCAATTAGATATTTTTTATTTATTATTATTTTATTTTTACTATAAAATGCTTTTAGCTAGTGATTTTAGTTAACAAACTTACATCCATGTCTATAGGTGTCAGTATAAAGTCCCGAACTACTATGAAGAAAAGCCAGCAAAACCTGAAGAAAAACATACTGTTTTAGTTTTTAATATTAATTTTTGTGCATGAAAAACGAAACCCCATGCTCTACTAAAATGCTAATTTATGAAGAGAACAGTATTTTTTTGTGTCTATAAGGTTTTGTAACAGCAGGTTAGTATCTTGCTTTTTGAAATATCACCTAATCTGCTCTTGAAAGATGAGTAGTCATAGTCACCACACCTTGAAGATCAGATTTTATCACTTCCTGTACAGTGCACAGAAATGATCGCAAAAGGCATGCAGTAAGGTTGGAATATGGAGTGTTTTGTGTGAACTATCCCCTTAAGTACTGCAGAATCAGGACTATAAATTGATTGTTTGCTAAGGTGAAATTGGCAAAAGTTATCAAATTGCTGACACACCATGTTTGGTTTTATGCAGTGAATGACTGGTTTTGCCTGTAGGCTCGCTGACAGATGCTGTATAAAAGAATGAAATGCTGTGAGGAATGCAGCATTAGCCTGAGAACACGTCATTGGCAGCATCGGTGATCCTGCACTAATTCGGACAAGAGCCGGAACGAGAGACAGCAACCCAAGCACCACTCGATTGACCCTCCATCTCTCCGTTCCAACATTACACCGGAAGAGCGCGAGAGAGCTGATTGTTAGAAACCGACTGTTGCCGTTTACTCTGCTGTTGGCCTTGGATTCCCATAGGCTTAGAGGTCACCACAACCAAACAGCAGGGGTGTAAGAATGATCCTAATGTTGCTTCTTGAAGGAGGAATAAAAGATGGCTTCAGGGGGATCGGGTGTCAGCCGGGGTCAAGGCAAGTGGAGGACCTTTGGCAACTTGAGTATGTAGCAGCTTGCCGCTGTCTACCGTAGGATATCATACCCATGAGACGCCAACTGGGCGGAACAGGAAAAAGATCACAAATGGTGCCTCCTTCAGAAATGGTGATTTAAATTTCCCCACGTATTTGGCTTTTATTAGCTAAAGAGATTTGTTTTATCCCGTACCAGACAGGTGGCAAACACGGAAATATATTTTTTCAATTTTTTCGTTGTTTAAAAATCACTTTAAAAAGTATGTAGCAATTCTTAATTCCCACGGCTCTTTTCATTATTTGATTAATATCTGCTGTCTTAATAAATATGAAAAGCAAGAAACATTAATTAATTAAACAAAAGGTTTTCCTCATTATTATTGTTTTTTTAATGTTTGGAGGCTCGTTTTTGCCTTCGTAAAAAAGAAAGATAAAGCCATAATTGCGATATGTTAATCATAAAGCAAATTGTAGGATACAAAGTCACGCTAAAGAATATTAAAGTTGTAATTATGATAAAGTAAATGCCTACATATAGCATGTATTTTGTACAAAGGGTACAAAATACATGGGCTTCACTCAATAAGCCTAATTTAAATGGAAAGGAAGTGTGTTTGTGCTGAAAACATTGACAGTTACTATAATCAAAATATTCAGTGCATTTAGCTGAGCTGTTTATTGAATTTGCCTATAGACTTGCAAACTTAACAAACAAAGCTTAAACGAGCTCACTGAGATGCAAGTCCTGTCTAAGCAAGCACATAAAGAGATCTGTCTGGGTTTTGATTATAAGTCGAGCATGAATAACCCTCATGGCTATTCTTGGTCATTTGAAAAGACCATTCAGTGTCAGGAAATGAAACAGTACTATTCCCTCATAAGCAAATTGGCTGGATTGCAGGTGTCTAGTTTCCTATAACCGTTTCTCCAGCACAATAAATATCAGTTCTCTTGGTTACAGGGCCTATTGGCAAGCTGAGGATCCGTGTTTGTTTCTGATGAGGTGGAGAAGTGCACTTTTCTGTATCAGGTGTAGGTGCTCTATTCCCGGTTTTGTGATTAAGTTTGTGTTCCTGTGCTGAAATGTATTGTCACGATGCTCATTTGTGCTGCAGGGACCCAGCAGGACACCGCAAGCCTGAGAAGTGGTTCTCACGGCTTTTGGCAGCCGATCGCAGGACGTTCATTAGCCTCTGTCAACATGCATATTGTGTGTGTGAGTGTGTGCATGCGTGTTTGTGTTCTTTCAAGCACCGGCTTTGTGCTTTGTCAGTGGTCTGTTGCTCCGGTGAGTTTATATGATGGTACATTGAGACTCTAGATGGCAACATAATAGATCCTGAAGTCGGCTTGGATATTTCTGATGTTTATTTTAGACATTTTTATTTTAATATAGAGTTCATCCAGTCAGATTAGAGGACCAGAACTAACTGTATTTTTGTCATAAACAAATTTGAGACATTTTAAACCATTGCTTCCAGCTAAAATATAAGTCCATATTTTTTTCTCCAGCAAAACCTTGTCTGAATCAGGAGATAAATATGAACAGATCAAGCATAATTTACAGTACAAGCAAAAACAATTATAAACAAATATGTTGCTGAGTTTTGTTGTGAGAAGATAACAGTGGATGGGCTTTTTCATTGGAGGAAGCATTATTATGGATTATGTGCTGGTATTTGGGTCAGAAGCAAGTTAAAACGCCCTAATGATAGATTTGTTTATTACAAACACACAGCTTTTCACTGCACAATATATTAATGGATTGACTGGAGTTGTGTGGATTACTTGTGGATTATTGTAATGTTTTTGTGAGTTGTTTGAACTATTTTGATGGCACCCATTTACTTCATTGGTGAGCAAAGTAATTTAAGGCAAAATATTCTCAAATCTGTTCTGATGAAGAAACAATCTCGTATATATCTTGATTACATTTTCAGCAAGTTTTCCTTTTTTTTAAGTAATGTCTTTATTTTAAGTGTAAAAATATCATTAGAAAAGTGTAAAACAGGTGGATAAATAATTACGCTCATCACTGCAGGTTTCCAACTTCACACAGCTGCTTGTAATCCATCTGGGGACATTACACCATGTCCGACAGCAAAAAGAGAGAGGAGGGGTAGTCACATGATAGCTTTCGCTCTTTTGCTGCTTTCTCTAATGTACATTTCACACACTGACCCACAAAACACTATTACACAAGATAATTTACTCAAAAACTTAAATTCTGTCATTATTTAGTGATTCAGTTGTTCCTGTGTGATTTACTTTTATCTGTAAAATAATAAAAGTAATACAGGAAGACATTTTGAAGACAAACAATGGATAGCATTGACTTGTTACTGTAAAGACCAAACACAACACCAAAAAAAAGTTTTTTTTTTAATTGTTACAAAACTTTTTCCTGTTTAACAAAAGAAAAGTCATACAGGTTGCTAATTAAATGATTAAATTTATTATAGAAGTGAATTTGCGACTCGACTCGATATGTAAGAATATTCCCACGTTTAGCTTTTTATTGGCCTCAGAATCTCTCTCTTTTGGTGCCTTGGGTTCTGTCTCATGGAGCCCATGGCAAACCCACTTGGTGTGAGTAAACACATTCCTCAGCTGCACAGCGTGCCACAAGATTAGTTATGACTTTGGAGAATGATTTTAAGAGGGAAACTCTGTCTCAAGGAGAAGATTTGTGTATGAGGTAAGCCATGAGCGATGTGTGCCTTTCATGAAATGCACATGTTTGCCCAAAACAAAAATCATCAGTATTAGAGGTTCGGCCCACAGAGCAGACACAACAATTAAACCTCATTTAGCCATCATAGCGGATGTATGCATGGAATGTGACATTGTCATGATGCTATCATGTGAGAATGAGTTGAATGATGAAAAATTCCAGTAACAACTGTCCTTCATTAATTCGACTTTTTGTTTTATTAAAGGGCAATTCAACCAAAACTGAAAATTCTTGGGTAATTCCAAGCATGTAGAAGTTTTTAGTCTATACAGTGAAGGTCAGTGGGATCGAATGTTGTTTGGACCCCATTGAATTTCATTATATTGAAAAAAAAAACATGAAAAAAGCATTATTAATATCTTTTTTTGTGTTCCCCAAAAGAAAGTCAATCACACATGTTTGGAATGACCAAGAATTTTAGTTTTTTGGTTGAACTATCCCTTTAGATAGCACTGTGCAAATAGGTCAATACTGTTTTTGAGGTTATGAACTTTAGGTGTTTCAGGGTTGAAGATCAAACTGAAACAGATTTTCTTTGATTTAGAAGGAGGTTTAGGCTCTTCAAGGCCTGTCAGAAAGCCTCCTCATTTTTATTCATGAGCTCTTTTCAGCCTTTGTGAGTGGACTTGTGGATTAGATCCACCTCGTGTCAGTAATATCATCAGGAAAAACTCATGACACCGTGGGCCGTTTGTTCAAAAAGGAGGGAATTTAAAGAATAGCACTGTAGCCATCTGCTCTTTCTGCTTGACTTTCTTTGAAGACGAGGTGTCTTCCTCCATCACTTCCCATTCTAGTGATCAGTATGGGCCATCCAATCAATTGCCACACTTAATTAAACCTTAATAATTTATTTCAAGCAACATACTTCTGAAGAAGCGTGAACTGAAAAAGCAGCCCATCCAAATTGCACTCTAGTAGCTCTTTTATTGGGCTGCTATACAATAGAGCTTGACGGAAAACAGTCTTCATGTTTGGGAAATTAGGTCAGGCTGTATTGAAAAGGACTGTCTGCCGGGCAGCTGGTGTAATATTTGATGTTCTATTGTTTCCTCTCCCCTTCTAATCTGCCCATTCTCAAAGTGTTGCAGTTAATTTGGGCTGATTTCTATGGCAACTCAAGTGCAAAGGACTTTAAAGGGGTGAATGTTTTCTACACAGCATTGTATAAGTAAAAGTCAAGATACTCCATAAAAAGTATGTAGTGTTATGTTTTTTTTTTCTCACCATTTTGACTTTACATCTTAAAATTGTGATGTTATATATCATAACTGTGATGTTATATCTGGTAACTGTGACTTTATATCTCACAATTATGTATACTCACAATTGTGACTTCATATGTCATAATTGTGATCATATTATAATTGTGACTACATTGCACAATATGAAAATGAATTAATGTAATTTAACATTAAACAAAATAAATTAATATAATTAATTTAATTTAACATTAACACAACCATTATGATAAATGTGGCTGTTAAACATTTGTCACTAAATCTGAATGCACTCATAACTGTCATTTAATATCTTATATGACTTTATATTTCACAATCATGACTACAGTTCACAATTATGCATTTAAACACATAACTGCACATTCATATAACAATTATGACGTAATTGTTTTTTTACAATTATTATTTCTCATTATTTTACATCTCACAGGTATACATTTATACTGTACAATTATGACTTTATATTTCATAATTATGACTAAATGTTTCACAATTATGACTTTTAATCTCACAATTGTGACTTTATGTCTCACACTTACGCATTTATACATGACTGCTAATCTTGTAATTATGATTTCTTATTTCACAATTATGCCGTTATATCTTATGCTTGTGACTTTATACCTGACAATTATGCTTTTATACTCACAATTATGACTTCTGTAAAATAGACTTTAGACCTTAAAATGACTTTATAACAGTGACTTTTTTTCATAACTGACAGTGTATTTCATAATTGTGAATTATATCTCATACTTTGTATCACACAATTGTGATTTCACATCTGTTATTTATACTCACAATTGTGACTTTATATCTCATAATTGTGATTGTATCAGAATTCTGACTACATTGCACAATTAGAAATTAATCAAATTTAATAAGAAATTTAAATTATTAGAATAAATTTGACTGTATTGACTATATTCTAATAATTGTGACTTTGCATATATAAATACACTCACAATTGTGATTTGTGATTATGAATACGTCATATTTGTGACTACAGTTCACAATTAGCCTATGAATTTAAGCTCACAACTCATAATTATGACTTCATATTTCACAATTATCATTGGAACTTTACATTTCACATGTATACATTTATACTTTGTTTTTTATCTCATAATTGTAACTATATCTTATACTTATGCATTTCTTCTTGATTTTGTGCATTTATGCTCACAATTATGACTTAATTAAGTGTGACTTTAGAACTCAAAATGGTCATATGTCAATATATATGATTTTACATGTCAGCTGGTATTTGAGACCATGTCTCATAACACTGACTTTGTTTCTCACAGTTGTGTCCACAGTCCTGTATGTCTCACAGTTGTGACTTCATTTCTCGATTTCTCATTGTTATTTTATTGTAAGTGTGACTAGATCTCACAATCGCAATCTTTTTTATTTACTCTGTGTACAGTTCTTCTGGTTGTTGTTGTGTTATGGTATAAAAAGTTTCATTAGAAAGTTAATGAGATTGATAGTGAAGATAGACAAATTGCCTTGTTTTGACAAGAAATTCATGGGACTTCATTTACATTCTGTCCTCCCTCTTCGAACTGATAATGTGTTTGCCACAATAAGACTTTTGACCAGAGTGCAGCTCCCCCTGGTTACCACAGAAACCACAGAGACCCTTCTCTGCTCATCTGGGCCCTCTCCCTTGTTTTCCTCTCTCTGCTTCCTGTCCTCTGTAAATTATACTGACTGAAATATTTTACATCTAATTTGAGAAAAAAGGAAAAGTCAAGCTAAGCCTTTTTATCTTTGCCAGTGAATCCTTGATAACAGTGGACCTGCGTCTTAAAGCAGGAACCGGTGGTCATAAACACCATTCCCATGGGAAAGTTTGTAGAAAGCCTCAGTTTGTCTTTTCCTTCAGCGCAAAACGTTTCCACTGCAGCTCATAATGCCATTAAATGTGTGTGTGGGGAAAAGTTGGGCTAAAGAAAGGGTTTGGGACACGTCAGGAACCCTGAGCAACCCACATCCTGTAAATCAGGTCTTCATGAGCCACATCTCTCCACAAACACACACACACTTTTTCATTCTTTCGCTCATTTTCTGTCTGCATAAAAGCGAGGGGAGGATAAAAGAAATGCACAATGCTGACATGCACGAGACGAGTGGCCCCTTCTATAAAAAGATAAACAAGGGAACAACCAAAAAAAGGGAGGGAGAACGAGAGAGATTAACTCATGTCATCCTCTTTACACACTGAGAGCCAATCAGCTCATTTTAAAGACAAATGAATTGGCTTTTCTTTTAACCACACTGGGTGTGGGAAAAGCACGGTTTCTTATAAAAATAGGCAAATAAACTATTCCTTGCCTTTAACACAAAGCCAAATAGAGGCAAGATCCTAGAGTATACAGTCATTAAACTCTTATTTTCTGCTTAGTACATTGTTTCTATACATATGTTGAAATTTTTATGAAATAAATATAATATAATAATATAAATTATTTTACATTTATGTTAAATGTGCATTTAATATTTTTAATGTACAGTTAAAATATGAATAACAACAACAACAACAACAACAAAATAATATATTAATTAGTGGTCGACCGATATATTTCACACAGTGAAAATGACATGATTATGACAGTGGACAAATGCATAAAGCACAGCATAGTTTGAAATCATGAGTTTAAAGTTTGTTGATTCTGCATCTCTATGAAGCTGAACGCTCATCCTGTTAGCATTCAATTCACACGGACTGACTGTCACACAGAGAACACGAGATGATGTAGGACACAAAAGCACATTTCAAAAGATCTCAACTTTTCAGCTAAGTCTGCAAGTTTTGTGAGTTAAAATGTTTATTAGTCATTCAAAGATTTGTTTAAATGATATAAATGTGTATTTGCTGAATGCTGACGGTAAATTACTTATAATATTAAAGCAATCATTGTAATACTTTATTTATATATATAT
>JAUMHE010000062.1:15558085-15604123 GCA_032359235.1 Enteromius mattozi | reverse complement strand
ATGTACATGTACAAACTACTACTACATATACTGTAAAACATTACTTTGGTGTAAAGCTGCTTTGCAATGATATGTATAATGAAAAGCGCGATACAAATAAATTTGAATTGAATTGAATTTATTTTGATGTAAACACATCTCCTTTTGTACTTACACTTATTATAGATTGCACAGAATAAAATTACCTGGTGCAATTACCCTTGAGTTATTGCTAAATATGGATTTTTTTTGTGATAATTTTCTCAATAATAACTCAAAAATGATCAAATGAAGGAGAAGAACATTATAACCAGACAAACTGTGTGTTCATTTTTAGTAGCTAGCATAAAACACAGTGACTTTGTAGGTGTAGCAGATTTCAGAACTACTACAGTTTATCATATAGTTTCATATAGTGCTAAATGAACTGTAATATGTCTATACACACATCAGTAAGGTCAGTTATGCTCTTAATTTTATTCACACATCTCTTTGAGGGCAGAACAGTGTCCTTAGTACTTTCCATATGAAAGGCCCTTAATTGAAACTAGCATTCATCTCAAGTATTCATCTGAGCCAAAGCATAAAGCCTCATCCTATTCTCTTTCAGTCCACTGCTAAGCAACAACCTACAGAGGATTTTTTTTTTTTAACTGCTAGAAGGGTTTCGTTGAGAGAGGCTTGCATATTGATGCTTTGAGGGGGTCTGTTTTCCCTTCGATGAAGGTTTAGGTGATAGAGGTGAAAAAGCTATGTTTATGTCTCTGTGATCCTTAGACTTTTAGTTTGTCTTAGAGTGTCAGAAGGGCTTTTGGTGAACATCAGGGAATGAGGAGGAAGTAGAGATGAACATGGCAAAGCATAACCAACATTCCAGGCGAGAAAACACCATCAGTCTTATACAAAGGTTCCTGTGTTGCTCCTGCTTCCAGACCGGTGAGAACGACCGCTTGGAGGAAAAGCCGCAGAATCCCAGGGCTGTTGTGGATGAAGAGAACGTTCATATCGTTGTTGAAGATTTGGGAATAGACAACCCTGGATTTAGCCTTTCTGATGTTGAACACTACGGTCCACCTCAACAGATCACCATGGGCCGTTCTGCTAGTTCTGTGTCCATGTGCCAAAGAGCAGCTCTGAAGAAGAAACTCGCACCACTTTCCTCTTTACCGCTTCAGTCTAGAGCGATCCAGAACAGTGAGGACGACTCTACTGTTGACTCTTTTCTGTATGGTTCTGGCAGCACTAATGTTGGAGATGGTGGTCTTCTCACTCCACCGGTCATTAACCTCATACCTCCAACACCCTCCGACGTAATAGATGATGACCAGTTCTTTGACATAAACTCAGAAGAAGAGAGTCTGCAGCAAACATCAGGCAGCGAAGGAGTGGACAGTATTGGCAGTGCTGCTATGGGAGAGCAAGACGACGAGGAAGATGTAGACCAAGACGGCGAGGAAGATGTAGACCAAGACTTGGAGTTTGAAAGTAATCGTAAGACCAAAGATGAAGAACATCCACAGGTGGAGCCTCCAGAGGAAGAGAGAGAGAAGAAGAAGAGCATAGACAAGTCTACAATCCACTTCCTGCGTAGCACCTTTCATGTACCCCCTCTTCCTGAATACCCACGGAAAAGTAAGAGGCTTCAGCGATGTGATGAGGCCACTGGCACATTTGTACATGACTGGAGAGTAGTTTTGCTTTAATCATAATAAATTCTGAAATAGTCACTTTTGTGTTTGCATTGTCAGGAAGCCTTAATACTGGAATCAGTTTGCTGCAGTTCACTGAACATAATCTGGGTGAGTCTGCTTCGATTTGTGATGAGTCTTCACAGTAAACATGGCTTGGAAACTATGCAAGTATTTGTGGACCTATGCACATTTTTTAATGCATAGTGATTTTCTTTTTTAATTTACTGTAAACAGTCAGTATTTTATTAGTCTATTTTGCATATTTAACTGTTGTTTCAAGTGAACCAACAGAGAACAAAGTGTGATAGATTGTTTGATAGATTGCAAAACTGATGCCTTATATGGCAATTTTTATGAATATTGTACAAAGTGGTGAGACATGCTTAGCATATTGTTTTTTTTTCCCCGTTTAGTGAAAGTAGGTCTATACATTAACCTTCAGAAAATGTTAATTGTTAGCCTTGAGAGGTCATATTAAATTATATATATATTATGGGCTTACAAGTTGAGTTATTTTAAATATTACTTAAAATACAAAAACAATTGCAAAAAAAAAAGTAGTACAAAATGTTTGCTACAGTTAATAAACTATCAATATTAATAGCAAAATCCAACTGATTGTGAAACTTTTGACCTTGCGGGATTTTTAATTAATCGTTCTAATATGTAATATCTTTATCTAATAGTTCTCTTAAAAATGGGGTTGTGTGATTAATGTTCATGAAAAACTCATGGAACACTAAAGTACACTGTATTTGTGGTGTGTGCTGTATCATGAGGGAGAGAGGGAAGTAAAAATGTTGAGAATTTAAGCTAATAACAAATCTACAAGTTGTGTACATCTACAAGTATTTCAAGGTTTCAAGATAAAGACAGTCTGAATTGTTCATAATTTGCATATTTTTTCTGAAATGCTGAAAACTTGTTTCTCGTGACTCTCGTGATTCATTTTTTAAAGATTTTACTCATGTCCTCATCCAGGTGTGGCTTTCAATAGAAAGGGCAGAGGGTGTGGGTGGACATGCCACTGTGCAGGTCTCGTCATGCACAAAGCAACTTCTCAAAGCAAAGATATTTAGACCCTTTAGTGAAGTGAGATGTTGTTCCTTACTGAAAACTAAGGTGTTTATTGTTTGGTCTAGAGAAACAACACCCACTGAGGCGCCGTTCTGTGTTCGAAGGGCAGCTTTTGTAGATATTTATCCCAAGATTCCCCAGCTTGAAGCAATATGACCTGTTCCCAAGCTTTGTATTCCAGTTAGAAGCCTTTACACAGTTGTTCCAGACATCTTGAAGAAGTTGCCACAGATCTTCTATGAATGAATCTTTCTCAATGTTCATTATTCTTTTTTTTCTGTTGTTATATTACTAGACCATTGGTACACCATATGCTGACAACACAGGTGCATTTTACGGTGCAACCCTAAATCAATTAACATTTGAATGTGTTTCTTCATAATTCACTTTTACTTAAAAGTTCAGTGAGTTTGGTTCAGAGGAAATTGTATTCTCTGGTGCTGTGTTTCACACTGGTCCAGAGTACAGTGGGGCCCTGTGGAAACAGCTGGCAGGGCGGAAAGACCTAGACACTTCCCACGATCCCAAAGGCCTCTCTCACTCTGATCCTCCAAATATCTGTACTTCTACCTCCCTCGGCCTTGCGGTTTTCCATTAATCCATTTTGCAATTTACTGGCTGTTTGCAGGCAGGAGAATGTGTTGGACTGCAGCACATATGCGTGTTATTCTCCTGCAGCGAGATCTCGTTGTTGGTTCCCTCAGATCTTGACCTTTGTTAAGTCCTTGGCTTTACTGAGTTTTCCCTGCAGTCTCGGGACAGTCTCTGCACATATCCTCTTCCTGTTCACTGTCTAGAACGAACAGAGGCTGTCAGAGGGCCGACTGCACCTCACAGACCGTGTGAAGTGGCCCAGTTTCTTTAAAAACTCCTGTCCTTTGCTGGATCATTTTGGCTCTGTCTGGGAACAAAACAAGCTGGGACACTGTTTCATTTTTTTTCATAATTACGATCTGAATGATGTAGCTGATAGAGCTTAATTTAAGTGCAAGTTTTGCAGGAAAAAAAATCTTGTTTGGACAGTTTCACACAATTAGTCTAGGAAGTTGCTCCAGTTCTGAATGCCAGTTTAAAGGTCAAAGTAATCTCACAATTTAACTGCACTAGAAGGAAGTCACTCTCCCTTCCTCTTGCTTGTCATGTCCTATTTATTGTAATTTCAAAAGTATAAAATGAAATACATTTTAGCAAGTTTGCAATGCAACTTATAGGGATGACAGTGTCTCTATAGACTCGAGTCAACAATCATTGTAATTTTTTTTCATTGCAGTCTGAAAAATGATTCTGGTTGTTCAGAATCCTTGTAAGTGCTGTCTGATTTTCCCCTCATTAAGCTTTTTGTCAACACCATGCATGACTTAAAGTACAGAAAATATTTAGCATGCTGTTGCTTGCTAGTATTTAACTGTAAGAGATTCATTTGAGGTTGATATGTCTATTGGATATTTTATTGGGTTTTGCCTAATTCAGTTTCTACCAAAAGAGATGTTAAAGATTGAGTTTACATGGTAATTTTATGTTAAGAAAACTAATTTTCCACCACTGTCCACAATTGAATTAACTTTAGCCAAAGAATTCCTTCTTATTCCCACAGTCAGCCCTATTTGCCTGGCTCAACAACTGTCACAGCATAACTGCTTTTGGAAAGCCATCAGTTAATATGTAATTAAAAATGTTCCCAAAGGATCATGGCTGAATGTTTGTTGAGTTGTCCTAAATGTTGCCTGGGCATAATGTAGGTAATCTTTAATTGCGCAACAACAACATATGCAAATGGGAACTTGAAAATGCTATGCAAATAATGCACTGGTAATAGTAGCAGAAAAGTGCAGAGGACTGGGATTAGTAAAAAAATGCCATGAACTGATCACATATCTTTTATCTCAGCAGAACAAATTTTACATATTACTTCTCTAGCATAATTTTTTTGGTTATGAAGAAGTGCATTCACACTTCTGACATCTGTACCCGCTTAAGTTCATCCACATTAAACAGATGCTGAAATAGTCAAAATGTGTCATTGTAGATGTGCTAGTTTAATGTTATGTAAGCATTGAGGAGTTTTAAGGGGGGGGGGGGGATTCTGTCAAATCTCTCTGTTTGTATATCTAGTATGCCTTATTTACGGGTCAGAGAGTTCATTGGAGGAACGGATGGGGTCTTATGTGATGCTTTAGGTCCTGTTCACACACTGTTTGTGGCAAATGTCTGATATGGGAGGGAGTGAGCTTCCAATAATTCTCTCAGCTGGTTTTACAAGGCATTGCAGGGCCTTGCGGTCTGAATCATTGCAATTTCCAAACCATGTTGTTAGGATGCTTACAATTGTTTCTCTGTAGAATGTGGTGAGAATGGCTGGGGGATGTTTGCCCTCCTCAGTCACCGCACAAAGAGATGCTGCTGTGCTTTTTTGGCTAGTGAGGTGGTACAAGTGATTTGCAGACCCAGAAACGTCTCCATCCTGACTGTCTCTACAGAAGACCCATTGATGTGCTATGGGAGGTGGTCATTGCAGTGTCAGTTTGTTTTGTTAACATTTCAAGACAAATTGTTGTTTGCACAGCGGTCTACTAGATGCTCCATTCTGTGTGATGACTCATCGTTGTCGTTGATGAGGCCCACCGCTGCGATGTCATCCTCGAACTTGATGATGCGGTTTGTAGTGTGTTTGGCAGTACAGTCGTGAGTCATTAGGGTCAACATGAGCCCCGTGGGGTTCCAGTGCTCAGCATGATGGTGCCAGACCAGTTATCTCGAATGTCTGAGGTCTCCCCGTAAGGAAATCCAGATATAGAGGGAGTTGTTATTGTTATGCAAGATCAGTTTATCTGTGACGATTGTGTTGGTTGTGTAGAATATGTAGGCTATTGCACAACTGATGAATCTATAGACCCAAGAAAACAAATCTCTATGATATACCGTTCCACCATGTTCCACCTAATATTTAACTATTGAATTAAAATAAGCCAGTAATGTACAGAACAAACCTGACACTGACGACAAACACAAACTGTTCCCTGTTATGCAGAACCAACAGGGATCAGAGAGTGGACTTTTGACAGGACTTAAGGCCGTCATTTCAGTGTGTCAATTCCCAGCACTTGTTTGTTTTTCCTGCTTTTTTTATGAAGGAAAGGGAGGGGGTTCAGAAAGCAGTGCGGTTATGGGAATGTTAGAATGTCTGCTGTCTGTGGGAAAACATAGCATGTCACTGGTCACTAAAGTATGCCACTGGCCAGACTGTCCCTGACTTGTCCTTTTCACTGTCAGCCTAGTTTTGCAACATCCCACAGTATCGCAGTGTGGTTTGCTGTGTGTTGGCATGTATTTACAGAGTGTACAGACAAGGCTCAGGATAAATCAGTGATGACTGATGCTAAAGAGCCCACGTAAAAACAACCATAGTGAAAAGAAAACGCTTTCATTCCATCCTCAACATTATTAGCACTAGCATACAGAGATTAAGTAGCTGTTTCCGGCTGACATTATTAATTTGACACAAATTCCAACCAAGCTTTCAAGTGTGTACCACAGAGCACAATACACCAAATATGGAGCTCTGGATTGTCCAGACTTGAGTTTGGGACCAATTTTTCCCATGTTAGCTTGAAGTTCTACTTGTTATGTTTCCCAGAGATAGACTCAATGACCCAGACAGAGTTAGGGCTTCTCCAGATCCAAAAGTTCTTTCCCATCAGCTTCAAGGACTGCTAAATGTGCTGACATCTTGGTGATGTGTTGTTTTACTCATTTAGATGACCTGAGCAACAAGGATGCCAGCAGCCATGAGTTGCTAAAGGAAGAGTTGAGGCTTCTACCACTGAGCAGTAAGATAAGCATGTTAACACACCAAAAGGTAAAATCACTTAGCATTACAAATTTTATATAACCCATTATCATAATGTAGATTTCACACGGAATATATAATTTAAAAGGATTTTACATGTATGAATGCTTTTGTTTGTCATCCTGTAACAGAAACCAGCCACTAGGTCCTGCAGTTTGGGTGATACAGTGCCAAGAAGTCATACCTTTCACTCCACATGTCAAAAAAGAGATGAAATCCCTGAAGATGAGGAATCCCCACGTCAAAGGAGAATAACTGTTGGTAAAGACGATTGATGTTACCTTATATTGTGACTTATTGCCTGAATTACAAAAGCCATGTAGAGGCTTCCCACTAGACATTTTAACTAATGTAACCAGAAAGGCTTTCTAGGTTAAATAACTTAATCAACACCAAGCTTTGCTGGTGGATAGGATTCCTAAGATGGTCCACCAGCTAAACCTGTTATATTTCTTCTTCCCAGCATCATACATTCCTCAGTCCAAGGACCATACTGGAAAAAGTGTAGTGAAGGTAAGGCTATTTTTTTTAAGTGTGAAATATAGATATATATTCTACTTCAGTTTCTCAAGTAGTTTTGATGATAATGCAGTTTTGTTCATTCACATTATGTAAGATGCCTCAGAGCATGTTTCATAATTTTTGGATTTGAGTCAAGTCAATAAGCATAGCAGGCTTTTATCCCTACATAATTTTGAACGTACACTTATTTTTATAATCCCACTAACCTTCTGAAATGTCAAAGTACAGTTGAAAATACCCCACATTTTGAGTCAGCATCCACAGCTATAGGGTATACACAAGTACACTCATGCTGAATTTTTCATAGGAACTCGGAACATTCTCCATGGTTAAAAAACCTTCTTTAGTCTTTTAAGCTGGAATGTTCTAAATTGTGTGTGTTTGTATGGACATGTCTTTCATTGCGTTTATTCTAGTGCAGGAGTGCAGTAGTATGTTCATGAAAATTTATTTCAATTTTTATGTATACATGGATGCATGTGGAGAACTTCATTTGTATTTTTGTCTGTATCTTTCTGTATTTAGTGGGATTCTAATGGGTACAGAGCCAAAACTTTAGCAGATCTGAACACAGAGGAGGTTTGCCAGTGGTTTAGTAATATTGGTCTACAAAAATGCCTGCCCTTCATTAGAGGTAAAGTAGTTTGCACATTTGTTTTTGTCATAATCCCACCCTTTTTAAATGTTTAAATTCTTCAAACATTCAAAAAGACAAATGCATAACCGCAAACCAATAACTGTTCAGATTATGTATTACTTACTCATTTGCACTTTTAAGTTATTGCAACAGTTTGAAATGTATTTCCATGCATCAACTTAAAGAGAGAGGAAAAGCAGCATTTACTAGCTAATACAACACCATAGAGACTTTTACCAGGCCTAGCTAATGATTTGCAAGGCCTTTTTGTAACACATTCAAACCAATAAAGAGCTGTTTTAGAGACATTAGTGTTATTTCTCATAAGCAACAGTTTGAAGAGATCTTAATAATAATTTTGTGGCTTGGATGTGGTTGGATCAAACTTTACAGAGGCAGAGTTCAGTGGATCTCACATTGCTTCTATTGATCTCAACATCCTTGAAATCCTTCAAGTGTCCGATCTGGAGGAGAAAGAGAGGCTGCTGTCTGCCATTTACCATGAGTTACACCCACCAAACTCCACCACCCAAAGACTCGACTCCCTCCTTGGTACCATAATACAAACATGAACTGTTTGAGTCCACATCTAAGTACTTTGTCTGCAAACTTCTGGCACCAAACTTGTTTTCTTTCCCCCAAAAGAAAGGTTTGGTCCACACAATGTTGAGAAATTCACAGCGGCTTTGGTGTCCATGACCAAGTCAAAATCTTCTCCTCAAGTTAGCAGCATCAACATGAACAGATGCTCTTTCAAATTCAGGTAAATTTCATTTTATGTAGAATGTAAAGCATTGCATAATCACTAATCATTACCAAAATTACATTTTCATAACAGTATTGACCTGGATATATACGTACCCTGCTCTCTCTCTCACAGACAGAAAGAGCAACATGCTAAATTTCAGAAGAACTCACATCTCATTGAAATCACAGTTAATGGTAAAATTCTGTCCTTGCGATTTTGTTCCATGTAACATTTCAGCACATCCTTTTAAAAATGAAGTTTTACAAATGCCTATATCTGTCTGCTATTTTGATTTAGTGTCAGATCGAACAGTTCATTTAAGGACACCCAAAGAGACAAGTGTGGGAGAAGTGGTGGAGTCCTGTCTGAGGATGCTTGGAATTAATGAAGACAAAGATCACTTCAATCTAAAAAGCAGTGAAGGTTTGGTATATAAAAGAGCAAAAAGGAGTAAAATATCCATGTGCATATCTCTTTGTATAAGATTCACATAAAATAGAATACCTGTATATTACTTAGAGTAAATCAGATTATAAAATGATGGATATTTGCCTATAGCATGGCTATTAGTGTGTCCTTTGGGATAATGCAAACACACACATACATACATAAAAACCTGGGAGAGTATAAATTAAGAATTAATCAAATCAATCTGACTTACGCTCAATTTATTGTATTATTTTTAGGGCTTTATCATTTGTCTTCTTTGGAAAAGATCAGCCATTTAGTCTTGCGTTTGGAGAGAATCATATATGGCTTGTGGCTTGTAAGTGCTCTGGAATTTACACAGTGAATTTACTTTTACATACCGTCTCTATTTTTCCACGTTTTTCAGATGAGTTCTCCCCTGAGCAGCAGGTTGGAGATTTGCCTGGCTCAGAGACGAGACTAATGGAGCTTCACTTATATAGGAAGGTAGACAGAATTGCATGTTTTAGCTGAGTATTTCAATGTAGTAAAAAAAAAACACAAACATAGCTATCTTAGGAGATAAATTTAATTTAAGATGAAACTTTTTCCTCTCAAAACTTGTAGGAAACAGAGAAAGCAGGTCCTTATTCATCGAATAACAACATTATTTGTACCACTGACAATATTCAGAGCAAAAATCTGCTAAACAACACTGGGAAGATTCAAGAGCTAAACCAACAGGTGGCTTCCCTCCAAAATGTCATCATACAGGTAAATACATCCTGTCTTCTGTTTAACTTTTGTGAATAATCACTGGGGCTGGTTGTCACACAGGGAAATATAGTTTTTTTTTTTTTTTATTAAAACTTCAATTATGCAAATCCTTTTTTTCTCTAGCAATGAATTTCTTTTTAGTTTCCAATGTAAAACCCTATCCCTAAGAATTATCATTTTGCCATAAAATGTAAAACAAAATAAAATAAAATAAATAGAATTGTGTCTACTTTTAGAGCATGTCATCACAGGGTCTGTGTGTGTTCAATGAACTGCATCTTTTTTCTGGGTAGTGGAAATGTTCAATACCTTTTTTGTTACTGAAATGTAGAAATAGACATGCAAAAATAAACCTACTCTAAGGGAAAAAAATTCAAAACTACCTCTGTTTTCCACTATTGCTTTTAGCTCATCTGTGTCTGTATGATAACCAGGTTCAGGAGCTTTACCATGGTCTGGTAGCCTTCTGTTCAGAGCTGAAGAAGATGGAGGGGGAGATGGATGCAGTGCAAACAGACAGCTTTGAAGTGAAGAGGCTTCTCAGTGAGGCCCAGGACAATCTGCAGAGGAAAAGACAGAGCCTTCAAATGCTCAGGGACAATCTTAACACTGCACCAGTGCAGAAGAATAAGTAAGTATATGCTCTTACCATATAATAGAATAAATCAGAATGGAGTGTTTTGGACATTAATACAGAGCCGTTGGGTAATTATATAAGATTATCACAGGGAACAGGAAGAGGGATAGGAACTGTTCATTAATGCATTGCTCTTTATGGATAATGATGTGTTCCGCCTTCCAGAAGGAGCGTCTGGAAGAACTGATGATCTGAGCTGGGTTTGGATGCCCTTAGTGTAATTTACTTGTAGAGAGTGTACAGTACATCCTGTGATTTTTGATGCTCTGTTTACAGTTTATTTTTCTGTGGCGTCAGTACTGAAGGTCATTTGGATGAGAATAACGGGTAGTCCACAGAGTTTCCCTAATTCCCTGAAGTGCTGAGAAAGCTGCTCCCTTGTCCACCATATGATTAGAGCCATCATGCCAATGTTTAATGTCATTTTTTTAACATCTTCATGGTTCTTACAAGGAATAGTAGTTTTGTCATAATTTACTCAACGTTGAATGTTTCATGATGTCGTTTTTTTAATGGAACACAAAAGCAGATTTTTTTTAAGGACCAGCCTTATCATATGAAAACAGTTACCTTTGCAAAACGGGAATCTGTACCTGTATAATTTATGAGGTGTGCAAATAAAGAGAGGGTGTTTGAGGAAAAAGCCGGTGTGGGTCTCACCCAGTAGTTTCCTGCTTTTTCTCAGCATTACGGCCTTTGATTTATTCTGACATCTTTTCGAGCTGAACAGATTGAAAGCAGGAATGGATAAGGGTGTGAGAAAATACCATCATGAATCAATATGTCCAAGTCCTCATTAATTACCTGATAAGCCACTTAAGTTGAAGGCTTATTGTTTTTTGTTACGTTATGTCCTTCAAGTGCTTGGCCATTTCCCCAGCAAAAATGCAAACAAATCTTTCAAGTTTCAGGGTTTTTGGATGACATTAATCTAAGATATTTGGGTCTGAGAACCTGAGAGGTTTAGACCACTTATATTTATTTAAGATCAAGCCGCAGAATAATAAAAAAGCCTAATCTTTGATATAAAGTGACAGAACATTGGAAGTCTGTACAGATGAGCTTCCTAATCCAAGACAAAGCTTACATGAATAGTTCTCTAAAAATAAAAATGTAGTCATAATTTACTTCAATGTTGTTCCAAACCCATACGACTTTCTGTTTTCTGAATATAAGAGGTTAATATTGAAATCTCTTTTGTATGTAAAGAGGAACTTTCAAGGTCCAAACTGCTTGAAACAATAAACGTATCATAAAACTGGTCCATATAACTTGTGCGCTATATTCCAAGTCTTCTGAAGCTATACAGTAGCTTTGTGTGAAGAAAAGACCAAAATTCAAGTCATTACAGGCATAAAAATGCTCAGAATTGACATTTTGAGATGAATTCCTTTAAAGTACTGTATATTCCTTTGAGAGAGCTCAAGGGAGTTTGTTTACCCCTCAGGCCATCAGAGGTCCGGCTTCTGGAGAAGATGAGGCTAAACTGCCAGGTGTTTAAAGACGAGATCATACTAGTCCACCTCAATCGACAAGTGACTCACCTGCATGAAGTTCTGGAGAAGACACAGGCCAAGGTAAGACTGGAACCCCTGATCTAGTTTCTCAAGGTTTTCAGAGTTTCTTGGTGCAGTATGAAATGATATAGTGCTGACATGTGAACGCAGGCCAGTAGTTATTATTTTAGACCACATTTTAATGAGGCTGAACATATGGTACTAATGTGAGCATTACAGTCTTGGCTTTTCCCAATATGCAAGCACTTTGTTGGACATACAAAAACATTTGGGGGAAAAATGAACACAGTTAATCGACATGAAGTCCTGAAACTTTTCTCGTAATATGTGAATTACCTCTTTTACACTTTTTAAACAAATCTTCACAGGAGGTAAATTAATTGTCATTTTGCAATGATAGTCACCTCAACAGTGAGTCATTGGTACTATCGGCACTGGTTTTTCGAACGCCAGGATGACACGAAGTGCTAGTGTAAAACTATCCATGTCATGGCCATACCTGTGATTCGTTCCCACCTCTGTGCTCTTAAAGCGGCTCTTTCATCTCATCGGTAGAGACCTAACGAGGTGCCATGAAAGGACACATGCCGACTGGGGCTTTGCAAGAAAAGAGCGTGTCACGTTGCCGCCCTCAGGCCACAGTCTTTAGGTGCTGAGTTGGTGGGAAAGAAGCAGTGGCGCTAATGTTTATCATATGACCTAATCAGGGGAAAGGCGCAGGTCAGGACACAGAGCAGTCTGGGAACTAATACAAGCCTAGGCCCTAATAAGGAGCAGGCTGCCATTTATTTTCCCTAGATTATCTGACAATAAGGAAATATTTCATCATCGCCTCTAATCTCCGCGATCCGTTGCAACTGCAGTGCATCAGAAAAGACAGAAAGAGGGCGGGGAGGAGTAGCTGAAATAGAGTGAAAAGTAATGAGGCAGTAAACGTGGGGTCTCAAACTGAAATGCAGGGATTTAGGGGAAAACCCCTCTAAATAATATGGCCCAAACCTTTACTAGTCTTCTCTTTTTTATATCAATTGCAATGCACTTAATTTCCCTTCAGGCCAGAGATGCAGTCGTGGTTGTAGACTCGGATTAGGTTTCACTGTTCTCATGGGAAAGGTGGTTGAGATACAGTGATTGCGGCCAAGCACGAGAGCTCCCAGTAGTTGGGCTGACTTTGATTTTTCCCTCGTCCCGATGTCTTGGTGGTCACCGTGTTGAGCTGCACTGGCGGCTTAGAGGCCCAGTGGCTAATAGTTGTGGCAGCATTTGGCTCTCTTATAGATTTATAGTCCATCTTGAGGTTGCCATTTTACTGCATGCAACACTACACTCCTGGGCCCTGCGAATCCGTTATTGTAACTGACAGTACCTCACTTATATCATTAATACCAGCCACGCTTTTCTAACCGAGTCCGGAAGCCTTTCTCATGCGAAACACAATCCTACAATCCAGGGCTTGGCACGGCTTCCTCTCCCATCTCATAAGAGTTAGGGGATTTCTGAAGGTGTGCCCATTTCTCAACCGATTGTTCTTTGCGCAGCACCTCCCAGTCCTCTACAGTTTAAAAGACAGTTGCCAAGTTATATTCTGTGTTTCCATTGTTCAGCATGCTCTTGTTTCTGTTTGCTCTGTGGCCAGTACCTATTCCCTCAACTCGCTTCATCACCAGGTTAGGATGACATTATGAGCAAATGAAAATTGACCAAAATGATTAATTCTTAAGTACCTGCCCTTATGCTGTGTCTTTTAAATAATTAAGCGAGGCCCAAGCTATGCGGCCTGCCCTAGGGAATCCAAACAGTGGGGTGATAAGGGCTCCTAAGCATTTCTGCAGGGGGGTTTCCTGTGTGAGCGAGCTGTCTGGTGCCCCTGTCTGGGGAGAGGCTCAGTAGCCTTGGCCGCAGGGCTTTCACACGCTAGGAGACTCGAGCCCTCAATTCGGCTTTCTTCTGCATGTTCAGAGAAACCTGATCACTTTGCATCTATCTTTTCAATCATTTCCTGTATTCAGTCTCTGTCTCAGCTATTGGTTTGGGGGTGTGGGTTTATGTGATCCTGCATGTTTACCAGTGATGGACTCATTAGTCATCATGAGACATGACACGTTTTGGCCCCTTCAGTGACCTGTTTCACAGCTTATTTTGTATATACATTTATACTATATTTTAAATATATTGAATTTGACCTGTTTTATGCCTTATATGAATCAGATAGGTCTGAAAAAAGGTGAGAAAATAATAATAGTTCTACAAGAAATTAAAAATGTTCTTCTTCAAAATTTCACATTAAATTCAATGTGTTACTTTTTTTATTTCTTTGTGTAATTGTTTGGGAAATTTGCTAGCAATTTCTGTCTGGAAATTTCTGTCTTTGTTGTTGCCCTTTTTTTTCAGTGTATGAAATGTTATCCTAATTCACACGGCATTAGTATGTGTGACGGCAATTTAATTTTAAATCCCGCTTACTCCACAAATAATAAAGCTCTTTTTCTCTACAGCAGTCAGTTGATGGAGGCTGTCAGCTTTAACACTTTACACTTTTAAAAGTGTTGTTTCAAGGACAGATCCTTTGGCTCTCCACTTCTGTTACTATAAAATGAGAGTGGTGTCTCTTTGAGGTGAGCCGCCAGCTATTCACTGCTTTTGATGCTTGTTCAACAGTTTTTTTCTTTCTTTTCCGGCAGGAGAAAGCAGAGAGGAAGAGCCCTACTCTGACTCAGTTGGTCTCTTTGCAGTCTCCTGTCATGCTGGTGGCCACCCAAGTGAAAGCAGACCCAGACGGTCATTACGGTTTCTCTGCGCACTGGGTAGAGGGCCAGGGTCTGATTGTGGTACACAGTGAGGGTGCTAATCTCTGCCTGAATGACAGGTAATTGTCAAATTTTAATAAATGTGTGAATCTATATTATGAATCTTTTTTAACTTGTTTTCAAGCTTTTCTTTACCTGCACCAAAATGTTACAGAAACATTTAAAGGAATGACTCATCAATGATCTATTCTTTCCACAAACCGTAACCTTTGGGTCACAGTCTTAAAAACAACTGAAATGTGAAAGAATGTGAGATCAAACAGGTCATTTCAGTGCAGTAGATGTTTTGATGAATTAAGCCTCTAATTGGCCTTTCATAAAACATGCCAAGAGACGTCCCAAATTTTCCAGCCTTTAAGAGCAGAGAGGATCACAGAGGTTCCATCAGCTTCTGTGTTTTTTTCCCTGTTGCTATGGAAATTTGTAGGAGACAGGGAGCATAACAGGAAAACACTGAAATGTAAAACTTGGACAACTACGCACAAGGAACAGATAAAAACATGAATAATACATGGCTATGCAGTTTAAATATTCCATTTGTGAACTAGGTTTTTTACAGAACGCATAACTATATACATGCAAACACATGTTCATAAACACAATTAACTATTGGATGAGGAACAGAAGGAGGGAGGGGCAAAACATAAGAATGGAAAAAGGGGATCTGAGTAACATGCATGTATTTGGTAGTTAATTGCCAAACCTCTTGCAAAACACTTCACAGTCAGTGAACAAATATAAAGGCAAAAGTAATTTTCCTATTTTCAGAAGCACAGAACATTAAATAAAAGCTAATGAATGAAAAAAAATGTCTTGTGATCCATTAAGATTTTGTTTCATTCTTAATTATATTTCACCCATGCTGCTTCCAACGTTTTATTTGGATCTTTGGATGCTTCTTTTTCATCAAACTGTACCAGAATGAGGGGGAAAAAAAGATATGGAGAAGGCTTGAAACAGCTCATGATCCAAAGGATACAACATCATCTTTGAGACATGGTGGAGCAGTGTGATTGCATGAGCATGCATGGCTTCCAGTAGCACTAGGTTACTGGTGTTTAGTGATGACGTTTGGTGAAGACAGAAACAGCCGGATGAATTCTGAAGTGTACGGGGATATACTCTCTTCCCAGATTCAGTCAAATGGAGCAACGCTGATTGGGCAGCTCTTTATTGTACAAATGAACAATGACCCAAAACATACAGCAAAAGCAACCCAGGAGGGGTTAAAAAAGGTAAAAAATGGGATTTTTTTATGCAATGGTCCAGTCAGTCTCCTGATCTCCACCCAACATGAGCATGCATTTCATTTGCTGAAGACAAAACGGAAGGCAGAAAGACCCACAAACAACAACTGAAGTCAGGCCTGGCAAAGCATCACAACGGAGGAAACACACGCGATATCTGTTTTTGTCCATGAGTTCCAGCCTCAAGGCAGTCATTACCTACAAAGGATTCTCAGCAAAATATTAAAAACAAATATTTTATTTATATTTATTTGTACATTTAAATTAAAGTCCCTGAAAATGGGGGGACTGTGTGTAAAAATGTAATTCCTAATCATTTTATATTATATTTTTATTTATATTTTTTATATTATATTTCTATCTGTCAAGATTTGGATCTGTGTTCTCCCTATATCAAAAAACTGTATACCTAGACTTTTGATAATTTTTTTAAAGAAGTTTCTACATTGGTAAAAATTGATAGTACCCAGTGGTACCCAATGATCCCTTTGTAAAATAGGTAGATGGAATCCTCTAGCACTGCTGTCAAACGTTGTAGTTCTGAGAATGTGGGTGTCTGTTTCAGGCTGGTGGAGGTAAATGGAGTGAATGTCTTGGGGAGCAGTGAGGATGAGCTGGAGTTGATGCTTAAGACACACACTGCCCACATCGTTGTTCTTCGCCAGCTGGCCCAAGAACTTCCACAGGAAGACCCATCTTCCTCCACTTCAGACAGACTTCAGCTCTGAGTGATCAACAGGACATACAAACACACACTCAGACACACCTGACTTGGTCATATCTGGTTTTATACTATTTATTACCTTAATGACTTTTGTCTTGTAAGAGGAGAGGGTTATATGTTCAGTCATATGCATTACAGTCTCTGGGTCATTTCAGGGCAGTTTCATTTTTGGGCGGGTATGACTTCACGTTTTCGAGTTGATACAAATGTAATAGCCATAGTCTCAATTAATGGGTGGGTCAGTCAAAAATTGCTCATAAAATGGCAATTGCATGGAAAAAAAAAGGCATTTTCAATTCTAAATCGCATTAAACCATGAAGGTCAAGTTGACAAAATAAATCAATGTCATAGCTTTCACTTTGTACACTTTTCAAAAAAGCAGCTGTGGTGAAATTAGTAGGCAAGGAAACGTCCTGGATGAAAATTCAGATATTAAAACTGAACTTTCTTTTTTAAATGGGTAAATATTTATTTCCATGACAGTGCCTCATGTCAAAGATTGACTTAAGGAGCATCATGAAGGGATGTAGTGAAAGTATTTGTATTTGTGAATTTGTAGTCAGACTTTATTTCAAGGTTCAATTCTTGCAATTAACAAACCATTAACTATGACTTTTGCCTCCTAATTTACTGATTATTAGTTAGTAAGGTAGTTATTGGGTGGATTAGAGATATAGAATGCACGTCCAGAGCACATCCTGATTTTGATGAATTTCAACATATTTTGTTGACCCTGGAACAACATGTTAGTAGAAAATTTAGTCTTGACAATAGCCCTACACCTAAACCTCACCTTACCAATGAGAAATTGCTAAAATCAGAGGATGATGATTGATTAATCACAATGTTGTTCCAAGGTCAACAAAGATGTTGATCCCGGGACATGTCACACTCAGCAAAATCAGGTTCAATGTAGAATATGGTCATGCAGAGTATGTGATTCATAAGTACTAATAAACAGCCAATACGTTAATAATTGACATGCTAATAAGCAACTAGTTAATAGTGAGAATTGGTCCCTATACTAATGTGTTACTGAATTTGTCAAATATGAGCTTATGAAGAGGACTGATGAAAGGTTTTTACAACACGTGAAGACATGCACGCAACAACCATACATTATTATATGTTTTCCCACTTCTTGGTTGTGTTTAGGTATGGGGTTTTCTGTCTATGGAGTGTTTCTAAGATTTCATGAAAAATCTGTGTTAAAGGTGAGCCACACACACACACACTAAAGTGTGACAGATGTGCTGGTTTAGCCCTACGTCTTGAAGCCTCTGTAGACCCCGTGTATCCGGTCTTGTGGTTGAACCTTGTGGGTTTCATTGTAAGCCTATTAATAAGAAACTGGGCATTCTAGCTGGCATGTGGGACATGCAATTGGAGGGAGGTGACCTGACCCATCACCTCTTGACCTTTGTGGTGAAATTATGTGGTCATGTGAATCTAACTGTGGGAGTTGAAGAAAGTCTCGAGGAAAGGAATCGTGCTGTTTCTGACGTAGTAGAAGTGAATTACACTCTGTGTAAGTATGTTCAAGTACAGTGCATGATTCATTTGCCATTGTTCAGACTGTATTCACAGTGTTTTTCTCACAGGCAACAGAAATGTACAGAACATTGCATGAACACTAATCTAAGGTACAACTAATACATTCATCAAAATGGCCACATCAGTCATCAAACAAATGTGCCTTTGGTGAATCGGCCCATGGGAAGTATAAAACAATCAACAGGAAGTGTCCATCCAAAGCTAACACGATAAAGATAAAAAACACGATTTAGCTGCACAAACTGTTCACACAAGGGAGGGCAATCCAAACACACTTTCATAAACAGTGCTCCTGGCAAGGAAAGAAAGACATTGTGGGATTCTCAGTAGCCTACGCCCTTCCCCACCCTTTCCAGTCATGACATGTCTCCTAAAAATGCTCTTTCTTTATTTTCTTTTTGATAAAGAAAAACAACCAATGCACCAAAATAAAAACAAGCATAGGAATAATGAAGAGAAGATTGATTTATAGTACAAAAACCATAGTTACACAAGTCAAGAATGCAAGAAAATGAAATAAAAAAGGAACTGTGGGGAAATATATATCAATAAAATATAAAAAACAAAAATATATCTGTATCAGTTGCTAAATATTAAGAAAGCGAATACAGTTCTCTCATTGCTTGAGGGCAAAACATGTTTCTGATTACTGCTGTTTCTCTCTTTGTTTTCTCTTACAGCAAAACAAATCTGATGACAAACCCACCTTAATAATCTCTTGTGTATAATTGTGTATAATTCATGTATGCAAATACTTAATCACTGAGTATCAGTGCTGAAACACGAAAATATGTTATTGTATACTGCATGTTAACACTTTAAAATAATACTGTTTATTGTTAGTTCAGGGTTATTAAATAATATGATCTATTAATAATAAATATATTAATACATGTTAAAATTGACATTAACTACAATTAACAAACGCCATCAATGTTTTTTTCATTATTTATTCATGCTAAATAATGCAGTTAATTAATGCTAATACCTTATTGGTTTTTAATATTTATATAGTTTGCTTTATTTTTTATTTAGTAAGCACATTCAAACATGAATTCTGCTAATGGTGCCATTTCTCATTTTTCTTTCACTGCAGTTCTTGAAATGCGTCCAGACCTGTCATCTTTGTATGGAAGACCTGAGGATGCCACAGCATGAATATTCCCATCATCACAGCAGGAATTGCTCCAGCGCACTGACTGTCAGACATAGCTACTAAAGTTTATGGAGCAGAAACATTTGCCACATGCAGACGTATAGCGCATTTCTGAGGGATCGCCTTCCCTCTGGCCAAAAACCTCCATATATGCATTCTGTTAGGATCTAAAGCCAGTAAAAATAGTTTGGCCTCTTTTAGAGGGAGAAAAGTTTCGCTTAACAAACGGAGGGGGCAGCTCGGCATTTCAGAGTTGTTTTTTTGGGGGGGTGTTGAAGCAAAGTGAGGGTGACTGTGGCTTTTCGGGGCTTTCTGGCAGGCTGTACTTTAACTTAACAGCCAGTGCAATATGTCTAGAGGACACAGATTTGTGTGTGTGTGTATCGCATTCAAAGACTATATCAGCTCAGTCTACAGGGCCACTGATGTATCATTTAACATGGACACGTTTATCCTTGTAATGTATACGATGTGTATTGTTAGTGTCAGTTGATATTTAAATATAAACCCAGAGCATTTCGACCTTATGGTGTGTGTACAGAGTTAAACAGCTGCAGCCAATCGATCCAAGTACACACAATTTAGCCGTCTATCCTTTCACTCCCTCTTTACATCCGAATGAGTCATTCAAGGCAAGGACATTTAGATATCTGCCAAGTTCCATAATGACCTGCAGTGACAATCTTGTCTCCATTTACTCCACACATCACTGGATAGACTCAGGACTATCGCCCAAAATGGGCCACTAAAGATGATAGAAAGGAATAGGTTATTAACACCATATGCTGTTTTAGCATATATGCATTTTTGGATGGTACTTACTGGAGGAAGATGTTCTATTTGTGCACTCTTGCATTGCGCTTGTTGGCTGACCCTCGAATCGTACAGTAACACCCCTGGGCGTCTGTTCTGTTTTAGTATTGTAGATATGACCAACTCCAGCTTTGCAGATAAGCAGAAGCAGACATCTGTCTCTCTCTCTCTCTGAACTCAGCACTTCCAGGTTCATCTCTCTCCCATCTGCCCCCCATAACATGAGCCCCACTCCTGCCCACCCGACATTTAAAGAGCTCCTGGCATTTGTTTGAAGTTAGTGTAGGCATTAGCTCTGGTTTCCTGCTTCAAATCCCTATGCAGACTCAATAAAAGGTCTGTAGGTTGAAAATTCACTAAAGTAGATTACTGTCTGTACAGAAATGTAATACAAACAAACTTGGCATTTACTGGCTATTATGAGGAAATATCTGGCACCCAGTGACCTTCCCCCTCATGAGGCTTGATGGATAATCTGAGATAGACAAGAACGTTTTGTAATCACTACCAGCATTACTAGTTTTACCACTTAATTAACAGCTGCCCAGTCAGACTGCATTCATAAAAATTCAATAAACTAATAAAACCATATCCAAAGGAAAATTAACCATTGTGTCTCAGAATGGCACACAGTAGTGGCATTACTCAATAAATCAGTGTTTTTGAATTAATTGATTGTAGAAATAATTCAATTACTCACTCATAAATACTGTTTCCTGAATGATTAAATGCTGTTGAATGAATTAATGACTCATAAAGATTGGGCCTGTCCCAATACCCACACTTGTGTTTTTTGTACTTGAACGCTTGTCCACTTACGCAAACATTTCCTGTATTTGACCCAAGTGTTCAAGTGGGCGTGAAGACCACAAGTGTGGGTAGAACTTTTGATTACTCAGTGGAACACAATTAGTAAAGTTTTTACGAAGCTTTATTTACACATTTTGATTTTCAATATTTTGCACTTTAAAATAAATTAAATGTCTTTTCAGTAGCCCTTATATAACAGAGAACTTTATTTAATTGTGGTGCATCTAATAAAGTGATAAAAGCAGTTTTGCAAATGTTTTTTTAAATGCACAAATTCTGCAACACTTTTCATTTTATTACCAACTTATGTGTAATTCTTACATATACATGTACTGGAAAGTTTTCCGCAACCTTTTATGCTGTTGGTGCACAAGTTCCTGAATTCATGTGATAGGATATTCTTAGCCTCAAATACCGCTCCATACTGCAGCTGTATTACAGAAAGTGTGCAAGAGCGCTGAGCATTTGCATTTTTCAGAGCTGGGGCAGTCTTGCACACTTTCTGTCATGTGCACACCAGTGTTGCCAAATAATTTTCAGGGGAAATTGCTAAAGGAAGGTCAATTTGTTGCTAAAAGCTGCTAAATGATGTTGTGATGTCATTGCACAATGACGTCATTACATAATAATTGCGCAAAATTGGGTCAACAACATTTTAGGTTTTACTGTTTTAAGTTAAATATACAGTTAAATACCATAATTTCCTTAACTGATATACTGTTAATATACCAATCTATTAAAGTACTGAAATATGTTTTGTACCTTTAAAATACACAAATAATCACCAAATGCAGGTGGTAATGAGAAAATCACATGATGAAACAAAACCAATCACAAGTAAGTTTTAAACTCATTAAACTGAAATGTGCGATAAACATTATTTTTTTCACCATTAAAATCCCAGTCATTTTTTACAGTTTGTAAAATGATATAAATGCAAAGTATAATATCAAATTTTTTTACATTTTTAAACAATTTAAACTAGTAAGCTATACTGAACAATTATAGTTTTAATCAGTGTATTAGTAGTTAGTTAGTATGCTACACTCTTAGAAGAATCTTCAAAAATAGGGAACAATCTACTATGATTCACAGTTTTTGTTTTTTACCTCCATTTTTAAATTATGCATTGTATTTAGTGTTTTTGGGTTACAGGGTTAAAGTGGATAACAGATATGTCTTGGAAAATTACTAGTACCTTTTCAGTTTTTCTAGATATTTATCTTAGTACAATGTACTAACTGATAAACAATTGCAGGTACAAGCTAACAAGGTGTATCATAAATGATATCTTTATTACTGTTATCAAATTGAACAATTGCAAATACTGTAGCATTGTGTTGTGTGTAATGCTAGGCATCTTTGGTTTCCTCTTTTTGTGTCATTTAGATGGAAAATATGTGCCTTTTTATTGTCTGAGTCACTTAACAAAAGTTGCCAAATAAATTTTAAAAATAGCTCAAATTTGTGGGAAAAAAATGTTTCTAGGGTAGTCTGATAAGTTGTCAACACTGGTGCACACGCTCTCAAGTGGACAATACCACAAGTGTAAGTACTGGGCCCCCTGTCATTTTTCTTGTTACTGAATGATTGATTTTTTTAATGAATTGTTTCAGTGTATAATTCAATGACTCATTCATAAGGAGTGTGAATTGTTTCTTTACTGAGGAAATCAATGTGTCCAAACAAATTAATTCACTGAAACCACCAGTGACTCACGGTAGTGATGCAAACAGTGAAGTCCCAGCGTAACGAGTATTAATAATATTAACACTATAGTATACTTATTCACATTATTGTTTCCTGTGTAATAAATGACCTGTATGCATCCACATTTTAAAAGTCACTTTCGATAAAAGCTTCTGCTTAATGATTAAATGGAAATGGAAGATGCACATGTATCCCTGACTACATGTCTCAGTACAGCAGAATGGAGCTAAAAGAAGCTGGTTTGTCTTTGACATCTGGGTTGACTGATTTGAACCGCATACTTGGTGAGACAGGGAGTATGCTTATTGTCAGGGGTCAGAGCCAAAGTTTTTCTGTTAGTGAGGGGAGTTTTCGGCACGTAAATCTGGCCTCTCTGGGACCGTCTGGCTGGCAGGCAGGAGCGCGGTTCAATCTTCGAGGACTGCACATGCTCTTCAAACACGTGGAGATGGGCCAAGGGCCGAAATCAACCCCAAACTCACATTTTGCGTGTGGTCAGGAAGATGATTCGTAATAAAGAATAAATCAGGAGTAACATGCCGTGGGCTGCGAAGAGCTATTAAAATGGGAGGCGATGAGGAAAGTTGGACAGTTTGAATTGCAAATGCCTAAACTAGTTCTGACAGGTAGCCTATAGGTTTCTCAGCACCTGTGGGAAGGTGATGGCATCTGAATATGTGTAAAACACATTGGCAGACTATTAGCTAAATTTTAAAATAGTCACTCGGCTTTAACACAACTCTATCAACATGAGTATAACAGAATTACTAGGAAGCCTACCTGTAGCTCAAACTAGCGCTAGCAATGCCAAGGTCGTGGGTTTGGTTCTCAGAAAACAAGAACTGATAAAATGTGAACCTTGAATGCTGGCTCTTTGAATAGAAGCATCTGCCAAATAGATAAACGTAAAGAAGTCATAGGTGTCATGCCTATTCAACCACCCTTCAAATTAAGCCATATGTATTTTGAATGCACATAATGCATTCATACATAATTAACAGTGCCACAAAATTGTTACCTTTTGGTTAATTTTAGCCATTACGAAGCCAAAATATGTGATCAGTCACATGACGAGACAGCAGGAAGGTCAAACACGCTCTCAAAATTAGGGCCAAAGGTTTCATGAAAGGGGGCTGGGTGAAATAAGTAGGGGAAATCCTCAAGGCTTCCGATTTCATTTCCCATGCTTGTACAAAAAGAGGTTCTCCATTCAAAATGCTAGATCTCACACTACAAGGAGGACGTAGACACTTGAGAAAGTCCCTTAGGATGTTTATGTCTTGACCTCACAGTGATTAGCGGTTGCCCCATGACTTCTCTTCTGACTTCCAAACTACAACTTCAGGAGTCCGAGATAATATAGACAGTTTAACAAAATATCTACTGCCATCTCCCTGTGAAAAAAGATACTGCATCAATGTCATTGCTATTTAATTTTGTAAAAACATGTTGTACGAACTAATCTATAGGAGTAGTTTTCAAAGGAGATGAGATTGCAAATAAAGTCAGTTTTGTGATGATGTCTGCAGTTAGAAGAGTTTTTCTTTCTAATAAAAAAAAAAGAAAAAGAAATTAAGATCAAAGGCTTTTCAAGCCTCTGGTGATCTTTGGCTCCTGGATTTGCTGGTGTTGGGTTTTCTTACATAATAAAAAATTCTTCCCACACTCTAAACAAGCAGTTCATTTATAAACACTGTACAATTACTGGCACCGACTATACCACTGAAACTGGGAGAGAGGCAGATTGGGTAAGGAGGAGGGAGAGAGGTAGACCCAAAACGAGCAAAGTGCTAAAAGAACTGAGTAGTGTGAAGTCAGAACTGCAGGGCACACTTGAAAGAAAGTCTATTCTGATGAGACATAAAATGCCTAGTAAATCTTAGCCTGGTCAGAGAGAGCAACCACAGTTTTATGTTCACATACATTTTGGGACAGTTTTTAGCTTTACATCATAATTATTTGCTAAAGAATCTTATTTATTTCTTTATTCATGATTGTCTTAAAATCTATTAACTCCTAGCCTATAGGATATAATTTCTTAGATGGCTTATAGGTCATGAGAAAATACAAAGTATGGTTTATATCTTATTTTTTGTTCCCTTTGTAACCCCAAGCTACAATAATAACCATTGAATCTTGCACCTACCTGTCAGTTTGAATATGAAAACTAAACACCAACTTCATGGCGTTTCGTCTGTGGTGCTATTTGTCCTTTTTTGTAGCTTTTGTGCAGATATGAATGCCATTAAAAAAACCCCAGAAAGAATAACGTATCGATACTTTCTTATGTGTACCACCAGGGGGCAGTACCGAACTTAATAATCTGTAAACATTTGCAGAGCCACAGGTAAACCACACTACACTTAATTTTACCCACTTTTATGTGAGCTACATTAAGTATAGGCCTGCATGTTGGAAAATGTGTTCTCAAGACATATTTTTTAGATTGAGAAATACAGATAGTTTGACCCTGTTGAAAAACAAGCATATGCTGGTTAGGTACTATATGTTTTGAAGTTTGAGCTGGTTTAAGATGGTCTTTTGCTGGTTTATGCCAGTCTTTTGCTCATTTAAGCTGGACCAGCAAAAAAACAGCATAAACCAACAGGACCTGCTTAAACCTGCATCCCAGCTTCAAAACATACCAAACCAACATATGCTGTTTTTTTCAACAGGAGAGAATCCAGTGGAAAAACAATAGCCTACCAAGACATCCTTGTTTTTATATTTTCCTGTAATATGATATATCATAAAAAATCTATCTGTCTACCAGCTGTTTAAGAAAACTGGAATTAGAAAATTAGGGTTTAATGATGCTTTTTTTTGTTTTGTTTTCCTTTTTTTTATACAAATCAATTCACCATTTGTTGGCACTTCACTTCTTAGTTAATCAATTGTTTTCTTTTTTCACACAGCACATTACAGACTTGTTTTGTAGTGTAACAAACAACAGTTTTTTTCTTCTCAAATGGGCACTTGCTGGACTGCAACAACCTTGACAAGATCAACTTCCTCTATGAACCAGACAGCAACAGAAAGATAGACTGTGACTGTTCATGGCAGTCAAACTCTCAATGCCTGATGGAGAGAGACAGGCTAGTAAATAGAAGTTAATCGGTCAGAGAGCGTGAAAACGTCCCCAGCTCCATAGAGGCCTGCACATCCGAGGCCCCTGGAGACCACCCCTGGACCTGATGCCGTCTGACACAACGCCAGCTTTTCTGAGGGCACCAACTCAGCTACCAGCCGGTGTTCTTGTCATCTTGTACAGAAGAATGGAAAAAGGAGAGCTAAAATATAATTTCAAGGCTGAGTATAACAGGTAAGGGTTTGTCCATTCTTTTTTTATCACACACATTCACTATCTCTTTGTGTTTTCTGTCTGTTTCTGTCTAAGCTGTTTTGTACTCCCTGAGGAAGGCTTGGAGGGGAGGAATAAGAGGTTGCTGAAGTCCTGAGCACTACTGATTTTCACCCAGAGATGGTAGAACTTTGCCCAATGTCTTCACAATCAAAGATGGCACCTCTTCTCCATTCCAACATGAAAAAAATATGTACCCCTGGATAGGGGGAGAAATTCATACATGAAAGTCAGTCAAGGACAACGTTTGTCAGGGTAGTTTGGAAATACAGCGTGAATGCTGGCAAGGAGAGAGGGTAACTGAAGTCTGCCAATTTGCTGGTGCCTCATGTGGCTTGGAACCAACTTCATCTGCAAAAGTGACATTCCATTTAAGCTGCTTGTCCTTCATAATTTAACTGGACACATTTTAAGCCACTGGGATAGTTTTTTTCTTCTTCTTCTTTTCTGACATTACTGTGTCCTTTAAAACTGAATTATAAGAAGTGCCAATTCCAAAATCAGTGAATTTATTTATTTATTTATTCTTTTGTAAATATGTCAGCTTCCGGTTTTTGCAGTAGGTGATAAAAATATGAATTACAGGATAATGGATACTGATGTGTTGCAGGCACCGAATGATTCCATTTATTCATGCTGACTCCTCTTTCACGTCCCCATTTATCAAAGGAGACCTCGCTGTCACCGCTGGTGCGTGGCTGAATGGAGAAATGACATGTTTCTCTGTTTGTTGAGTGACTGTATCACTTTGGAGAGCATTTGTGTTTTGACAGCTTCCTGTCGACCAATTTTCAACCTGACATTACTCTGTAATAGAAAATTGTAAGGGGTTGGTAGAGATAGTGTTTGCACTTTAGCCCTGTTCAATGAAGTCCCGTCATGCTTGGTTGATGGCTACCTAAAGCAGTCTCACTATCTGGTTTGACTAGACCTGATTTGAGTCAATTTCCCCGTTTGTAGTGGCTCCGGGGAGATAGTGGGCACTAAATCAGAGTTTATTGGGCTTTTGATGTGATAGGGAACTTTTTGTATAGGGCTGTTTTCAACACTCAGGATCTCTATATATCTTGAGATCTCCACCTCCCAGAGTTGCTTCACCTTCTATTGCCAGGTATTATTTATCAAGTATGTAAATGGTTGCTTTTTAACAACATTCCTGAAAACTAGTTTTCCAAATCTTTGCCTGTTTTATTACCGCGCATTGGATCTTCTAGCAGCTTTTAGATAACTCTTAATTATCAACTGTTACACAAAATATTACAATATTAAGAAATCTTATTTTGAAGAGCTATTCAGAAAATGTTCACACTTCTCTTTTTCATACGGGGGCTGTTAAGCTCCAAAAATGCTAAAAAAAACCCCCAGAAAAAAACACTGTAAAGTAGACCATTCAATTGCTATATTTGCAGTCTTCTGAAGCTGTACAAACCTTGCTTGAGTAAAATGTGCCAAATGTAAATATGTGCATATTCAAATTTCAGGAGATTTGAGAGCTTGGTTAGGAACAAAACAAAAGACAATATACATTTTGCTGTGCTCCTCACTCAAAGCTTTTCAAAACACGAATCATATTCATGATACTTTTAAGTTCTTTCTTTTTTTTTTTTGTCATATTTAAGGGTTGCCAGCCACTTTCACTTTATGACACTTTCATTTTATGTCATCTCTTTTTGTGCTTTACAGTTGAAAGAAAGACTTGATTTTGAAGAAGAAAGATTTTGGTTTGGAACAACATGAAGGTGAATAAATGTTAACTACAGAAAGCATTTTTGGTTGAACTATCCCTTTAAGGATCTTGAACATATCCAGTGGTCACATATGGTCTTTGTCCAATGTTTATCCAAAGTCATGTTTAAATGTAGAGTGATAAATAACAGAAGTGAATCATTCAGCTTTCCAGCTCAGTGAAGAAGGAATGAACTCTGTTTCAACTCCTTGCACTTTTGACATGTGTCAATATGAATAAAGTTCAATCCCCTGAAACATGTGATCTGTGAAAGTCGCTTATGTAAAGTTTCTGTGGCTAAAATGAAGCTATGGCAAGACAGAGCTCCACTAATATTTCCATAAATGTTTCCATAAAAACAAATTTTCTACATCAAGCAATCAGTAAATCAGGCTTACATTATGCTGGACAAGATACAATGGAAAAACACAAATTGTCAGAAATAAGTAATGAAATCCTTGATTTTTCTCTTTCTTCATTGTAGCTGGACCAAGCACATGTCTTTAAGGAACTCCCTTTTGAGCCCAGCCTGTCTAGACTCATTGTCCGTCTGCCCACTGCCTGGAGATGTGAAATATTGATTAGCTCATTCACCCACATGATCCAATGCTGGCTTCTCCTGTCAGGCTTATTTAAACTCTCACCCGTGAAGGGGCTCCCCTGTGAAGGCCAGCTGAAACCAGCAATCAGCAAGGAACCTGAAGGTGAGAGACGCTTCTCAAGGACTGGATACAGGGGGAGGGGTGAAGAGGGAGATTTCTTTCAATATAAATCTTCATAATTCCTTAGGAATGTCTTCATGAGAAGAGTTTTGGATTGAATTTTGAAATACATTTAAAGTTTCATTTAAAGTAAAAGACAGATCCTGTGTGTGTTTGTGTGTGTCTGATTAAAAGGAGGGGGGAAAAAAGATGACCTGCTTTTGCTAAACCTGGCGCCCCCATACAGTACACACTCCACTTTTCTTTTAGATGTCAGTTTGCCAAGATGATGGCCTTTGAGGTACCAGATAAGTGAAAAGGTTATAACTGCAATAGCCAGCATGCTGAGCTGTGTTAAGCCTCTCGTTTGTCTGCCCAAAAGGTCATTCATTTCTTTCGTAGAAGTCAACCGTCTTGGTAATAGGTTTGCTCTCTTGTGCTGAAGCCAGTGAATATAAGTCAAGCATTTTTGCCGATCCTCCTTCCTTGTATTTTCGCCCCTTCATTTTCTTCAGTATCCCATTCATTTCCCCAGGGTTATGTGTGGAAGGATCAGTGTAGCAAAATGAAAGGACTTGGGATTTTTCAGTCTCCTGACGGTACTGAGATGACAGTGTGACTGTGAATACATGAACAGGGATGGTAGAAAAGGAAAGTTGACATACAGTACAGTGAAGATCAAGACTAGAGAACTACCTATAGTTTCCTAAATTTCGAGGTCACTGCTTAGTCCTGCTTGAAGTTATCCTAACAGGAGTAAAAGCACAGTTTTTAAAACATATTTCATGAGTTAAATATTTTCTGAAGCACAGTTTAAAAACACTGATAAAAATTTACACTAACACTTTCAGATACCTCCCACTTATTGGTGTTCATCTGGGACCTGGTGCTAATTTCCTTAACAATCTGACAAATATAACTGGCAGCCTAACTTTCCAGTTTTCACTGACTTTGCAAGATGGTGAGCAGTTCTGAAGTTACTCAAGCTCTCCAGTAGCAGGTTGTCCAGATGAAATCCATTAGCAAGTTAGTTATTCCAAATGTGTGATTTCTAGAATATTGCATATTTACTGTGTAACTAATTCATTCAAGTCCCCAAAAAGGCTGGTTGACCACAAAAGACAAATGCATGAGAGGAGGGGATAATGCAGAGAATCTCAATGGCCAATCGGTTCAACACTGCAGCTGGAATTGCTTGCCAGTTCAACACAGAACAGGGTAAGTATCTGTCTCTGCATTTTAACATGACAACCTTATCATTTTTAACATTGGCCATTTACAGCAGTTATAGGATGTAAAACAAAAATAATAATTCATTTTGCTGTGTTAGCAAATTCAAAATAACTGGTGCAAGAGTGTACATGTAAAAGCAGTCAATATACACAGGAACAGAGAATGTGAAAAGTAAAGAAAGCACTGACGAGAAAGTGAAATTGAGAAAGACTTACAAAGAGACTCCAGCAGTGTTGTGATAAAAGCTTGATATACAGAAATCACCCTTTCAACTAATGCTATAAGAGATGAGAATTTAAATTCTTGTGCTCAGAATATGACACAATGCATTCTAACTTGAAGGGGATTCCTTACTTTGCAGTGGGGCTCATATTTCAGGGCAGTAACAGGGAAGAGGGGTGTTTGGACATAATCTCTCTGAAAGGGGCTGATGAGCAGAAGAGGAAAATAGGTTTAGGACCCATTATGCTTTTACAGAGCACGATCTAAATCCTTCTCTCATTATGCTATTAGGCTGTCTTGTGTCCCAGTTTGGAAAGAATTCTCCTCCACCCAGACACACTTATTTATTTATTTGCACGGAGAATATAGGTCACACATTTTAAGTACTACTTATAAATTTTTTATGCATTGCAGCTTTTATTCAAACAGACACCAGCGTTTGCAAATTGTTTTTTGCTGCAGAATGACTGCAGCGATGTGAAATGTTACAGTTTAACAAAGAATAGCACTTGGTATGCTGTATAAACTCCGTTCACCATATCTCATGAGCCATTAACTTTAGTGTCATTGCGGTCATGAACACAGATTTGAATCTGAACTGCAGAAACATGCTGAATATCAGATCAGGTATAGACGTACATATCTAGAATTAGTTTCTGAGTGAAATAGTTTGAATTAAACCGATCTGTCTGATTCACTCATAGGACTTTTCTGCTCTTTCATTATTATGCTGTAACCTGCCATATCCAAATTTTAATGAAATCCACATTGTTAGTGATAGAATAGAATCTATTCTATTCCAGCTTTCCTCTCTTTTTGCAGCCAATTTTCCGTCATGTTCTTCAGTGCTTCATTGATTCTCTCTGTGGAATGTTTGAAAAGACATCAAAGACACTGCAATCATTTTATAATTTAATGTGTATCCTACATGTCTCAGATCTGAATATGGCATATAGATTTCCATATGGATTCAGTAGTTTATTATTTTCCTTCATGTGAACCTAAATATGTCGCTTGTTGCATGCAGTTCTGTTTACTGTACTTTTCTTTCAAGTAATGGATTAATTACACAGGACTGATTTTGGTTACAGTGGGTAATAAGGTTTCCTTTGGCTAATTTTCAATCCCATGAAGGAGTGACCCATGAAATGGTGGGTTACCAAGGTCTATCACAATTGTGCCCTCAAGCACATTGCTCAAGCCAGAGTTAAGTTGCAATTATTGGACGATAAGCTGCTGTGAGTTAAAAATAAATAAATAATTCTTCTAAATGACAAGCAAAACTAGACAGTAATTAGTCAGTTGTTTAATTGGAAGAAAATTAAAAATCTAATACGGTTTTAAGCATGCTAAATGTGTAGCAGTATACCAATGTTTCCTCACCAGACCTTAGCAACTGTATTCTCTCCAGAAAAAATGCACTGCTCATTAGCGGCTAAATGCTATAAAACACACAGCATAGCCTGTAAAATTGATGGCCTCACTAAGAAACTAAACCTTTTTGAAATGGCTGATCCATCATGGTTTGATGCACAGCTGTTGATCTCAAGTACCTGGAGAAAGTTAGAATTCCCATTCATCTCAATGGCAGTTGCTTAACTCATGCAGGAATTGTTACATTTGAAATGTGTCATCATTACTTATAGGAATTCACGGCAAATTTTGAATGGTTAAAAGTTTCAGCATACCAGCAGGAGCAGTAGACAGAATTCTGTATTATATTACTACACTTTACTGTGCTTTTCTGTGCTTTGATCACCTTTACATAAATAACTCACTTTCATGGTTATTCTTATGGTTGACTTCATGGTTTGATCTTTCCCACATTGAAAGAACCTATATGAGGATATATGCGCATATATGAAACCTATATGCAGTATATATGCAAATATATGATAATATATATGCTGCATATATGCGTATATATGCCACATATAGGCAAAATTAAGGTGCATATATGTGCATATAATATAGGAAAATGGCCAATTTTATATATGTCGCATATATGTACGCTCTGGCGGAGAATGAACACTGATGGCAAGGGCGGAGTTACAAATGAGGGAAAGATACGAGGGAAAACGGTATGAACACAAACAGAGAGCACATGGACATGGAAACAAACACAGAACACGCCTAAGGCGTGACATAGCCCCCCCCTTAAGGTGTGGCTTCCAGACACGCACGGGCAACAACAGGAGGGAGGTGGAGCGGAGGCGGCACAACCCATAGTGAAGGGGGTGGGTTGGCGGGGCGACCAGGAGCTGGACGGAGCATAGTCTCTGGGGGCCTTCCAGGCCTGATAAAGTTCATCCTGGTCCATGGAGGATCAGGTTCCTCCACGGGCCATGGCAGAGACACCCGCCAGGGTGGAGCAGATGGCGGAGATGCCCACCTGGGCGGAGCAGACGGTGGGGACGCCCACCTGGGCGGATCAGACGGTGGGGACAATCACCAGGGCAGAGCAGATGGCGGAGAGGCCCACCTGGGCGGATCAGATGGCGAGGATGCTCTCCAGGGCCGACCAGACCACGAGGATGCCCTCCTGAATCGACCAGACAGCGATCCAACGGCCTCCATGGCCGGTTCAGGGCCGAGTGAAAGTTCAAAGGCGGCCTTAATGGACGGACTCGGAGGTTGTGGAGCCACCAGCGGGACCCCTGGAGAATCTACGACCGTAGTCGACCTCTCTGGGGTTTGTGCAGCCACTGGCAGATCCTCCGGGACATTAGGGTCACAGGCAGGCTCAGGCGGCTTGGGCCACGGGGAATCAAAGTCATTAAAAGGCTCTGGGGCCTCGGGCCATGGTAACTCACAGTCATTAACGGGCTCTATAGGCTCAGGCCATGGTAACTCACAGTCATTAACAGGCTCTATAGGCTCAGGCCATGGTAACTCACAGTCATTAACGGGCTCTGTCAGCTGTGAATCAGGGACTGGAACAGTGGTCGGTACTCCTGGCCGTAAATCCAGATTGAAATCCAGATCGATGTCCGCGGCAGTGGGTGACAGCGCACGGGGCCGTAATGGCGGATCGATGTCCGCGACAGTGGATGACGGCGCACTGGGCCGTAATAGCGGATCGATGTCCGCGACAGTGGATGACGGCGCACGGGACCGTAATGGCGGATCGATGTCCGCGACAGTGGATGACGGCGCACGGGGCCGTAATGGAGTTTGGGGGCAACAGCTCTGGCATGTCGGCCCACGCATCTGGCTCCGATGTCGAACCACGTAGACTGGAAGCCGAGGGAATCTGGGTCCGACCTTGCCATTGCGGCCTCGATTGATCCCCACATCGCGCTGACTTCGGAGGCGGACCTCGCCGTATAGGGAGGCGGGATCCAGGCAGCTGCGGGTAGCCTCCTGGCTTTCTGGAGGTGATGGCCATAGGGTGCGGGGTTTTCGGTGGCGCACGGGGCCGAGTATACGGACCGAAGCCTGGAAAGATGAATGCATTCGCGGCTGCAAACGCCGTCTTTGTTTAGGTCAGTCGTTCTGTCACAAAAGGAGCCGGCGATCGCTCTTCAGTGGACACGAATGACAGGATGCAGGAATTCTCTATAACTGAACATTTAATTTAACATAAGGAGGGAGCTGAACAAACGTCCACACGACACGGGAGACATTACAACAACTGACAGAGAATACAAGACAGAGCGTGGTTTACTTAGACAGACTAATCAGGACATAACACGGGACACCTGGAAACACACAGCTGGCGGAGAATGAACACTGATGGCAAGAGCAGAGTTACAAATGAGGGAAAGATACAAGGGAAAACGGTATGAAAACAAACAGAGAGCACATGGACATGGAAACAAACACAGAACACACCTACGGCGTGACACACTCCTTGAGCTAACTATAGAATGTGGAAAAGTGATTCCAAACAAAGTATTGAAAGGTGTGAGGTTGTTTATATGCCCACAGTATTGTATTTGGTGGAAATATGTTAACATGCACATTCTAAGCATTGGTTGGAAATGCTTTATATATGTTAAAGGAATAGTTCATCTACAAATAAAAATTTGTTGAAAAATTCCTTACTCTTACACGTTAATGATAGATGAATGACACTGACGTACAAGCACCAAACACTAATTGTAAGCCTAAACTTCGCAAAAACTATAAACTGGTTCTTCAAATCTGATTGGCTAATCACAAAGATGTTGACCCAGGGACACGTCAAACTCAGCAAAATCAGATTCTGCCCGTCAAAATGTACAATCAGCTAATAAAAGCGTCACAAGTAATCCACATGAATCTATTTCATTAATGGGAAAAAGTTGCAAAATTATTTACTGTTAGTAGAATGCGTAAAGTGGACTATCAAAATAAAGCGTTACCTAAATTCCTCCAAATCTGTTCTAATGAAGAAACTTTTCTACATCTCGGATGGCCTCAGGTTGAGTACATAATTTTTGTGTGAACTATTTCTATATAGCGAGTAAATCTGTTTTTAATTTCCCTGCTGAGCTAAGTATGGATTGAAAGCGAAGCTTAGTAGATCAGACTTTCACTTCAGACATGCTGATCACTTTGATCTGTCAATCTGTATTGTGTCTGTGTTTGTACAATCAAAGTATAGTTATGAAGCAAGTGACACACTGTTTATCTATAGAAGAATAAAATTGTTAGGATTAATTGAGTTAATTTTATTATCTGATGACAGAACTGAATATCTGGAGGTGCTGGGAAACAGAAATGAACTAATCTGTTTAATAAAATCCTACGTGCCGCAAATCAAGAGGTGCTCCCCTGTGGAGATATCCGAAGAAAAATACAGCAGCTGTGTATGGCTTTCATCTCGACACTCTATACCTTCGCCCTGGGTTAATACCTCAATCTCCATGGAGACCTTTGTGCTATTTTGTAACCTGCTTCTATTGTGGTTTCTTTTGGTACCGTTGTTTATTGACTTTTTGGTCGTACTTCTCAAATGGAGCCAAATATAGCTTTGAAAAAGTCTCAGTTCACTGATGTTTATTCTTGTAATATTCTCAGGGATTGAATACACGGAAATGTTTTCTTTGAGTTTAGTCCTAATTAGCAAGGTGTGTTTGAAGAGAAGGAACATTCAGCTTTAATGAATCGTCCACTGCCAATGAAAGAAAATAACCTGCTAAGTGTTTTATCTTACATGAGCAAAGTGTTTTAACGTGAAGAAACAGACATGTTGTTAGTGAGTCAGATGCTGAGCTTTTTCCGGCAACTTTTATGAGCAGCTCAATTCTCCCCATGTGTCTCTGCTGCATGAGTCTGTGTTTTTTTGCTTGTGTACATGGTAGAAAAGGGCAGCATGCGTGTTGCCTTTAATGTTAACACCTCATTATCCTGATTAGCATCACTGTGATTATGTTAGTGCTGATAAAAACTGAAAAGGTCAGACTGAGGTGACATTTGTTGTTAAGCTTAGAGGAAATCATTAAGAATTAGCTCTGAGAAGGTTAACCAATCCTGGTCTTAAAACAACTGGTTGCTGATGTGGATTAAATATTTTGGATGAAATGCTTAGTGTTTGGGAGTGTTTCTTTTACAGTATTGTTCAGTACAGTATTGTGTTACTCATTAAAAAAGTAACTAATTATGTCTTTTTAAGTGCCGAGTTGCATTTTAATGCTTTGTTGCATGCAGTGTCTAATGCTCCATTTACTGTAGAGCTGGGAATGTCGTCACACCCAAATTGATTGTGTTCCAGTGCAGAAGTTGGAAAACCAAGATGGATGAATGCCTTGTTAGCAATACCAGTCAGTAAAAACACTTAAAAGCATTATTTTGTGCAGATAATGATGACGTATCTCCTCCACAGATAGTGGTTAGATAGTTGTGCACCACTGAGTTTAGTTAAAGACAAACATAAGTGCAAATCACCAATATATTACTTCTGCTAAAAAACTAAGAAGCTAGTTTAGGCCTGAAGTTGTTGCAGTTCCTTTGAGTTACTGAGAAATTGTCCACACAAATGTTTTCATTTGAAAACACATCTTTTTGCTATTGTTATGCCTTTCGTTTACACTTCTCCGCCGTTTTTGACCCTTAAAACAGAGACTTTTGAAAATGCTGCAGACACTGTTTTAGTTTGAAGACTCTGGGGTTGCGTTTCAGTGTAAATGGACCAAAACAAATACCTTTGAAAATGATGTTGAGGCTGCCCATATTTACTCTACGCGTCCATGATGACTGTGTAAACAGTAACATCATGCTTACAGTTGTACATGCGTGAATAGTCATGTGACATCCATTTTCGTTTGTGTTGTGTGGATGGAGATCATTTCCGAAATGCAGTGAAAATGCCCGGGAACACAAGCACTAGGTTGAACAGTGAACAGCGGTCCAGTTAAAGGTTTTTACTAGGAACTTCCAAATTCCCATTACAGCTAGAATGCACCATAAAAGATGCTTTTCAGTGTGGCGGTGCATTGTATGTATTTATACAGGAGCCTTAAAACCTTAATGTGTGTTGAAGACATATTACTAGATTATAGTGTAAATTTAACAAGTAACGTTATTTTACTCTTTACTCGAAATATGTAACATACTCCATTGCAAGTGTTTGGTTCCATCAAAAACAGAAACATACAGGCGAGCTCCAAACTTTGATCAGAACTCAGCTTTTGGGATTTTTACATTGCACCACTTTCTAAGCTCCTTTGAAAGGTTTGAAAATGTTCCTCGGTAATTGCTGTGGATATGGCTTGTCAGATAGACCCACTTTCACAAAACCCAATTTTCCACGTACAATACCTTTCATCTGCACAACCTCTCCCTGTGCCTAGCTCTCAGCTCAGGACAAAAATAAATGAATTATCATAAATATATGACAGAGAAAGCTTTTTAATTGCCCTAAGAAAAAAAAGCCAGTTAGATTTTTATAATGATCCACCCCTTCTATAAAGCGATAGGCAGACTTGCTCAGAGAGAAGCGACATTTCTGTTGTTTTCTTTTTTCCCCCCTCCTTTCACTCTCTCTTCCACATCTTTTTTCTTTAAATGCCACAAATGTCATTGGCAGAAAGGGACAGCATCATTATTGTTATCCTAACGACATCCTTGCTCTCTTTTATTAAGCCAGAAGAGAGCTTTCTTCCTCCTCCTCCTGGCAAAAGTGTGTTCATTATAGACTGTCTGCCTCCTTTCCCAATGTGAAGCTCAGAACAGAGTCTCCGAACAACAAGACCTCATTCAAATACTCCTACACCTGGTTAGACAACCCCACACACCTTCAAATCTCCTAGGTCGATAGGAGTTTTAAGGTATTGAGGCTGATGACCTGCGTGGAAAGCAGTAAAAATCTCTTATAAGGCCACCAGTCCATCAAAAAATTTATATAATTGATTACATGGCTTGCTTTTCAGTCAATTGCATATAGTAATATTGGTTGAGAAGCCACCGAAATGAAAATTCAGTAACAACGCCTTTATATATATATACACATATATATAATGATGAGTTATAAAATAATTTGAAATGTATTATGCCTTGTGATGCACCTTATAATGCATTGTGTGATACCATAAATCAATGTTACAACTTAAGGAATGCATTAAAACACATGACGAACAATTAATTTTAGATGTAACAAAGGAAACTGCATACATCATTGCTTTGGTTACAATTCTTTATGAAAATATAATGCATTGCAACTGTTATGTTGGAATACTGAGAAGAAGATCCCAGGAGACGTCAACTTCAAATAACATAAAGTCTTTTAATAATATTGAAAGTAAAACATGGAGAGAAAGCCAACAAGCCAACTTAACACATCTATTGACGGACAACACTGAACTCAAAAGACATGGCATTTAAACACAAGGGCTAATGAACTAAATATAAGACAGCTGGGGAGACACGGATGGAACTAAATCAACTAATAATGACTGAACACAGGAAACACCAAATATGGTCATGACAATAAAACGAAACTAAGAACAGAACTAAACAGACATAACACGTAACAGCCACAAACATACATGCCAATAATTCAAAAACATTTAAAAATTAATCAAGACGTGCAGTAGCTAGACTTCATCTTTAGTTTTGTTAATGCATTTTTCTTTATTTATGTATTTATTTAATTTCTCTCTATATATATATATATATATACACACACACATACATATTGCAAATGATTGGTAATATAATTGGCTCTTAATGCTGTAAGGGTGCTCTGCATAGGGCAGAGGATGAGACACAGATCGTTTACAGTAGTAAAGATAGACTCTTTGGACTGAAGAGGAGTGACATGATGGTGTAATGAAGTGAAGTATGTAGGTGTTGATGTGTATGTGTGTGTGATTGTGAGAGAGTGATATGAACGAGTGGGTGGTTGTGCTCTGTGATGGTGGGCTCAGGGTGAGGAGGTCAGCTCTCCACGAGTTCTGCTCACAGCAAACACACTCCTCCACAAACAGGACTCCAGGCCAATCCCGACTCCGCTTGACTGCAATGTGTTTCCAGTTTCCAGCATCTCCTTACGCACCTATCACCTGATTCTAATTTCCCCTTTTAAGTGCTGAGAGATGCATTCATCCTTATGTGTTGTTGATACCCGATATGATAGCAATAATATACAAAAATGTTACAAATTTAACATGCACGTATAATGCACTTTTTTTCTGATTAAAGAGTTTTTAAGCATTAATGATACTTAAAAAGCAGTGGCTCTGATGATTACCCAGCATGCTTTGCAGCTGGGGTCAACTAAGAGTGAGTTCGATCTGACTACTCTTTAAAACTGTAAAAGTGTGTGAAATTGGTTTAAAGAGATATTCATAGTTGGTTGTAGCGTTTTGTTGCTACAAAATGCTAGTTTGTGTTTTCTACTGTTGCAAGGGGGAAAAAAGCCAAGTGGTGTTAGATGTTACAATGTGTGTAAAATGATAAATATCAATTTTAATGACTCAAAACATATCAATATCAAAGCTGATTTTAATTTTAGATGGAGCAGGAAAATGCCATTTTAAAATGACCAGCCAAATACTAGTTGCTTATATCTGTCAGTAAAAGTCAAAACTGCCATATTGGCCAGGGCAACATAAATGAAAAAAAACAAAACAAAAACTAAATTGTATTTTTAGTGATTCTTTCTTCTTTTCCCATCTAAACTAGTTGTGATGACCATAATTAATCACTGATTATGTATGAATGGTATCTTGGGGTGCATTAATTAGCATTTATACATGGAAATAAGGCTGTTCATTAAGAATTATCGAGAGAAGCAGGCTGATTTAACTTACCTGTTAGATAAAAACTTGTAGGAATAATTATCTAATGAAAATGTCGTCCTTATCCCCTAACTGACAGATAATAATTCTCTTAATTGCGGAGACAAGGATTGTAGGTGATGAGGGTCCAGATAAAGGGAATTATGGGAGTGCCAGTTTCAAACATGCTTAAAAAGGAGAAAAAGAAGAAAAATTACTAAAACCTGTGTGAGGAACAACAAATATGTGTCTTTTCTGCTTGGGCATTTAATCAAATCCTGTAAATTTTCCCCCCTTATTGAATATCATGTTTTACTCTGAAATCCATTTTAGTAAATGGATTGTGAATGCCATTTTTCTTTAAGGTATAGCGGACATAGAGAAAGACAACTTAAATACTCACATGTCTGCTTTTCTACTGACTGACTTTGTTCATCTGTTTTGTCCATTTAATTATCTTCTTTTTATTTAAATATCATTTCATGAATAAAAATGTTGGGCTTTTGAGAGTGAGAAACCAGTGAATTTAGATATTTTTGCTGCTGGCCTCGACCAGATGGCAGAATCACCTCCCCTCCCACACGCAGCTACACACACACACACCCTCGGCAGAGATGCTCGCTCACACACACCTACACACAGCAGACTCGCTCATGCACCATAATTGGTCGTATCAGTGGTGCTATCGATGTACAACCTACTGGCCCACAGCATGTAACAGTAAAAAGACACAATCTAGCCCAGACATGAATCAAAGGTCTCTCACATTGTGTCATTGTCCCTCTTTCAAAGTTCAAAGATCTGTGCAGCTAATTAACATTACTGCATTTAAACTGAATTATATAAGAAACAGAGAAATTTATGAGTTTAACTACAACTTCTTGTTACTGAGTGTTAAGTAGTTTTGAGATTTGAGTTCATATTTGAAATTTGTTCATATTTGGAGAAAGAGTGAAGACATGTAACTAGTGTTGAAATTTGGTTGCCATGGACGACTATCAAATACACAGGTCGCTATATTTATGTAAAACTATTTAACCAATCAGAATATTCTAGAGAGCTGTTCAGTACAGATTCATTAATGTCTGATTTTATTTATTTTTTAGGCAGTAATTGAGGTCAGTATAAGTGATGTGTGATTAATTTTTGTCATTATATTGAAGTACTAGTGTGTTTAGGGAATGTGACTGTGGAGATCTGATTGACGAATGAGGACTTTATATATAATGAAATTTAGATGAGTTTGATTGAGGTGATGCCAATGATTATACAGGTCTTTTTCTTTTTTTTTTTCTTTCAATTTGTAGAGGTTTAGTCCCACTTCTAACCTACTGAAATTATTTGAACCACTTCAATGTGACCTCAATGTTAGAGCATGTTTTCCAATTCTGAACATGAATTTGACACTGGATTGATTCTGTTAAAAGTTTCAATTTGACTTAATTTTCAATTTAGGCTAAAGTTGATTTTAGTGGTATATAGGCATGGAGGCAGCTGGTTACAGTATGTTAACTGCACTGCAAACAGTATGTTAACTGTTAATTATTGTTTTTAGTGTGCATTTTAGTCTATATATTGCAAAACAAACAATGTGTTATGTGTTAAGGATTATTAGTATTAAAAATGGAGGGTTTTGTGTGGTACTACAGTTTTTGTCCTCAGGGATAAACTAGCATCTGTTGCTTCAAGACCTGGCTCTCTTTTGGAGTACTGCACAGTTTTTGTCCAGATTGACTGTTGATGTCCACTCTACTGCTCTTGCACGGACTGGCTCTGCTGTCATCCGTCTGTGAGGGACAGCAGAACCAGGTCATCCACGCAGAGCAAACACTTGCTTTCAATGCCACATATAGTAGAGTGAGACCTCTGTTTCTCACACCGGACAGATCAGAGAGTACTTTTTTAGACACCCTGTTATTTAAGAAAAAGACTCAGTGATTACTGTTTCCTTTTGTCTGGAAGAAATCTTCACCTCGGGTCACCTTGTTCCACTTTACTGTAAGTCTGTAATTTTGTGTTTGGATGGCAAAAGCGCTTTCAGAGCAAAACTTGCAGCTGCCCAGGTAGATAGCAGTAATCATAACACATGTGCTTGTGCCCATATCTGACCACAGCATGGGGAGATGGACGCTTGTTATCTGGTTTGACTGGACCAGAGTTGCGCCGCACACGTGGGCACAAACAGACCGCCGGCCCCCTCTGTCCACCAGCCGCCTTCTGCCTCAAATCCTCTTAGATCACTCTACCCAGCAAGTCTCCTGTTTGGACAGCAGTGTGAGCCCTGTCCCTGGTCCAAAGCCATGGCTTCCTCCCCTCTTCCCACCTGTCAGGTGCTGTTGGCCGTTTTAATGGGGGAGGAAAGGGAGGGGAGGGGAGGGGAGGGGGGACAGCAGCCAGCCTGCCGGATCCAGCGTCTGCCTGCCTGCCTCTCTGTGCCAACCTTTATGGCTGTCTCTCAGCTCCGCTCCACTTCCTCTAAGCCAAGACTCCCAGCAGGTGTCCCCACAGAATGGAGATCTGTCCGAGTCACCGCGGAGGTCCGGCTCGTCTCGTCTTCTCTGGCTGTTGTGAGAGACAGAGAGGTCACACATTTCCATGCGCATTCATGGAGCTCTTTTTCCTCAGTCGTGCAGAAAGAGTCACAGAAGTGTGTCTTTGCTGGATGTGTGACTTATTAACATTCATAAAATCGCATAGCTTGTCAGTTCTGTCGAAATTACTTTGTGAAAGATGAGAATCTCATTACCATGATTACATAAAGCATTGTTTTGCCATTGTTATTTCACGCCATGTGTGGTGAAAAAATGGGAAATGCAATTTGTTGTGCTTGCAAAGTGTTAATGAGGCTAGCAAGCCCTTAGCGAAATGTGCAACCACTACACTGCATGAAACCATCGAGAGACTGAACAATTACACAAACAGCACAGCTTTTGAGAAGAACAGGCGTCTGTATATCATTACAAGATGGATTCATTATAAGTCTCATTACAAGTATCAGCTTTAAACATTAGTGCAACAGTTTATATTCTGTTACACTATTGGATGTTTTAAAAAGAATGAAGTTTTTAGGCTTTGCCTCATCTCATTTACAATAAACAGCAGAGAAAGTATAATAACAAGGGCTGTACACACCAAGGACAATAACTGTAACTATAAAAATTGAATCATTAAAATTTTATGAGAATCCTGAACATGGAAGTCTTGTCATCCTCGTAATGGAAAGATGGGAGAGATTGTGATAACCATATATCAAAACTCTAAATATGTAATTTCCATCTAAATGACATATTTTACAGTCACCATTATGCAGTTTGGTGCATTTGGCAACCCTACATCCAACACAAGCTTTATACAACTGATTTCAGTAATCTGCATATTGATAGTGACTCACTCATATGCGTAAATTAGCCCATATTCATTATTAAAAAATGTTTTCGGGAGCAGGATTAAAAAAACAGTCCTGCATAAGGCTTTAATACAAAAACACATACAATGAACGGCAACTGTAGAAAGCAAAAGCCGAATCCTGGGCATTTTGGGAAATGTAGAATTCCTGGCTGGATGCATTTTTTTAGGTCTGAAAAGAGGACATGATTGCTACCTGATTGCTACCTGATTCTCTAATCCAAACCCCACACCTAACCCTAAACCTACCAATAAAAGGGCGGTAATAATCTTGCAAGGGTCAGAATTTGGCACAGCACCTGCTGTAACTATATGTTTGAACATTTCTATCTGAAAAATAAAACTGGACAACTGTGTCACTGCATAAAGTTTAGATCAGTTTGCAGCTTTTACTGTAGCTTGTCAAGCTGGTCCCAAACTCTGTTCGTTGGTCAGACACTAGGAGACAAGCTGACCAGCCTTCTAATCCAGCTGAGCACCATCTTGGCCAAGGTGGGACCTTCTAGTCATCTTAAATCTGATTTAAGGTTGTTGTTTTTTTTCAGCAGGGGCAAAGCTCAGATCCAGATCAGACATATCATGAAAAGAAAATCTCATTTTGCCAGTTTCTCTTAAATCTCACCTTCTCTCTGGCTGTCCCCAACCATCCTGTGAACACCGTTTCCAGGGCAACATCCCTGGTGGCCAGCAGATGCAGAGAACAATGATTGTCCAAAGCAGAGCGACCTCTTCAAAATCTACAATGTCAAGACAGGTGTCAGATGTTCTATTTAATACTTTTTGCGCTTTCAGTATAGTATAGATAGATAGATAGATAGATGCATAGATAGATAGATTTAAATCAGGTTGTCTTACATTGTACAAATTCAGACCCTGCTGTAAGCAATCTCATCAGACTTACATGCTTTTACAGAAATGTGTTCGGTTCCTTGATTTCTGTGTTTCTCGGCTGAGGAACAAAAGGCTTAGCAATGTAATTCAGTGAGAGCAGGAAAGATGTCTAGAGCTGAGCTTTCTGTTACATGCATTAAACATGACATGTAGGGCTATGTATATGGTAGGGACTTAAAACGAAAATGCTCTTTACAGGTGAAGACAGGCTGTGTTCTGTGCTGAGCCGCACATCACTGAGGAGATTTAAACTTTCATTTAATCTGTGACAGGAAGAATGGGCTTCAAAACACAGTGCTTTAGAAACACCAGTGTATAAGGGTGAATGTAAAACTGAACATATACCTATTACTAAAGTAATTATATTATTATAATCTAAATGCTTGGTTTTTCTAGTACAACTGTTAAAAAAGTGACTCTGAACCATATTGTTAAATAATTTGACCTATACTCTTTTAAAAGAGTTTAAATAAAGCATTCTGCTCTCACATGAGTTCCCATTTCCTTCACATTTTTTATATTTCATGACTTCTATTATGTTATAAATATTAATCAACAATAGGCTGCTTAGAGAGAGACGCTGAAGATCAGAATGCATCATTCTAAGGGGAAAGGGGCTGGCACTTTAATCTAAGAGGTCTTAGCATATTCTAGTAGGTGCTGCGCATGGTGGCTGCAGCCAATCACGGCTCTCGAGAGTGCTTATTGGTTGGGCTGTGGGGGATGTCTGGCTTCCATCGGTTGGGGGTTACTCTCTCCGCTCCATCCGTCCATTCAGCCCCCACAGTCAGCAAAACACACGTCAGAGCGCAGGTCCACGGCAAACGAATCCTGCAGAGCTCTGTGTATGTGTGTTGATGTGTGTGTGTCAGAGTGTCAGGAGGAGAGAGAGAGAGACACAGCGTGGACTAGCTGCTTCTGAACCACTGCAGGAGCATTAAATCTGGGACTGTCACAGATACTGAAGGAGAGAGAGAAGACATTCAAAGAAGGACGTTTATCTAGCAGCAGTTATGGAGACTCATCTCTGCTGTCCACCAGCGAATCAAACTAGAAGCAAAGGACAGAAAAGTCACCCGCCGTACTGACTTTAATCTTCTAGTGGAAGAAGGAGATTATATTCGCGGACAGTTTGCTCTCAGAAGGTGAAGATTAGGAGTGGAATTTTAATTTTTTTAATCTTTCCTTTTTTCTTCTGTGTTTCAGTTAATTGCTCTGCTTTTGGGGGCTCCTCACCCTCTCCACAAGTCGTCACCTCTCTCAGATCCTTCCTTTCCTTCCCAACATCTTCTCTGCATGCTTTTCCACTGCTCTGCAGGTGAACACACTCATGGTGGATGCCAAAGGAAGGAACATGAAATGTCTGACGTTCTTGTTGATGCTTCCAGAGTCAGTTAAGAGCAAGTCCAGTAAAGGCTCCAAAAAGGGGAGTCCCAGCAGCTCGTCCAAGCTGCCCCCTGTGTGCTATGAGATCATCACCTTAAAAACCAAGAAGAAGAAGAAGATGGCAGCGGAGATCTTCCCCACTAAGAAGCCGGCATCGGCAACCACCGTGCAGCAGTATCAGCAGCAGAACTTGAACAACAACAACACCATCCAATGCTGCAACTGGCAGGGTCTGTACTCCACGATCCGGGAGAGGTAGGTCAATTTCAGATGTGTTCACAACAAGATGAGAGTGGTACAGATAGAAGTCTGCACAGAGAACATTGGCAGACTAACAGCATTTATGCTGTGATAGCTGATGCAGTCCAAAAGTCTAAGAACACATTTAAACCTGAAAATGAGAATTTTTTTGAACATTTAAGGAATATTCTACACTTTTTTAATTGATTTTAATTGATTTCTAATCAAATGAGCACATTTGTGTCTATGATCATGTGAACTCCCATGTTGGATAACTTTTGGAGCTCATGCTGCTGTTTAAAAAATCTAATTGTTATATTTATTATCAATAATGTATTAATTATTTTTAAAAATACTTTATTAAACTGGAGTATTTACACTAGTGGATTCAGACTTTTAAAACTCACTAAATATTTGGAAGAAAATACACAGTCAAAGTCCATTTTTTCTTCTCAAGACTCAGCAGGTTCAGGTTTGGACACTGCATGTCATTGCTGGAGCGTTAATTAACATCTCTGAGACTGTTTGAGAATGTTCTGAAAAGTTAAATTGTTCAATTGTGTAGTCGTCTCTGTTCCGCCCTGTATGCATTATCCCAAACGAGGCAAAAGAAAGGAACAAGTTTTCTTTTATATGCATGGCTTTGCTCTCTGTCAAAGGGTAATATTTACTTTGTTGTCATGGGAAAGCCCCATGCCGGCCAAAACAAATGTGCGCTCTCAGACCTGGCTTTGCAGTCACTCTGGAACATCGTTCCATGTTTACCTACTGCTCCTATGTGGCCTGGACCCCAATAATACATGAGGAAGATCCCATTGTGGACTTCCGTTGACAGGGGCCAAGAACACTTGTGTAACCATTTTGTACGTGGAGTACAGCTAAAGAATTCTGTTGAATTTCTGTTTTGAAAATTAACCAGGTATATATATATATATATATATATACAGGTCCTTTTCAAAAAATTAGCATATTGTGATAAAGTTCATTATTTTCTGTAATGTACTGATA
>JAUMHE010000062.1:15495289-15505986 GCA_032359235.1 Enteromius mattozi | reverse complement strand
ATATTAATTCAAAATAAAATAATACCGAATCCATCTCTGATAATCCCGGGTTGCTATGGTCACGCAGGTTTGTTTACTCAATAAACTCATGGCCACGAGAAATGGATGTCGTTAATATTATGTCGTGGCCACGAGATATTAACTCGTGGGAACGAGTTAATAAGTCGTGGCCACAACATAATATCACGTTCCCACGAATTAATATCTGGCGGCCACGACATAATATCACGTTCCCACGAATTAATAAGTCGTGGCCACGACAAAACTAAGTGAACCAAAGACGTCCCCTCCCGGTCACCGTAAAAAAGAACTCTCTAGGTGGTGAAATATTCTGGCTAGCCAAGCAGAAATAGACAAAAATAATAATAATTTCCTACAGAATTCAATTTAAGAGCCTGGAATTCTTAAAACCTGGATTTTGAAGAAAATGTAAAAAATTCCAGATATTTCTTGGTTTTCCGTGAATGTGGAAATCCTAAAGAGAAGATTGAAAAAGAGTGAATGCATGCATAGCAAAGCACTATGCTGTGAAAATGAAAAAGAGAAAGGAAGAACCCACTGCACTGAAACATGGTCATTTAATATTCAAAGCCTCTTTCATAGAAGAGTGACTCAATGCTGAAATTTGTTGCTTCAGTAGATCAAATAATAGAATTATGTGCATGTGGACCTCTGTCTTAATTACAGCTTTTAAAACATATTAATCAGTCAATCAGAGCAGATTGGCCCTCTGCAAGGAACAAGTCGCAGGGAGCAAACAGAGAACTCTACAGTACTCTCATTAGAAGCACTTGGATATTATTCTGTATGTGATCTACTTTAATTAAATAAAAATGTGATTTAAAAAAGGGTGAAACACTGCTGAGCTGCATCGCCAAACGCATAACATGCAGTAATGTCACACAATCAGTAAAACCTGTTAAGACACTTTGCGCAATTCCACAATGGGGAAAAATGATTGTAGCATCATGTGCTTGGACAGAGGCAGATTGTTTTATGACTGTACATGTGTATCCTAGCAACCTGGCCCCTTATGTTTGCGCTGCGTGAGTGGCCTGTAGCTCATGTCACCATGAAAGGTTCCTGTGAACATAAAGGAGACAAGAAATTTGGTGTTGTAACAATTTTCCCCAAAGTAAAAACTAAATTATTTATTATTTATTATACCAGATTGAACAGTGAAACAGCTAACTCAGCCTAGAATTGCTCTGGATTACTGCTGGTTTCTTTCCATAATTAGCAATCAACAGCAGAAAGCTACTATGGACACAATACAATTATTTTTTTTCACTGACTTCTCTTTGTCTTTCTGCAGGTCTGAATGATGGAGAAAAAAAATGTCTGCAAATCTATCTTAATAGGCAAAATTAAGCTCAAAACTGGAAAACACTCACCCAATCTGCTAAACACTAATCTTGGCTGGCTTGGCACAATCTTAATCAGTCCTCCTGGATACAAAGTTAATGTCAATAAGAGCTTATGAAGAAAAATAATGACTGCATTTGTCAGGTTGGTGACATTAAATCTATGAAAGATAATCTGGGTTTTGTTTGAGACACTTAATCTAGTAAGTAAACCAAATATCCACATGCAACCAAATTTGTCCCTGCATTTTTTTTTTTTTTTCTTTATGGCACATAAAACTAAAGTTGGTCACTTTACAATTCAGTCAAATAGTTCACTTTTTTCTAAACAAGACTTAACGCTACATTTCAAAATGAAAAGATGAATATTAAAAAGAATTTGCTGAAAATGTACTCAGGCCATACAAGCATACATTTAAACAGTTTTTGAGAAATGTAGCATTATACCATTTGCTCACCAATGGATCATCTTCTGTGAATGGGTGCCGTTACAATGAGAGTTGATGAAAACGTACATAATAATCCAAGGCGTTTTAACCTAAACTATCTCTTCTGGACAAAATAAGAGTCTCTTAGCCATAATAACACTCCATTAAATAACAAAGTCCATCCTCGGTTGGCCTACCAAATTAAAATCCAGTGACATGTTTAGAGCTGTTTTGGAACGTGCATATTTTAAGACAACCGTGACAACTTTTTCACTGGAGAAAGCAAAATATTGAATAGAGGACTCATATGGAGGTTAAAAAGGTCTTAATGATTTGTTTATTACAAATATACAGCTGTTTGCTTCACAATACACTTTTTCATTGGCTGAAGTTACATTAGTTGTGGATTATTGTGATGTTTTTATCAGCTGTTTGAACTCTCCTTTTGACTGCACCCTTTCACTGCAGAGGATCTGTTGGTGAGCAAGGGATGCAATGCTAAATTTCTCCAAATCTGTTGTGATAAAGAAACAACCTCATCTACATCTCAGATTGCCCGAGGGTGAGTTAATTGAACTATTAATGAACTATTCCTTCAAGTGCTGATTTAATAAAGCAGTTGTGCTTGTTTATCGGTTTGAATAAATCATAATCCCAAAAATAAAAACATCCCCAATCTCATGTAACCTCTTTCAAATGCCTGCTCACGCTCTCGCTAACTGTCTCAGCAGAACCCAGGACATTACCTGCTCTGCTTTCAAACATCTGCTTGCAACAAATTCTTTCTGGAGGGCTCCCCGCAGAAATGAAGCAACGCTGCAGATTGAGTGAAGAGAGAATCACCACGGAGCCCAAGGCTAAGGGCCTGAACTCACTGTTCTGCAGCTCTCAGCTGTTCAATTTACCCAGCAAACCACAAAATATCCCAGTCAGCGAGGATGTCCATGATTTCATTTCAAACAGCGTCCTTCATGGAAGGCATGAGGGATTTGAGGAAAAGTTTTGGTCCACTGGTTTGCTTTTTTCCCCTAATTAATTCATTAAGTTTTTGCGTAGCAGTCTAACATGCCTTAAGATCACGTCTCTCCTCATTTGCCTGGGAATCCTTGAAGAGGCAATAATCTCATGTTTAAAATATCAGGCTTTTTGTTTTTGATTTTTCCCCTTCAGCTATAATTAAATTCTTAATTATCAAGACGCAGTCACAAGGAACACAGAAGCAGGGAATTCAATTCGGAGACCCCCTGTATCATCCCGAGGGTCAAGAGAGGATTGTGGGAAGTGAGTGGGGTACGAATTGGAAGAGAAAGGAGAAAATAAGAGAGTTATGGATTCTTTTGATGGATATAATTAGCAGCACTTTTTGCTTCCTGCTGCCATGAGCTCACCTGATTCACTGACATCTTAATCAAGTCCTCCTCTGTAGGAATCGCTCTGGATTACGGCTCGGTTCTTTCTATTAACAGCAAGCAACAACAGCAAGCTCCCATGGACTAAAGACACAACACAATTAACTTTCTCTTTGTCCTTTCTGCAGGTCTATGTAATGGGGAAACTTTGGAAAGTGTGTATGTTGGGCAAAAATAAAGGTATAGTTCAAGGGGGGGTCACCATTACGTTGTTTTAAATCTGCATGTTGTTCTTTTTCCACTGAAAACAAAAGGACATTTGAGGACACTTGAAGTCTTTCAAACAGTGTTCATCTCATAAACAATATGAAAATTATTGTTTATGAGTTTATTTGAAGCATTTCTTTGATAAACAGAGTAAAACAGTAAAATTATAACACTTTTAAATAACTGCTTTCTGTTTTACAATGATGTAATTTATTTCTGAGCTGTGATTATGTCATTTACTCCAAATCTTATTTTCCAGCATTTTGATGCTCATTTATTTTTTTTAATGCTGATTAATGATTAATTAATGATTTTTCAGAATGATTCTTTACCTATTCAATTCCAGAATTTATTGATGAATATAAATTTCAAATGAACAGTGTTTATTTCTAGCATTATGAATGCACACTTGCTGGACAAAAGTATATTTAAATAAATAAATAAATTACAGACACTAAACATTTGAACAGAATTGTCTATGAGTCAACGTGTGGCTTAATTTTGTAATTTCCAGGTCAAATAAAATGTTTCATTATTTGTCTAAAATAAGATGCCGTTTTAAGGATATTTGGAAACTATGGCATAAAAAAACAGAAAACAAACAATGTTTCAAAACCCACATGATATACAGTGCTTTAAGAAAGTATGCTTTAGCTTGAGAGTGTTTGCAAAGAAGAATGGCAGAAGAAAAAAAAAAACAATCCAAGTGTGCAAAGTTTTTTGCATCATACCCAAGAAGACTCGACACTGTAATTGCTGCCAGAGGTTCTTCAACTAAGTACTGAGTAATACTTATGTAAATGTGATATTTCTGTTAATTCTTTTTAATATATTTACAGGCATTTCTAAAATTCTGTTTTCACTTTGTCATAATGAGCAACGGAGTGTAGATAAATAAGAAAATAATTTTTTTAACAAATGGAGAAAGTAAAGGGGGTCTGAATACTTTCTGAATGCACTGTATGCAAAATGTAATGACATAATGTTCATTATTGGATGAACTATTCCTTTAACATGATTTAAGCACACATACAGTATATGCTTACTTTTCAACTATTTATGACTAAAAGCACTGCAAGGAAGGGCGTAATGTATGAACTTTGACTCACTGATTGCTGAAATGCAGGTTCTGCCATGGTCACGAGGAGAGCTGAGGACGCTTTTCTCTCTCTCACACTGGGATCTTGATGATTGGTCTATTTGGGAGTGTGTCCGGGACTCAGAGAAATGAAGCTGACACTAATGCAGAGTGGAGGTGGCACAGAGGTGCACTGCGGATGTGCTTGCACTCTTTAAAGTGTCAGCACTGCTATGCCGGCACTGCGCCTACCTCCTCCTCCTCCAGACATTACAACGCAGTATGTGCCTCGGGGAACATGGGTAAAGGATTGCCCCCGGCTAATTCGACATGCCTCCTCTACATTTCATTCTTGTCGGTCATTGTGCAGGACCTCAAAGAAATGTTTTACTGTGCGCAAGGCTTGAACACTGATATCTTCCTGCATTTTCTTCAAACTGCTTTTTATCTCATAGGGTTTTTGAAAGCTGCCCCTCTTAAAGCTGAGATCTCCCCCGCAGGCCTCGTTCCCGCCTTCTAGGTCAGCTCTTCTGTGATGTCATGCATTCTGCCGGCCAGATGCAAAGGCGGTACTGACTCCAGTTCCCTGCAGCACGACTCTCCCTCGACTCATAGGTAAAGAGTTCACATCCTGGAATGGTCAGACTCTGTGGGAAACAGCTTGTGCAGTCTGATCAGTTCTGACCCATACAGATGAGAAATAAAGCAACATAAAAGATAAAGCAACATATGAAACCAACTAGTCACAGGACATCTGTGAAATGAGAGTCTAAAAGGCAGGTGACTTCTCAGGGTCATTTTGGTACTAATACCACCAAAACTCAAAGGAGCAGTTCACTCAAGAATATAAGTTCTGTCATTAGCTGACTTTTTGTGTTAAAAAATGTACTTACACTTTACTTTCTGCAAAATGTTAATTATTTTACCAAAATAAGAGGGATTATACAAATTGCATGCTATTGTTTATTTAGTGCTGACCTGAATAAGATACTTCACATGAAAGATGTTTATATCCACCAGAGAAAATAATAGTTTTGAATTAAAAATGGAAAAATATATCAAAATGATCCAGTACATGTGCTGTAACCTGGATGATCCACAGCTGTTTTGTTTTGTTTTAGTTGTCCCTTGTTTGTCCTAAATGTTCTTCAGAAAAATCCTTCAGGTCCCACAAATTCTTCGGTTTTCCAGCAGCTTTTGCATATTTGAATTTTTTCCAACAATGACTGATATCCATCTTTTCATGATGAGGATAACTGAGGGACTCATACGCAACCATTATAAAACGTTAAAACGCTCACTGATGCTCTAGAAGGAAAAAACATGCATTAAGAGCCAGAGGTGCATACTTTTGAACAGAAGACAGAAGACAAACCTATGAACCAAAAACAAGGACAAACACTTGATCTATAATATATGAGCCATTTTTATCAAATTGATTTTTTTCAGGAAACAGAGGAATTGAATGAATTTTTGTTATTAATTTTAATTATTAACTATTATCTATGTGGTAACACTTTACAATAAGGTGTCATTTGTTAACATCAGCAAACAATGAAGAATACATTTCTTATTTACTAATCTTTGTTAATGTTAGCTAATGAAAAAAACAGTTGTTCATTGTTTATTCATGTTAGTTCACAGTGCATTAACTAATGTTAACAAACACAGCTTGTGATTTTAATAATGCATTAGTTAATGCTGAAATTAACATTAACTAAGATTAATAAATGCTGTAGAAGTATTGTTCATTCTTAGTTCATGTTGACTAATGTTGGGAAGCAATGTTAACTAATGAATCTTATTGTAAAGTGTTACCATATATGTTAATAGTTTATATATTTTATGCATCTTCTGAAGTCATTCAATAGAGGAACAGACATAAATTTCAACACATTTAATACAAAAGTAAGTTATCACATGGTTTGAGAAGACTTGCAATATAGTCATGCAAACTATTTTAATGACAATTTTATGGTGCTTCTGTATCCTTTTTGAAGTTTGACAACCCTCACTTTAATTCATTGTAATTCCATAGACAAAAAAGATATTTAAAAATTTCTCATTTTTTGATTCACAGAATAAAAGAAAAAGACAAAAGTCAGGTTGGAAAAAAAAGACACAAGGATGAGTAAATGACAGCATTTCCATTTTGGGGTGCACTAATCTTTTAATGGTCTGACCTAGTTTGCAACCTCTGTGTAAGTTGTCTAAAAACTGCATGTCACCAGTTTAACTCCAAAATAAGTTTTTACAGAGAGAAATGATTGCCGGATGCGGATGGGCTGTGATGAAGGATGACTCCGCACTTGTTTGATGAGCTTTAGCTTTAGCTCATCAGACACGCCTCACCAATCAGCAAATTAAAACCATCCCAACAGCTGGCTCATCCTGCCGTTTGAATCCGGCTCATAATGAGAGCTAGAGATGGAGGGGGTGTATCATAATCCATGAAGTATGGATGCATTGCTGATCATTTTTATTGCTGCTGTTTTTTTAAACATCTCAAAAAAATATATTTTTTAAATTACAAATCTTTGCAAAAGTTCTGTCCTAGAAGTTCTGCTTCTACTTCAGTTGAATTAGGACAATTGCCCCGACTTCCAGAAATTACTAGTCATGAAGTCATTTTAAATCAACAGATCTAAACAAAAATAAAATTAACTTAAAAGAATAGTTTTAGTCAAATAGCCAATTAAAGGCAGGTTAAGTGATTTTTCAAAAATGCTTTAGAATACAGAGTCGGGGCTGAGTACCCAAACAAACTTGTAGTCAATCAGCACTAAGGTGATCTACAAATGATATGGAGGCGTGTGTGTTCAGTGAACAGCCGAGCCGAATGACAAAAAGATGAAAAACAATAAAGGAAAGTGTCTGGCGAACGATAAGGCAAGAAGTAGGACCCATGTAAATATCGGATCAGCTTTCCAGCGCTGGAGAGAAGTCAAGGAGCGGAAGGCTTGCGAGGTTGCTTTGGTTCTTCTCGATAGGTAAGTAACGCCATGTCTACACCAGCTAAAGTCTGCCTAGCCTACACTGAATGCGACTGTTGAAAATCATTTGAAATTTGTGTCAGTACATCATAAATAGAACATGGCAGCAGTTTTCTGTTGGAGATTTGTCGCACCGCTCGCATCCAGTGTAGACAGCATCACTGATTATAATGACTTCTATAGTATAGTTTCACAGAACTAATCATTGCCTGGGTTGTGTAGGCTACATATGTGTGGGGCAGAGCTATCAAAATAGGGGCGAGACACTTTTGGGTTAGAGGAGTGTTTGCTTTAGTGATTTCAAATATCAACACTGGCTTCCAGAAATCGCTTACCCTGCCTTTAATATACCATGTATGCCTTTTCTGTTTATGTGATGGAAAACAGTAAATGTGCTGTTATTTTTCTACAGGAAAAGCTGAAACTAATAGTATTCTACTGAGACCCAAACAACCTTTTTCAACCATATAAAAGTTTATAGAGTATAGAGTTTGCCCATAAAATAAAGTGTTGACCAGTCACCTTTTAATAAGCTTCTTGCAATGTTTCCTCTAAAATCAGTGGAGAAATAAAAAAAGGCCAAATGATAATTATGCTGGTAAAAGTTTGTCAGCCCAAACCTCATTTAGAAGTCTCAAAGGACATTTTGTATCTGTAAAGTCAACGACAGCATTTAAAATGGATCACTTGGCTCATGAACTCGCTGAACCTCAGTCAGTGTGTAAAGTCTCTGCCTACTGCAACATTTAGAAAGACATGACTGAAGTTTTACAGCAGCTCAATCTGGCTTTCTCTTTGACTCTTCGGCGCCTCCTTGGTTTGAACGTCCCTCAGGGAGGGAAGAATAGAGTTCACAGATGCAGTATTGAACAAAAATAAATAAATATATGGATTAAAAACAGTAAACACTGATGTCATTTGCAAAAGGGAGTGGTATTTGGAAAGGTTTAAGAGATACTGTATGTCCGACAGAAGCCGCCCTGTGTTATTTTGCAATAAAAACGAGAGCCTTTTTCAAATGGTAGATGCAAATAGAGGTGCCAAAATCATCCTTGATCTTTCTCATAACAATGAGCAGTTAATTTCACCTTCAAGAACAACATGACCCTGAAGATGAGATGATGCAATTGCCACAGTAACATTTCCAAGCTAAAATTAGGCTTCTATTATTTGTGAAAAGAATAGAGCCCAAATTGAGTTTGGAATATGGAGAATTTCAGAGAGATGATAATCAAATTCACTCAGAAAAATGCCTTTCATTCTCATTTGTCCTAATGTCACTGATAACACATTGTGTGAACTTGCTCACATCCTGTGTGATTTTTTTTTTTTTATTCCACTATGTTTAATATGGACTTAAGACCGAATAATAGAAAAACAGACTGACTGATTGTCTGGGTTTGTACGTATACAGTTCAAATCAGAAGTTTACCTACAGAACCTAAAGTTCATTAGTTATCACTTAACAACATGTGTTAACATGAACTAAGAATGAATAATACTTCTAGCATTTTTTAAATCTTAGTTAATGTTCATTTCAGCATCTACTAATGCATTATTAAAATCACAAGTTTAGTTTAACATTAGCTAATGCACTGTGAACTAACATGACTAAATAATGAATTACTGTATTTTTTATGAACTAACGTTAACAAAGATTAATAAAGAGTGTAATAAATGTAACGTTTATTGTTTGTTCATGTTCATTCATACATTAATGTTAACAACTGTTACCAATGTTAGTTATTTTACCAAATTAAAAGGGATCATACAAAATGCATGTCATTTTTTATTTAGTATGGCCTGAATAAGATATTTACATATAAGATATAAGACATATAAGAGGTTTATATATAGTTCACAAGAGAAAATAATAGGATGCTTCCAGTTTCCACAGACAGCACACGTGAGAGAAAAGCGCTTATTAAGTTTTAAATATATATGTACAAAAACACATGGATTCGCTACAGGAGGACTTTATTCACCCCCCGGAGCTGTGTGAGGGACGTTTTATTATGAATACGCTCATGTTATTTCATGTTTTCCAAAGTAGCTATCACTCATTTAAACCCTTCAAAGGCTTGGAGGGGTCTGGACAATTTTTATTATAACTCTGATTGGATTCTTCTGAAAGAAGAAAGTCACATACACCTAGGATGCTTCAAAGGTGAGTAAAAGACAGATATAATTTTAATTTTTGGGTAAACTATCCCTTTAATGCATCTTGCTTCCATCTGAAGCATCAGTGGCCATTTGAACCTGTGATATTTGCATATGAGTCCCTCAGTTGTTCTCAGCGTGAAAAGATGGATCTCAAAATTATACAGGCATTGTTGGAAAGGGTTTGAATAGAAAAAAAAGATAATAATAATAATAAAATAATGCTGAAAAACCAAGCTGAAGGTTTTTCTGAAGAACAGTGGGCAGTTTAACTCTTCAGGACAAATTATGGACTCATGAACAACTATCACTTTTTAAACTTAAATTAAACTCTTTTCAGTATTTTTAAAATTTCATTCTGATTGTTTTCCTGATAATATTATGATCATAAATTTGTTTTAAAATGTAAAAATGTGGTTTAGTTTTGCACCCCACTGTATGTGGATACTTTATATGAGCTTTCCAAATGTCTTGTTATATGCAAAGCACCTGCCAACCTCGGGACAGTTTGAAGACAAGGTCACTTCATTGGACTGACCCCTCTCGCAGAGCATTGAGCAGTTTCATAATAAGGTGCCCAAATTTTGCATTTTAGACATCTTCTGGACTTGTGACATCTCCTCAGCTAAAGTCTCTCTCTCACACTCTCTCTCATTTTATATGCAGTGTACAAAGACAAGAGGAAAGAAGAATGACCAACGAGAGTGGGGTGTTTTTCTACATGCAAAACTCAGGGTAATTGAAATTAGGGTTGGCTGAAAAGAAGATACATGCATGTTTTACTTTACTCACCCTATTTTACATTCCTCTCTGACAGGTACACACAAAAATACACAAAAGTAACAGAGAAACATAAAATATGGGGTATTTACACTTAATAGATTCAAGAAAAATGTAAGTTCCCCTTCAGTCGAGTTCAGGCTGCCCCATCGCGGGCACGGCTGTCACCGTACCCTTGATACCCCTGGCGACATGGTTGGAGGCCTGGTTACAGCTCCCCAACCCCTCGCGGTGGTTGATACGGACGGTACGCCTCGGCTATGCGATTCAGTTCGCCA
>JAUMHE010000062.1:15466518-15478926 GCA_032359235.1 Enteromius mattozi | reverse complement strand
ACGAACATAAACAAAGTTCCCTGGAAGCTGGAGTGCCATCCAGTGGCCAGGGTTGGCACCTCCAGCTGATCATCACAAGTGTACATAAGTTTTTTATGTGATATCTCACATATTCATCTTAATTTTTGTTCTGAAGATGAACGAAGGTCTTACAAAACCTTTTGTATTAGAGGCAGGTACCGCAGTCCACAATAATTAATTTGTCTAATTTTATAATGAAAATAAGAGCTTTTTGTATGGTTTAAATTTTTTTAAGAGACATTTATTGTCTTTTATCATGAACAATACTGCATATTGATATAGTCACAGTTACTGGCCTTACTGTCTTCTCATTGTCATCTACTGTAGTTTTATTCATAAGAAGAAAGCTTGCCAACAAACATTTTTTTGACATAGTTTTCGTTAACAAAATTGACACTAATTATCTGTAAGAAAAGTCACTTACAGGTGAAACTTTATCCAATATTTAAAAGCTAATTTACACTATAAATTAAATGCAAACTTTAAATTTGTAGTTTTTGCATGGTGGAGTCTAAACAGACATTTACAAAGAATTGGTATTGTATACATGAGTGTTTCTACAAAAAGTAGTGCAAGTATTAGTAAAAATACTAATGAATTCACATTGGAAAAAACTGACAGAAGCAAACCATTGCCATTCTGATTATGCATAGCTTCACTGGCTTTCATAATCTGGGGTACGGACTGAAAACTTCTAACTATTTTTATCTATACTGTAACAGACACAAGCATCAAAGCATGGCTGCCTTAACACAGACGTTCCTCACCGTTTAGTCAAAATGAGACTGACTTGCTGCAGAAGCAGGTTGGAGGAGATAAAACAGCAATGCAAAGGAAGAGAGGGGTGGAGAAGATGCTGTCTGATTGACAGCAAGAGAGCAAAAAGATATGAGAGAGAGAGAACAAAACTAGGCAGCGAGAGAAACGGTGAGAGGAAGCGCCTCAGGATATTGCCTGAAACTTTCATTAGTCAAGGCAGTTTTTTCCTCAATAATAAACGCCTGCTTCATCATAATTGAGTCATGTGCTTTGGAGATCTTAATTAGAGCTGCTGGGAAGGAAACAGCAGCTATAAGAGAGTTTTCTGACCCTCTGACCATGTAAAGAGCTGTGAGACGATAAGCCCTCTATTCACTTCCACTCTCATTATTTCATTTGTTCCACATTTTCTAGCACATTCTGCTCAGCATCTCAGAGTTCTTCCTTCACCATCTTTCTTTCTCTTACTCTAATCATAAGCAAGCTACCTTCGCCATTTTAGTTCCTTCTCTGAACCACCGCTTACAGCATAACCGTTTTGCGTCAAGACCTAGATTTTATGGTAAACATCAAGTCAAAACCATACAAAAATGTCTTTAAAGCCAAAAATCTGAGATTCCCAAGTCTTAAATTTGATGGTTTCACATTCTCAACAGCTAATAACTCACTGTACAATTTTGTAGTCAGAACAAGGTAAATTTTAAATTTATAAGTGAATTTAGGTTTCACAACAATGTACAGCATTAAAAAATATATATTATTTTGAGATTTGCTAAAGATTACGCTTAACATTGTTATTAAATGATATTAAAACTGCCTCTTTTTTTGCCTCTTTATCGCCATCTCTGTTTGAAAACCTGGAATTGAATCTGTTTTGTTATCTTTCTTGTGTGGGTTGTGCTCTGGCATGGTTCCTCATGTTTTAAAAGTATGTATGGCTGTCAGTTACCGCACCGGTGGGAAGACTGCTCTTAGATTCTAGCCTACCTCTTGGTATATGACCCAAATAAGAATGTTCACTGTATACTGCCATTTGAACAAGTAAGCAACAAGTCTGATACGCTTGTTCTGACCAACTGAGGAAAAAAAACTGTGTTACCAATGGAAATTTAATCTAAAGATCTGTTAGCTCATTTCACATCAAACCGTGCAAATTATTATTGTTTTACTTTATTCTAAACTTATTAATGTTAACAACATCAGCATTGTGTGATAATAAGTATAGCGTTTTCTGTACAATCTAATCTAATTGTCATGCCATTCAAATTTCACATTAAGAAATTCTTTTAACCCAAAAAGCAAATTATGCTCCCTTCAAAGTAGTTTTGTTTAAAATACAAAATATATTACTTGCGTAATATCTGTAATCACAAGCAAATGTAAAACTTTAATATAATTTTATTTCATTGATCCTTTCTGGATCACAATCCGCCATCAAAACGATGCATTTAATTATTTCAGCTGGTGTGAGAAAAGGCTATAAATGATCCTTCACTTGCAGGATCCTCATATGTGATAGCCTAGACAGGACTTCATGTTTACGCAATGACAAAATACTGAAGCAATAGTGCTATGCTCGAATTTCCCATGAAAACCTACCAGTAACACTCAAATTAGAAAACATTGTTATAAGCTTACCATTGTGAATCAGGCTAAAGTAAGGTGACAGTTTTGAACTCTGGCTGGTTATCCACTTGCTCAAATAATGATTTCGGATCATTTTTAACAACAACAACAACAACAAAAATGTGTGGACTGCAGCTTCAATCATATTGAATTATCACTAGGGAACTAAAAGAAATGAGAAATACAAAAATAATCATGAAAAAAAAACATTATAGCCTAATATAACCTGGTTATCTAATATAAATGGCGCCAATATATTATGTATCCCTATCTTCCAACAAATACATTTATCCCAACAATCAGACAATTGTTTTTGATTCCTTTTACAATTTGTCTATTTAAAGTTGAATAAATTCCATTTAATTTTCCATAATAATTAGTTGAATGGTTTTTGTTTGTATTTACCATTGTTGTGTTCCTGCAATCAAAACAGACCTATGGCCCAGTTTGGGTCCTGACCCACCACTGGCTTACAACACCTCTCTCTTCTCTTACCATCTGTTTTTCCCTCTCTGACAGACAGAGGGTGCTTTCTTTACCACCCCTCCCTCACCAGCACTGACAGCTCTGAGGAATGTTACGTGGCCACAGCCACCCCCTGGAGCTCACCTGTCCAATTCAAGGTTGGATAAACAGCCATGACCTTACTGCACACTTCACAACACCTCAGGGATTGTGGCCTAAAGTACACAGCCATTTACTTGCAACCTAAATTTCACTGTATTTTAATTATCTAGTGAAGGTTGTTCCTTCCTCAAAACAGATTTGGAGACATTAAGCATAACGCCACCAATACATTGCTCACCAATACATCCTCTGAAGTCAATGGGTGCCATCAGAATGAGAGTTCAAACAGGTGGATAAAACATTACAATCATCACAAAGTGCATTCAGTAATATCTTTTGAAGTGAAAAGCTGCATGTCTGTAATAAACAAATTTATTAAGATATTTTTAACTATTGCTTCTGGCAACAATACAAGTCCTTTATCCATTATATTGCATTCTTCAATGAAAAAAAGTATTTCCAGAATCAGGAAAGAAATATACACAGATCAAGCATGTTCAAAAACAGTCCAAAAAGTTCTAAACACAAGATGTGTTCACAAGATGTTAATTGATCAATTGGAGTAATGTGGTTTATTGTAATGTTTTTATCAGCTCTCTCTCTCTGAACTTTCTTCTGACAGAACCCATGATCCATTGGTGAGTAAGTTATGTAAAACTATGTTTCTCCAAATGTATTCCAATAAAGAAACAAACCCATCTGCATCTTGGATGGCCTAAGGTTGAACAAATTTTTATTTTGGGCTGAATAAATCCTTTAATACTAACCACTGCTAGCACACACATAGACACACAAACAAAAAGGTTTTTTAAAAATAACTATGTACTGTAAGAAATCCACGATCAACCAAATTACTAGTAAAAGTAAAGTTCTATCTATAGCATTTTCTTTCTCTGCAGGGCAAAAAGAAAAATGAAATGCACTATTACACGGATGTATCTACATTTCCGTACCACTTAATTTTTTTCCCCCACATTGCTTGAGGAGGCCGTCTAGAAAATCAGGTCAGACCCAGCTGATGAAGAAATTATGTGATTTAATGGCCCCTGAGGGTCAACACAAATATAGCACTGCATTAACTCTGGCCCCTCCTAGGACAGAGCAGCAAGGACATCACCCATAAACATCAGAGAGACGAGACACAGATAAGGCGCTGCCTACAATGAATAAACCAGATGCTGAAATGATAACAAACAAAATTACATTATGCCATTCATTTCAATTCATATTCAATTTCTTTATGCATACTATCATAAATGTTCATTTCATTATCTGATTAAGTGCAGCTCTTGAAATATTCTGCATTACAAATCCTATTAATGAAAGAATGTAGGCCTACTTTTATTTCCATGACTACTTTTATTCTTTTGATTCTTTATTCTGTCATTGGCTTACTTCTTTGATTTGACCACTAGGTGGAGGAGGAGCTCTTTTACATCAGGTGTGCTCACCTTTCCAGGGTATTTTATCTCATTTTACTATCACAAAGAAATACAAAGAAAGCACACAAAATCTGGAAGAACAGCACAACATGAGTCACAGCACGGTTACACAGAATAGAAAACATTCTCATTCAGGATCAAAAGAAATGAGAATGCCATGCCTTCATTTGATATGAATCTTTTAAGGAAGAGGCTTTGTACAAAAACATTTCAATGAATGCTGGATTAACTTTCCCACTGTTTTCCATTAAGAATAGATTTTTCCATCTTTTATTCTAGGTGCAGATGTATGCTGCGTTGCGAACTTCATTTGCATAGTCATTAGCAGAATAAGAATCTACCTCAAACACAAACACACCCAGACATGTAGTCTTGTAATATGAGGTCAGGAGAGCTCTAAACAGCAAGGTTTCCTCAAGCGTAAAAATGATAATCTTCTTCTTTTATCTCTGCTTAACATGTCACCTTACTTAAGAAATACTGCCAGGAAGGGTTTAGTTAACAGGCAGACATGTTGCTCAGCGGGTTTTCTTGTTAAACCATCACAAAGATTCTATCAAACTGCATCTGGAGAAATACCGAATTTGGTATTGTAAGTTACCTATGGTGCTGGCCAAAGGTATTAGTCCACATTGAAAATCTATTATATATACATAGCCTAATGTAGATGAGGAAATAAGAAGCATGTCGCTTTATGTATTCCCAAATTGTTAGTCGCTTTGGATAAAAGCGTCTGCAAAATGACTAAATGCAAATTTAAATGTAAATGTAAGTGTAAATGTAAATGTAAATGAAAATACATGTACTGTATTAGGATTTGGTGGAAAATTATGAAATATTGTGAAACAAAATTAAATATTAGAGATTTTAAAGTCACCAATCATATTAAGCACATTTGTGACACTGCCCATGGGAACTCTTATATTATGTAAGACATATACACATTTTTGCATAATGCTTATTGAATAATTTTCAATTAAATTCCTAACATGATCACCTAAGTTTACACAAAGCACAAGTAGCTCTGTTGTTATTAAAGCCAGTAAAACATGGTAAAAGCCAAATAAGGAAATTCTGAAAATGCTGCGACTTTGACATTATGGTTAGGAAAATTAATAAATGATATAATGATCTGTGATGAAACAAGGTAGGCTGCTAAGCTACAAAGCATCTCTTAAAGACTCATGCAGGCCTACTGTACATTAAGCACAAGTTAAAGTTTCTCTCAAAATAGGACACTGGTACAGTGATGGAATCAAATAGAAAATAATACATGGTGTTTTTTAATATGCTGTTGTACTGCAATATTGTTTTTCAATATACTATATTATTCTAATTTACAGTTGTATTTATATGGTACTCTAAGGTACATCTTTTTACAATTACATAGGCCTACTGTAGTGCAGGGAAGTGTCCTCTTACTGCAAGTTGCATGTGCAGGGGTACTAATATCTTTGTGCTTGTTGATAAACTGTGTCATAAAGCAGACCATTAAAACATTAAGGCCAGGGGCCCGTTTCATAAAACAGTTAGTCTGACTTATTTTGAATCTGATTAACTGACAATAAGTCAGAATAACTTAAATAAACCTGTCTTGGTAATTTTGTTTTATGAAACAGGCCCCTGGTTTCATACACAGGGCTTAGCTTTAGCCTTAGCCTAAGCCAGGACACGCGTCTTGAAACTGTTTGAAGGCAAACGTTTCCCATGTGTTGGTATACGTTTGTGTCGTCAGATAAAAATTTATTTATTTATTTACTGGCACAACACGAGGCCTGTTTTTTTTCCAAGACATTGATTTAAAAAAAAAAAAAGTCACATCGCGAATCGCGAACCAATTCAGACTGATTTGAAAGATTGCGAAAAAGAGCCGACTCCCGAGTGATTCATTTTCGAAATGGGCGTCGTGTTGTGTTTGTACACAACCGAGGGAAAACAGAGACGAGATTGGGGGACATGCATTTTGACTGAATTATCGTCGAGGAAAATATTTCAGGTCGGTATATGTTAATTTCTTATCTAAAAAAACAAGGCGCAAAAAAAAGTTTGTTAGACATAGTTAATTTAGATTGATAAAGAGGCGTTCACCCACTGCAGCTAAAGTAATAAAAGTAAACAATACCATCTTTTTAAAAAGATGTTAAATACCCAATGAGATAATATCAAAGGTAATAAAACAACATGGCCTCTCTGCATCAATAATTTTAAGCCTAACTGATAAGTCATTAGAGGTCTATAGGGAGGGCGCATAGAAACACCTGTCATGCAAATATGAGATAAATAATGAGTGCTAATATTATTAAAGCTAATGATGCTTGACAGATCTAGGCTAGCACAGTTCCCTTAGCACGAAGTCTCTGGCAGAGAATTGGGAAGCTCATTGGATGTGAAGAAATGAGGGATAGAGGTGGACAGAGGGGACGGTTCAGGGTTTAGTGAGGAGAGAAAGAGAGGGAGAGCAAGACAGAGTGGAGCTGTGGTTAATTAGCAGTGACAGATCCACAGTTGGTCCAGCATTGGTTCAGACAGCTGCAGGCTGCTGCCAGCTACCAGTGCCACACATTGCCATTATAATTCTCTCTTCATTTCCATCTAGATAGATCTGTTCCTCCCATTCACTCACTCAGGTGTTTTTTTTTTTTTTTTTTTTTTTGGCCATCCAACAGTACAAACCCATTGAAAGCAAGTTAAGGAAAGTCAGGCTTCAGACTGTCTTTATTTGTGTAATCACAATGACTTCTTGTTCTGTGGTGAAGACTTCCCACATTCTCCTGAATGCAGTTGGAGTGGTAGATATTCAGAAGGCAGCAAAAGATTCAAAGATAGCTCATCTTGGATACCAGGAAGAACAGCATGTCACGTTTGTTATAAATTTGTTAAAATGCAATGTAAAAGTCATATATAAGAATGTTAGGGAAGAAAGTTCTTAAAATACTAGTTAAAGTCTGCATGAACCAGAAGTTTGTGACCGATTTTACATCCCCGTTGTGACATACTTCTAAGAGAAACAGAATAATGAAAAAAAATAGAGGGTATGACTTGTTTTTTCTACTGCAAACTGATCGGATGTAGTAAAGCAATGTCAGCTAACAAAATAAATATAGTCAATTTAGATTTCTCATGGACTTTAACTTTCAGTTCTTGAGGGAAAAAAGACCACAAGAGCTCCTCAGTGCTGTCATTGTTAATAATATAAGCTAGTGATAATAAAAAAAAATGCTAATGCTATAAATAAACAAAATATAAATAGCAGAAAAACATAAGCAAAATGAGAAACTAACTGAAAACTTGGCAACTAACTTAAATAATATAGAAGTAAAATTACAAAAACTTAATAGAAAAAATGAATAAATAAATGAAGCGACAGAAATATAAAACTATTAATAAATACTCTCTTTCTCTCTCTGTATATAAACATACATAAAATACTAAAATAATACTATGAAAATGTTCATATCAACCTAGGAAAATTGACCATGTGCTTACTAAAGTAGCACTACCTGGAGTAACTATTGTATCTTAACAAAGCTGTTGTCCTAATATTAAATATATGAAGGTTAATGGAAAATAGAGTGTTTTAATTTCTATTCTCTCATAATAGTTTGGCTAATATCACTGTTACATTGATTTAACGACACCATTTCATATACCTCTTAGGAGCTATGACTATCATTTGTGATAGAATTTAACTTTTGTGTCATGTACAGTACATATTTTAGAGATGCCTTGTAGGAAACCTTATGCAACATAAAAAAAAACATGTGCTGACGTCATTTTAAATGGTATTTTGGGACTTAAAGTTGCAGAATATTGACTCCTTTTTTTCAAAACGATTCCTGTTAAAAATGATAGGAAATTTGAAACCATTTGTTTACAATAGAAACATGAATTGATAAGCAGCACACACACACACACACACACACAAATGTAGACTTATAATATGTAACTAAGAAATGTAATAGCCTACAGAAGGGGAAATGGGACCACGAATATAAGACAATGTTACAGTTGCATTACAAAAATAACATATACTTAACATTAAACATTTGCAGTGCCTCTTTCTGAGGGGCATTACAGATAAAAGACCCTGACAGACTGGGGCCTGGTCCATAATCCATCTCGTTACTTGTTCCAGTTAAATTTGTTAAGTAAATTAAATAATTTTTTCATGCTGTTTGATAACTGGTTGTATCATAGGCAGATTGCATCATATGCATTTTTTAACAGCTTCTCTTTTACCAGTCGGTTTAAGTGGCTGCAGCATTTTTTACTTTTAGTTTTGCTTTTTATTTGTGCTATTATAAAAGTCATTAGGAGGCAGATTCAGAACGACTGTCGCCAACTTTGAAACCGCGTCTTCACTGCTTACGCTTGAAACTCTTCCATTATCTTCAACAAGCCTGTCAAAGGCAGCGCCCAGTCGCGTCGCGTCGTTCCCCTGATGTCCGTGAATACTTCCTGGTCCAAAGTTGTGTGTACACAAATCAAAGTCAGTTGAGCATGAATTCGGATGGTGAAGTCACATCAGGGAAATACACTTCAACGGAAACACACTTCTCTAAACTGAGGAACAGAGAAGAGAAGTTCAATAGCCTATCATAATTCCTTCCTCAGTGCTGACGCTTCGCAAACATGATACGAACACATCAACATCATTCATGCAATGGAGCCCTGAAGTCTCATTCTGACCAGAAACAACAGGAAACCAACAGTTTGAAAAATGGATACCACAGAAATGAAAAGGTAAGTCAAACTGCATCACTTCTGCTCAATGCGTCAAGTTAAGTTAAACGTGTTACTTTAAAAATTAAAGTTCAAATTCAAGGAGTGATTCTTAAGGCGGATTTGAAGTAGTTAGGTTTTACAGACGACGCTGTAACTTTTCTTTCTTTTTTTTTTTTTTTACAACATAATCATAGGTTTGATATAGTAACTTATAGGATATAACCAAAGAGGGCTTCCTTGGTATAGCGTTGGTGTCCGATTCATTTCAGCGAATCGGTTCGTTAAGATGGTTCATTTAATGAATCTCTTTGTAAAAGAACGAGTCACCAATTCAATTATGAAAATACTTGTGTCAGTAACTATATAGTTTAACTGTAAAATTTGTATTCGTAACCACAAGCAAAACACTGGTTGCGTAGCATGTCTCTTAATTTAACTATGGTTTCTATAAAACATATACTATTTGTCATTTAGACAAATGATATGTGTCATATGGGCTGTGAAAGATGTGGCTTAAGCAAACTTAGAAGTTGCATTTATTATTAAATTCTGTAAATTGTATTTACTTCATGTAGTCTATTAAATAGCAATTAAATCATATTAACCTTTGGGGTATAATGTTTGTCGATGATATTTTAGGTACAGAAAAATGGCAAAGGAGACCGTTTTCATCAACCTCAAGATAGGGGTGAAGATTCATTTGAGGAGGCCCCCATGTATGTGGCTGTCCTGACATACATGGGTTATGGAATTGTCATCCTGTTTGGCTATTTCAGGGATTTCTTAAGAGCTGTTGGCTTAGAGAAGTGCCATCAGGCACAAGAGAGAGACGAGCAAAAGGTAGGATTGCTCTCCATCTAATATTTTTCTCAAAATGTGGTAAAGATCATGTGGAGAAAAGTTAGTTTGTTCCATTTTTTTCTTGTTCTAGTTTTCATACACTGGGAGAAAATATTTGTATTAATATTTTTAGGTTTACCTCATGTAAACCTTCCACTGGATTGGTGGAACTTAGTTTTATTTTTTGGTTTAAAATAACAACTTTCTGTGTGTCTAGATGGCAGATGCTCAGAGAGTTACATACGTGACATTTAGAAATAATAATTGTAAAAAGATTAGTATTTGTCAAAACAAATTAACTGTCCAACACAAAAGTGTTTTCTTTAATGTCATACAATTTGCACACTGTTCACTACGGAAAATCTCCATGATATGTGTGAGGTGATGCTGGGGAGGTTAAAGACGCAATTAAACCCCAAAGGAGAGTGGGTTCATTATTTCTGCTCTCAGTCTGTCCGCTGAGAATGCCGCCTTCACAAAGATGCCTCTTTCATGCACATTTCTAACTCAAAGCTGGTGGCATTACATCAGATGCGATTATTCAAAGACATAAATCAAGTTTTTTGAAGTTAAGTTGGCAAGATTATGAAACGGTAAGCTTTCAGATGGAGTCACACCTCTAGCAAACTTAAATGCTAAAATTGTGTTATGCTGATATGAGTAACACATTGTGGATTTTCTGCACTGTGCTTGCCATGATTCCATGATCACTTTAGCCAAATTGGCAGTTTCTAAATCTTCTAACCCAGCTCTAATCTGTAAAATGCATATACATAATCAGTAAAAAGGGAGTGCAACAGACTTTTTGATGTAGGAATGCTGATATAGCACCATCTTCCCATTAATATCCGATGAAAATAAATATATGAACCGGAAAAGAAGAGTTTTTACTTCAGCACTGCACATTTCACAGAGTGTGCTTGATATGTAGGCCTATACACTCCATTAGCATTTAAGAGCAAAATTTACATGTGGTCTCAAATGAACTTGCAGCTTTTCTGTTCTCCCTTTTCCAGTTTAACAAGGGTTTCTAGATTGCCGTTTGAGTTACACACCAGCAAAGCTTTAGACTGTGTGCTTTGTGGATTCTTTATGTTAAACAAGAACAAAAAAATGCTATGCAGTTTTTTGTTTAAGCTTTCTTGGTGTCTTAAAAGAACGCTTTGAATGCATGATCTGAAACATTGTGCAAAGATCAGACACCTCCTCAGTGACCAGAAAACTTATGAGTGGCAGTCAAAAGCTTATGCAAAACTTGTAAAAGCCAGTCGGCAAATTGTGGCTTTTTTGTTATTGTCTACTGTCTTAACTGTGTCTATAACTAGGATTCTGAGCTGTTCAAAGTAAGTTTAGTAAAGGCAGCACAATGAGGAGTCTGATTGGCCTCTCACTTGTTCTTTGGCAGAGTTTACTTAAGGACAAGGTGTGGGTGAGTCTCTCAAGACTCTGATACTCATAGAGCAGATGGTTTTGAAACATTCACCCGGTTGTAACCACCCACATACAAACAGTGTCTTTTTATGGCTGATCTTGTGTCAGCTGTGCTTCTTATTTTTTAATGAATAGGGCATATTGTGGTGAAGATAGCACAAGATACTAATGTTAGGTTATATTAAAAATGCTTGTGGACATGATATTGTAACCAGTTTCTTTTATTACAGGACTTTGTCCCCCTGTACCAAGATTTTGAAAACTTTTACAAACGGAATCTGTACATGAGAGTCAGGGATAACTGGAACCGGCCTATATGCAGTTTACCTGGTCCCGTTTTTGACGTTATGGAAAGGGTCTCAGATGATAACAACTGGAATTTCAGGTAGGTATAAGCCTTGCATTAAAACAATGCATTATGTTTATAACTCTTTTGTAAAGACCAGGATGTGTTTTAGTTGCCGATTCCTGCAGAATGTCTGTGTCCTTGCAAGACTTCTTAATTAGCTTAACTGGCAAGTATTTTTTTTTTGCACCAGAATCATATTTTAAAATATTATATTATTATTACTACAGTTGAAAAGTTTTGGGGAAAATACATCACGATTTCCTCAAAAAAATTTTTGCTAAAGTTGGTGAGCTAACTTTTTGGACCAGCATCATGGGAGAAATATAGTAAAATATTATAACTAAAGTCAAAAAGTTTGGAGAAAAATGTATCTTGATTTTCTCAAAAATATGAAGCAGCACAACGGTTTTCAGCAGTGGTGGAGGTAACGAATTACAACTACTCACGTTACTGTAATTAAGTAGTTTTTTTTCGGATACTTGTAAGTATATTTTTAAAGCTGTACTTTTACTTGTACTTAAGTACAAATTTAGCAAAATAATCTATGTTATTTTTAAATAAGTGATAAGTGAGTGAAGTGACTTGTGGCCAGGTATGGTTTCCCATACTTGGAATTTGTGCTCTGCATTTAACCCATCCAACGTGCAC
>JAUMHE010000062.1:15451486-15466418 GCA_032359235.1 Enteromius mattozi | reverse complement strand
TCCCTGCCGGACCTGGGACTCGAACCCACGACCTTTGGGTTACAAGTCCAACTCCCTATCCATTAGGCCACGACTGCATCTTTGATGCTTTTCAGTAGCCAATAAAGATATGCCATCGTAAACGGACCAAGAAAAGCAGTGATATCTAAACCAGGAAAAGTTGATGAAGAACATTCTAACCGGAGCTACTTCTCCATGTTTAGGTCTAAGGCGATTCATACACGTATGTGTTACTCCGCAGCAGCGACGACTTGACCAAGCTACAATAGTTCGAATATAAGAACTTATTATTAGTTTACCGTAGAGATTCGGGATAAGACAGATCGGCGGCTTGAAAGCAGAACTCATGATTTACATTTCGCAAATTTTGAACACAGAAAAAGTAACGTATTGCTGCTTTAAGCCAACGAGCACTATGTTGCAGTCCTTGAATATACACTGATACATGCTGCGTCTCAATCTCTCCTCGCATCAGCCTCCTGTCAATTACACAGTCTGAATATCCACACGGGATTGCAGGTATTCCGCATAGATTTAATCATTCCCGTGCAAATGTGGCTATCTCTTTATTGCAACATGAGAATACTGTCCTGTAATGGCAGAAAACTGGCTGAAGTCTCAAATAGGCCTAAAACACACAAATGAACTGTCCTCTCACTCTGATATTGAGATATTAAAATACCTATATGGCAGTATACATTATGTAGTAGTTTTTCCAATGGTATTGAAACTGATTAAGCTTTTCATAAAATCAAAAGTAACCCTACTTACTTTTTTATGCACATTAATGCACATTTGTAATTCTTGCAATGAACAGTTAAACTGTGCAAGTCAATACACTGGAAAAAAAAAAAAAGCATCGCTGTCTGGCCATCTGGTATTTCAGTATAAAGATTATAATTTTTCATTATTATATGACATTGTGGGTGTATATTAGCACAGTTTGGTGTTTTCTTGGAGTGTCTGGCAGAGCGTTAGGACCCAGACGTTGTGAAGGGTGATGTCAGATGTAACAAGCAGATATTCTTAACCACTGCTATCCAGCCGTGCATTAAAACATAAGTAAGTAAGGTTTTTACAGCTTTATATATGAAAACCTTTTTTTACGGTCACTATTGTGACAGAGGGGATTAAATGGGTTTCACTAGTTCGCGCTTCCTCTTAATCTAAAGCAAAGGTGAGCGAGTTTGGCGTGCTGTCCGGGGGGCGAGCCGGGAGGATGGCGGAATCCGAACCCTGGTGGTTTGAACCCTAAATGAGGGTGAGGGTGAGGGCGTCCGGCTCAGTCCCTGCATGCCCCCCAGAGGAATAGAAGCGTAGAAAGGCGGAGAAGGGGCGGGGGAGGGATGCAAAAGAAAGCGAGATGCGGAAGAAGGGAACATTGGGGTTTTTATGCCGAGTAGAAAGGGATTTGATTGGGTTCGTTGTGATTAGGCTAACGCGGAGCCAGCCGTGATCAATCGTCTAGCGCTTCTCCTGAAATTTGTTATTTGCAAAACATCACTTCACTAGTTCGCGCTTCCTCTTAATCTAAAGCAAAGGTGAGCGAGTTTGGCGTGCTGTCCGGGGGGCGAGCCGGGAGGACGGCGGAATCCGAACCCTGGTGGTTTGAACCCTAAATGAGGGTGAGGGTTCGGCGTCCGGCTCAGTCCCTGCATGCCCCACAAAGAAGCTGAGATGAGGACAGCAGCCAAGCGAGCCCCCCAAAAGTGCAAAGGGAAGCTGGACGGGTTGCTGGTGGTGAGGAGGGAGCGGAGTTGGATATGGAGCCCTGGTAAGTCGGAGACCTGCGGGTAGAAGCAGAAACAGGTGTTAGGATATGTAGAAACGAGGTAAAAGGTAAAATAAGTGGAGGGGAGTGGGTTTGGCCGTGGTGGAGGATATTAGGGCTTAGGTGGTGGCCTCTGCGGAGGTCGGAGTGGAGAGTCTCTGCGGAGACAAGGGGAGGGAACCTCTGCGGAGGTGGGATGGGAGAGAGACCTCTGCGGAGGTCGACAGGAGGGTCTCTGCGGAGACGTGGGGAGGGAACCTCTGCGGAGGTCGACAGGAGGGTCTCTGCGGAGACATGGGGAGGGAACCTCTGCGGAGGTGGGATGGGGAAAGAGACCTCTGCGGAGGTCGACAGGAGGGTCTCTGCGGAGACGTGGGGAGGGAACCTCTGCGGAGGTGGGATGGGGAAAGAGACCTCTGCGGAGGTCGACGTTGGAGGGTCTCTGCGGAGACGTGGGGAGGGAACCTCTACGGAGGTAGGATGGGGAAAGAGACCTCTGCGGAGGTTGACGTTGGAGGGTCTCTGCGGAGACGTGGGGAGGGAACTCTGAGTTTTTTTTTTTTTTTTTATTGGAGGGGCGGAAAAGCTGGGTGCAAACCTGAGTTTGAGGAAGGGCTGGTGATTGTTTGCATGGCCTGGAAAATTGAAACGGAGTCTGAGCGGATGTAATTTTTAAAAGCTTCTGAGGACCAGCGGCCTAAAGTCTGGATTTGGTTGGGGGGAAGACCTCTTTCTGCGGCTGAGGTTGCTGCTCCGATCCTGAAGGCTTCGTTGTCGCAGTGGACGACTATGCATGAAGCTGACCATTCTTTACCCCAGAGGGCGGCGGCAACTACAATGGGGTAGAGTTCGAAAAGGGCTGTGAAGGCTAGGTGGGTGGGGGTTTCGGCAAGTTCGGTGGGCCATGGGGAGGTGAACCAACAGTTGCGGTAGAATCCCCCGAAACCGATGGAAGGGGCGGCATCGGTGTACAGCTGGATGTCTATGGGGTTGGCTAAACAGTCTTTATAGAAAAAAGAATGGCCGTTCCATTGGGACAGGAAGGAGATCCATAGCGGGAGCTCGTGGAGGCAGGGGTCTGAAATGGTTACTGAGTCTTCGAGGGATGGGACTGAGGAGGCGAGGGTTAGTAAATGGGAAATAAAGGGGCGGCCTTGGGGAATGATGCGCATGGCAAAATTGAGGTGTCCCAGAACAGGAAGGAGTTCTTGCTTTGAGCACTGGGGGTGGGCGAGGAGGTTGGAGGAGATGAGTATGATCCTGTCTAATTTCTCTTTAGGGAGGGAAGCTTCGAATTTCTGGGAGTCGAGGTTAATACCCAGGAATTTGATGCATGTGCTGGGGCCCAGAGTCTTTTCTTGGGCTCTGGGGATCCCTAAGTCTTTGAAGACTTTGAGGACTGTTGAGAGATCGGCTGTGGGGGGGGGCTTGGGGAGGGGAGATGACTAGGAAGTCGTCTAGAAGGTGGATGAGGTGGTGGATCTGATAGTTGTTAGACAGGATCCAGCAGATTGCTTCGGAGAGCATGTCGAAAATTTTTGGACTGCTTTTGCATCCGAAGGTGAGATGCACGGCAAAATAGAAATGGTTTAGCCATTTGATGACGAACAGGTGCCAGAAATCAGGGTGGATGGGCATGACTTTGGAAGCAGATGTTATGTCTACTTTTGCTAGCCATGCTCCTTTTCCGACTTTCTTGATGATTTCGATGGCTTGGTCTACGTTGTGGTAGAGAAGGGAGAATTCTTCTAGGGGAATCAGGCTGTTAATGCTGGGGAAAGGTGAATTTTGTGGGGAAGAGAGATCGATGATCAGCCTCTTTTTGCCTGAGTACTTCCGGGTTGCGATGCCGATTGGGCTGATTCAGAAGGTACTGAAAGGCGGGGAGGGGAAGGGGCCAATCATGAATGTAGCCTCTAATTCTTTTTTGATTAGAGTGTCTACGGAGTCTGGATCGGTAGTAGCTGATTGGAGGTTTGGGCAAATATGGGACTGGGTAGGGATACTGGAAACTCCAGGGTGGAATCCGTGTGTCAGACCTGATAATAAATAATGAGAAAAGTTAGGATCATGGTGAGAAGACAATTCAGCAGATAGGCGAGAAATATTCACGGGAGTCGATAAATACGTTTTTGCGTTTTTATTGACAGAAGGACATATGATTTTTGAATGGGCCCCCCCACAAAAAGAACAGATGTGTAAGTATTTGCATGATGCTCTGAGACATTTATGTGTATTGAAATTCTGACAGATGTAGCGGTGAGAAGGAATGGGTGGGCGAGGGATCTGCTGCTGGAGAAGGGAGGGGATTTTTGGGACGTAGCTTGAAGATCTGGGTTGGTCAGGCTGGGAAGGAAGGGAAGAAGAAATGAAAGGGCATGAGGAGGAAGGATGGGTGATAGACCTGCAGATCGCGCAGGTGAAGTTGCGGCATCCTGTGAAAACTCTGTCTAGCGCTTCTCCTGAAATTTGTTATTTGCAAAACATCACTAAATATCGCCGGCTGAAAAGTAACTAGTAACTAGTATTCAGGGTACTTTTTTAAAAGAGTAATTTGTACTTTTTCTTAAGTACTGTTTTGACACAATTACTTTTACTTGTAACTGAGTATTATTCCAGCAATGTAACAGTAGTTGTACTTGAGTACAAATTTTAAGTACTCTTTCCACCACTGGTTTTCAGCACTTATAATAATACAAGATGTTGACACTGAAGACTGGAGTAATGTCTGCTAAAAATTCAAGCTTAACCATCAAAGCAATGAATTGCATTTTAAAATAGAAAAATGTATTTTAAATTGTAAAAAATATTAATACTGTTTTTTTGATCAGATAAGCAGAGAGCATAAGAGACTTATCACAAAAACCTCAAACCTTTTAATGGTAATGTAAATCAAATAATACTAAAATAATTAATCAGGGGATAAATGTATTAATATTTGATCAACTAATATGCTGTGCCAGTTATATGATTTAGGCTCAGTTTTTCCCATTTAGCCACACTTACAGTACTCACACTAACTGCTACTTTACAATACATGCAGTTGTCCTGTATTACACGCATTGATTTCAATTGCAACCTTGAACAAGAAAGATCTATGTATGTGCCATATTAAAAATCTAAATCAACAACTTGGCTAATATGTTACTTCTTTGACAGGTTAACAGGGAGAACCATTGAGAACGTCATAAACATGGGCTCCTACAACTACCTGGGTTTCGCTGAAAACAATGTTGACTTCCTGAAAACTGTGGCAGAGAAGACCAGCCAGTATGGTGTGGGAGTCTGCAGCACAAGACAGGAACTAGGTATGTGTGGTTACACCACAAACGAAACATGCCTACAGTCATAGAAGCAATCTTCAGCTACCAGCATTGTTTGTTTAAGAACAAGCAAAGTAAGTTTTAGAGCAACTATTTTGGTTTGGTTAATGCCATTATTAACCAGTCACAAGCATTTTTTTCTTTGAGCAGCATTCATAGAATTCCTTCTTTACAAATAGACATGACAAGCTTTTTTCTGGGTGATTTATTAAAGGCCCAACCTGTTTTTGAATTTGCAGCAGAAGTTGATGATTGACTGAACTGTTGCATATCTCTGTTTTTATATGTGTCATGATTAGTCAAATGACCCAAAATGATCTCCATATTTCTATGCCGAAATATGTTTGTTTTAGGTTAAAAGTCGGTTTGTTTGCACTAAGGCTTGTGATTACCAGGCTTGCGAAGTCTGTAGTTAATATGCATCTATTGTTTTCTTTATTAATGTTAAGCTCTAAAACATTTGAACTGATTATAAAATTACTCCTTGTGAGTGCAGACTCTTTAAAATAACTTTGAAAATGCGAACTGAGTAATCACAACTTCATTGAGATTCATTGGTAAAATGGTGTGGAAATCCTTGAGGGGGGTTTGACTTGTTCAGGCACAGTTGTATGTACTTTTTGGTTTGACGAATGCTCTAAGGTCTGGTTATTCTGGTTTGTTGCATATGTGACATTTTTTAGCTGCTTTGATATCTGTCCCTACCTGTTCTGACATCAGCAAGGCCGTAAAACATCACGTGAGCACAGTAGGGCCAAATACACACGACAGTAAACCTGGAAATATTTTTGCAACTGTTTTCTTTCACATTCTCTCTCTGTCACTACTTTTCTGTCTCCTCCTTACACTTACACAATATAAATACACACCCTTCTTAGTGATATAATTGTTTCACCAGATATCAGATCATTTTCATAGTAAAGTAGGTCATCTGAGATATTTTCTGAAGTGACTTTGGTGAATCTAAGTCAAATACCACATCAGAAACGGGCACAAGAAGAACATGTGAACATGGGGCATGGACGTATTTGTGTGTAAAGTGTTTTTCATATCATTCATTATTCATATGAGGGATTAATTTATTTTTTTTGCATCTCTCAGAGGATGTCGTCTCTTTCAGATATATTTCTGCAGGCCCTCTGTAAAATGAGCAATAACAACTAACCCCATGACTCCTTATTAAAATGCAGTTCCCAATTAGAGGCCTGTGTGCATATTAGGGATAATAATTATAGTTTCTTAAAAACTGAATATACGAAACATGTAAAAAATTATATTACATAAAGTACTTAGAAAAATAAAAAAAGTATAAATAACAACATTATTTAAACAAATGAAAACATATGAGTAATTCTAGCTTTAAAATGTTTTACTGATTGGAAATTTGTGAAGATGTTATTCTGTTCCCAAGTTACATTAGGTTACTATTTTACAGAAAACCCATGTGATGTTGGGTAATAGGTTTCTAACTATAACATTACGGTCACAGTTTTTTTTGTTCCAACTGCAAGATCAATAATGTCTGTGTTTGTTTTTGGTGACAGGATTTAAGACAGATGCATCAATCATTTACAGAAATTCTGCTTTAGGAGTGTCTGTGTGTTTTCAGATTTTTTTATAATGTGTGTGTGTTTTCAGTCACCATGGACTATTTAAATGTACAAAGTGTTTATAGGTTTAACATTGTTACAGTTGTCAAACACTAATATCGCTGAAACACGTGGCACTCAGGTATGGAGCAGTCGACAACATAATGGCTCATTTAAGTGTCACAATTATTATAACAAGAGCAAATGTTTCACTATGATGACTCTACAACCAACGAGTTGCAAATGCTGTTTGCTACAAAAGTTTCCTATTAGACCAGTTGTCTTCTAATTGAGGGTTCTTAAGAGACTTAACAGAATCTTAGCTGCATTCAAATTTGTCTGAGATTTGTTTTTGTCTTATTGGAGAAATGTAAAAAAATGCATGTGCATTTCCAGTTTCTGGAGGACTTAAAAACAAATATGTGAAATGCGATGTTAATGGTTTCATATTAAACTGTCTTTTATTTATGCTGCAAAGTTGTGTAAATCATCTTTTTAAAGTTGGTACTACTGGTTTAGGTGGATAAACCTGTTTACTGGTATAAAAAGTAAAACTTGCATGAATTGTATATTAATAAGCAATTTGATTATATTAGTCTCATGTCAATGTTAAAAGGTCTGTAGTGCAATAGGTTATTCACTAGTTCTCACTTCCTCGGCGATCAATAAAAGTATGCTTGTTTGGCGGACTGTCCGGGGGACAGGCAGTTAGCCCGGCGGACCCCGAGCCCTAGGAAGTTTACCCCTAGGAGGCGAGGGTTGACTGATGCTCGGAGCCCAGCCTGGCCCCTGCGTGCCCCCCAGGAGGAAGTGAAGGCCAGTGGAAGCGGCGAGAAGACGATGAGTTGCTAACAGGGTGATAGTAGCTGAAACGGTTACGGTATCGGCGAACTGAATGGAAAAGACCCGGAGGAGAAGTCTGGTATGTTTGGGCCTTCTCCTTCGGTCTGGCCCTGGCTCTGGTGGTGGTTAGGGGAAGGCGGTGGAAGTCAAAAAACGCAGATACTGGAGAGAGGAAGTGAGCGTTATTTATATTGGAAGAGAGGAGTTCTGATAGGGTAATTAGTAATGAGGAGATTGGCGGCAGCTGCCATCGTTTGTACGTGTTCCTCCTGAAATTCGTTATGAAACGTCATAAAATAGTATGTTAGTATTTTAAAGTATGCATATTTATGTGTATGTACTTTGATGTTTATTCTAACTTATCGCTTGGCTTCAGATGATGTAGTTACGGCTTAATTTGTATTTAACCCTGAGCTTCGTTACAGTTTTCAGAGCCGTTTCCATTCATTTAAATTCAATTAGCTTAAGATGCTTTGAGAACTTGCTGTTTTATGGTGAGTTTCTGCTTGTGTATGTACTCCCACCAGGTGAATGAGCTCTTCATGGGTCTCGCTCTCATTTCTCACTTCATTAGACTACTACAATATCCTGGTTAGAAGTCAAGACCCTTATGGGTTTTCTCTGTAGAAAGAGCTTCTCAGTTATCACATTGAAGTGTAGTGTAGCCGCCCAGCCTTGATTCAGGTTTAATCAAACACATCACGCTTCAGCTGCCGCTGTGAGAGGGAATGATCGGAGGTCTGGAGTAATCAATGGTGTTTTAGAGTACAAAGCTCTCTATAGGAATCATGTAAAAGGAGAGGCGTTTTCTCACGGACTAACATTAGGTGTTGTACAACCACTCTGGACTGCTGTTTTATTCAGTGGGAAATATGTCTTTAGCCAGAATTTCTAGCGGTCAGACCATTATTGTGTTTTTGCTACTTTATTGGGTAGGAGGGGTTCATAGGATCAGAAAATGATGCCCACATAAGCACTTTGGCTGAGCATGCACGTTAACATGGCTATAAATACTTGTATTGATAATTTACATTTGCATGTATTCGTGTTTAGGAATTGGCCATGATTTAGATAGAAGTAATAATATCATTAAAATTCCAGAATTGTAATGAATTAAAATTAAAATATTTAGTAAAGATGATGCAGAACTAGCCTAATTCAAATAGTTTACACAAATTGAAGTCACCATTTACTAAGTTAATTTACTCACCATCATGTTGCTCCAAAATTGTATGACTTACTTTTTCCTGTGGAACTTAAAAGAAGATATTTTGAGTAACGTCTTTGTGTTTTTGTCCAGTCAGTGGCCATTAAAACATCATAAATGTTTCAATCATAAATATGCAATGATAAATGATAAATATGCAATGATAAAAACGATGACAATTTTTTTTCAATTTCTAAATTCTGATATTTTAGTTTAGATGTGATAACTTTTGGCTTTAGGGCCTGTTTATTTGGGTTTTCAAATGGTAATGCCATTGTTTTACAGTAGTAATAAAAAGACATTGGCACCTATCTATAGCCAATTTCTCTATCTATATTTAACCTTTACCGGACATTGGGTCACATTTAATCTCACAGTATCAGATGTTCTGTTTGTTTTTGTCTTCTTGACATTATGTACCAAAAATATGGCAGTATTTCATCTCTGCAGTTATGTCTTTAGTCTTTAAAGGCACCTACTGAGTGATTAATGACCTTTCACCTCACATGTTTTGACAGATTATATTTGTTTCCTGCACGCTGACCCTTTATGAGCGTTTTTGAAAGCTGAAGGAGGCACGCAGGAAAATCTCATTTTCTCCAAAACTGTTAGAACACCTAATCTCACTGGGAAAGGCTGTGGGCTAATGAATTCTTAAAATGTATATCTCTGCTTTCTGTCAATAGTTGTGTGAGGCAATTTTACTTTCCTACTGTGGCCTTTGTAGCATTGGGCTAGGCATAAAGTTATTTTTTACCGAAAGTTATTTTTTAGTATTCATGTAAAAAAAGAAAAAAGAGGGCTACTGTTGATCACTTGTCAGAATGCTTCAACTCTTGGTGGATGTGGATTTTATTTGTTCAAAAGCCCCCTCAAGAACAGATTCAGATTCTCACTTTTTCTGGCAAATCATTTTCTACTTGAAAATTGAGGTTTTGTGATTTAAATGAAGCAGTCAGTACATGTTCCTGATATTTTGAGATGTGGCGCTCATGTAGTAAGAAGTCACCAAGGAGACTTTTGTTAAGTCATTATGATAAAGGTTAATAATACATTTTTTTATCTTTTTATAGGCAACTTAGCCATCCATGAGAAACTGGAGCAACTTGTGGCAGAGTTCTTGGGGGTGGAGTCTGCCATGGCATATGGAATGGGTTTCGCCACCAATTCCATGAACATACCGGCACTAGTCGGAAAGGTGAGTGTTTAAAAATTAATCTTCAGTGGTGCCTCTTTATTGTAGACGTGTCTTAAATCACTTTTATCTGTTGAAGTGGGCTCACAAGTGTGGTATTAATTTATTATCTCTGGGCATCTGCTTTTAATTGCTACTATAAACAGTTTTTCATGCACCACAGAATAAACCAATGAATCAGCACACTAAACAAATGCTTGTTTAAAATAATGCTCAATCAGATAGGAAAGCACAGTTAGAACTGACAGTGCTTGTTTAGGGTGTCTCATTAGGGTTTGTGTATGCTAGGTCCAATCATGTGCTCAGTCATAATCAGCTCAGATTAGAAGACCTCAGGATCTAGTTGAGATCCAGAAGGCTAGAGGACTGTCTTGAGGTGCTAAAACATTGTAACTGGTTGGTTTGCATTTGGGGGGTGTTTTATCTCAAGCAAAGTCTTCATGATGTTGCAGCCTCAAGATAATTGGTTAAGCAGTGGGTCCAACAACTTGTGCCTTCTGGAGGAGGTGTCAGTTCAGGGCCTCTCAAGGTGAAGAGGAGATGACAGCAACCATTGTTTAATCAGTCATTGCTCTGCAGCTGTTGAGACTTTGTCATCCAGTTCACATCAGATGATCCAAACATTAAGAAGTCCAGTTTTAACAAAAAAGCATGGCGACACCTAGTAACACCATGTATGTGGGTTCTATCCCAGAGAACACATTTAGTCATAAAATGCACTGCAAAATGCTTTAAGAAAGAGTTTCTTTCAAATGTGTAAATGTAACTCCGATTAAAGCCATTACTCAGAAGTGTTCCCAGAAATCTTTGTAAAGCATGCTTGTCTTTTTTGTAGACTATATAAATATAAGGATGGACTTAATCATCTTTTCTCCTTAAATGGTTTTTGTTACTATTCTCTGTGTAAGCGGTTAACTTAGGACCACCTCAATGGTGATAACTGCAAGAGGCAATGACGTGGATCTGGGTTGAAGATACAGTAGATCACTTTCTATCAGGGATAGGATTGAACTTGGGGTTCAGATAATTAAATGAGAATGAAAATGAGGGAGAGAAAAAATAAAAAAATAAATAAAAGTGCTGTATAATAAGTGCAAACTAGAATAAGATAAAGAGAATGCCTTTTCCACCTTATTCTTCATGTAAAAATGGGCAGGGCCATTTGTACATTTTATGAGTTTTGCTTCTGGTCTCATTTGCATCCAGCTATTTTTAGCTGTTGTTTTGTTTGTTTTGTTGCTTGATGCTGCAAATGTGTGTGTCTTCCAGTATTTTAGGGTATTATCTGAATTATGAGCAAACTGGTTTGTAGTGCAAACAGTTTTACTGTTTACTGCACGTTGTTATTCTTCTCGTTATTTCTCTATTTTGGGTAATGAACTGGATGTCTCACCCATAGGATCACTTTCGCGTTTAGGAATACGGTGGATAGTTTGTAGTTCTATTTTATACATTTGTATACTCTTTATACTATAGTATGACATTTTTTCTATAAACGTTTTTTAAATGGTGCTTTTTAATAATTTACATTATTCCACACATTGTGTTTTTGATGGATTCCTGCTTCAGAATGTGTTCAGAGCTGTGCAGTCACCATGTCTGTTTCCAGGGCTGCCTGATTCTGAGTGATGAGCTAAATCACACATCCCTCATCCTGGGAGCCAGGTTGTCTGGGGCAACCATTCAGGTCTTCAAACACAACAGTGAGTACATATTCAAAATATTCTCAAATTTATATACACCAGGTCACGGTGTGTTCTGTTATCCATGCAACTGCTCAAGGTCCAGCATTTGTAAATGCTGAGGTCAATCTTCTTCACAGTTTGTGATGGTTAGCGAACTAAACTTAAGCGGTAGACTGCAGTGAGGCATATTTGGGTTTTATAAAAGCTGTGCTTTAGGGAATCCATAGTGGTTAATGGTATTCTTGTGTAGCTACTGGAAAACTAGTGTGCATCTTTCTCCAGAGGATGGATAAGAATACATGATGCATGAACAACAAAAGCTTGATTGTACTCTGACAACGCAGTGTTATACTTGGTTTTGGGTCCTTACAGCAAACCTAAAAGCATCCACATACCACTGTCTGACCTGAAAATGGTCTTATAAAAAGTGACAGAGGAGTTTAGCAACACTAGTTCATCGCGCTTGGCTGCAGTTTTTCATATTAAGCACAAAAACTCGATTAGCTAATTATGGTGCAAACCTAAAACCGTGTTCAGCTTCCTCAGAAAATGAAAAAAAATGCTGTGTGAAGTTGTACTTTCAACTTGGGAACTCATGCAAAGATCCTCATTTCTGTTTTTGTCAGTATGCTGGTGTATGATGTAACATAAGCGGATATGATGAGTTAATGACAACCATTTACTAAAATGCATCAGTGAGTCAAAGTTCATAATTATATGATAAGCCAACCTGTTTAACCAGCATTTACAGAGACTGGTGGTAAATACGGATAATGTTCTTCTCTGTTGATACATGTACACCTACAGAATAAATGGTAGCATTGCATAACAAAGTTATCATCTGCATTTTGGTTGTTAGAACATGTTTGTTGACAAATACCTACCACACTACGATAACATTGCCATTTTAATTCTTTATCTGTCTTCGGAGGATTGTGAATCCCACAACTTGAAATGGAAAAGAGCTTAAAAAAAGATATCCAGAAGCAGAAGTGGATAATTTATCTCTGTTTTTCTGAATGATTGCTCATTTAAAAAAAAGCACATTTGAATGCAAAATGACTCAATTTGTTCAAATGCCTTAAATGTGTTGTTGACATTGGGAATATTTAAGCTTTTGATTTACCTTTTTTAGTTTATTTGTTACATAAATAAAAGCTGGAAGACTTCTCAGGGGAAAGATTGAAGCTGTAAATATAGTACACAAAATAAAAGAATGGAATTTTGTAGTTTCATTTGCACATTATTGTTTTGAATAATGATCATTACTGTTTTGTATATGTCAGTGAGACATATTTTGAAGTGAGTGGGTGTATTTTCCCTGCACACAGAGTATGTTTTTGTATTACAAACACAATTATTCTGGCTCAAAGTCTATATAACTGAGCTGCAAATACTGTCATTGTCATCTTGAATGAACTAGTGACTACATAACACAACATAACACATTCTTTATTGTATAGTTGTTCTTGGCTTGAAACCTTTGTCGGATCTGTTTAGGTGAGTGTAGTATTTCAGGACTGCATTGATAGTGAAAGCAGGCCGCGTCCACATTGGCCTTCACTGGCCTAAATACGTCCACCTGTTTGAAATGAGGCCATTTTAATGAGAGACTATATGGAGCATTCTTTTCTTTGGGCTTTTTGTCACTTTTTATTCATAGAGACAGTACAGAAGGCAGTGAGTTAATAGGGTAAAAGGGGAGGAATGGGATCAGATGCAACACAGACCAGAATTAAACCTGCATTGGCTTTCAAAGTCTCTAAATTTGCAGTTGAACTCTGCCATCTGTTGGCCAGTTTGTGTTGTTGCCAGGTCTGGTTATTATAAGTTATTTCTGGCTTTTCCAGCTTTTCCTCTAGGATACAATTATTGGAAATGCTTTTTTTGCCGTAAGATGTAATGTAGCCTGTTAATGTTTGTTTTGTGCAAGTTTATGCTATGAGATGTATCTTGTACATCTTGTCTAGTAATCTAAGACATTCAATTTAGGTCTTTCAATCCGTCTACTGAGCTGTTGAGATGTGCATTGCTAGGGTGTTAAGAAACACTGTTCTGTATATTCAAGAAGAAGCATCTATAAACATGCTGGGTTGTTTATAATTTGTAAAGGAGCTTAGTGATCTAATTTTACAGCCATATATATTCCTGAAGGTGCACATGACTGGTACAAGGAAATATTTGAGCACCAGACACTTAGTAGGTGTATCTTTCTCATTATACTTTAAGAAGACCTAAAATAAATAGGCTTTTTTGTTTGGTTAGGGTAAAATATCAATTGACAGTGTATTTATTTTAATACCTCATCTCATTTTTTTGTTTTGTTTGGTTACAGACATGCAGAGTCTAGAAAAATTGCTCAAGGAGGCGATATGCTCAGGTCAACCTCGTACCCATCGTGCCTGGAAGAAGATCCTCATCATGGTAGAGGGCATTTACAGGTCAGTTCCTTTCACTATAGCCTTAAGGTAAGAAGCTACATCAAATGAACATTAATAAAAATTACATCTATAGAGAAGTTTCTTACACATGTATAGCTCAAGGTGCTTTACAGAGCAGCAGAATGTGAATTAAACAATACAAAATAAGATTACCGTCATTGTTGGAGAACAGCTAAAGCAGTAGGATTTAATAACTGGTGGCACAAGCAAAATTATCTTTATTACCACAATATCACTCCTGTTTGTTTGAGGTTTTCTGATGTGTGATGTCACCTATTGGAACACTGCCTGTCTAATTGTAAGTTTATTGAGGCCAAAGTCTTCAGTCATGTTTGTGTGACCCTTTCCAGCCTCGTGAGCATGGATAACCTTTTGTCTGAGATCATTTATTGCATAAATCTGTTCTGTGTGCTTTGAAATGTACACTGAAGGTTCATGAACTTTATATGAAATTTGTGCATGATTATAGAAGCTTATGAATGATTCACTAACTTACAACCACTGTACCGGTAGCTACATAATACTCTTTATAGTGCCTATTGCCATGACTAAGACAGGTGATTTCTCAGGGCACATATTTCAAGTAATTAGAGATATTTTATGTTTAACGAATCCCTTACAGCATCATAAATATTGAAAGACATTAAAATGTTGGGTTTGGATTAGATTGTGAAGGGGGAAAATATATGCATTTTTAAATACATTAAGGTTAAAATTATATTACATTTTTAATGTATGTGCATATCTGTCTGTAAATTATTTAGATTATTATGTATAAGCATATTATATACATACACATTTAATATACAGTGGGTACGGAAAGTATTCAGACCCCCTTACATTTTTCACTCTTTGTTATATTGCAGCCATTTGCTAAA
>JAUMHE010000062.1:15406922-15451386 GCA_032359235.1 Enteromius mattozi | reverse complement strand
CATGATTCTCATTTGCTCTGACATGCATTGTGAGCTGTAAGGTCTTATATAGACAGGTGTGTGGCTTTCCTAATCAAATCCAATCAGTATAATCAAACACAGCTGGACTCAAATGAAGATGTAGACCCATCTCAAAGGATAATCAGAAGAAATGGACAGCACCTGAGTTAAATATATGAGTGTCACAGCAAAGGGTCTGAATACTTAGGGCCAAATGATATTTCAGTTTTTCTATTTTAATAAATCTGCAAAAATGTCTACAATTCTGTGTTTTTCTGTCAATATGGGGTGCTGTGTGTGCACTTGTGAATGAACTTAAATAATTTTTTAGCAAATGGCTGCAATATAACAAAGAGTGAAAAATTTAAGGGGATCTGAATACTTTCTGTACCCTCTGTGTGTGGATATATATATATACTGAAATGTCTTTGTCTATTTATTTCAGTATGGAAGGCTCTCTAGTCCGGTTGCCAGAGATCTTAGCACTAAAAAAGAAGTACAAGGCTTATCTGTATCTCGACGAGGCCCACAGTATCGGGGCCGTGGGGCCCACAGGTCGGGGGGTTACAGAACATTTTGGGGTGGACCCCAAAGAAGTGGACGTTCTAATGGGCACCTTCACTAAGAGCTTCGGGGCTGCTGGCGGGTACATAGCTGGGAAAAAGGTAGGCATTATGTAATACCATACTGTTAGGTGTTCCTGAGGCAGAAAGCCCAAGGTTTTACAGAAATTCAGATCACTGAGCTGCTGTTTGTCATTTGGTGACGCTTGTGGTACAGAAATGACTTGCGTCTCCTTTACTATGCGTGCACACTATTCTTCCTTCCCATCTCAACCCGCACACATGGTCTTGTTTCATGATGTGAAACTACATATGTTCCCCAAATGTCACTCGCGCTCCTGTCACACCGCCTCTCTCATCTCATTACTCCATTAAAAAGACCACTTCACTTCATAACCACATCACGGACATGGCAGTTGATTATAAAAGACTGAAAATGAAAAAGACTGCAGGTTTTTTGAATTACACATTCTTTGGAGAACAGAGAGAGAGAGAACCCATACATGTGTTATGTAATATTGAGAATTTAATAAGGTGAGACTGTTGGCTGATTGCCAACTCTATTTTATGGGCCAGATCAGAATTGCCAGTTTTCACAGGATGTTTCCAAACATGGTACAGTTTAAAAATAAACTGGGGCAGCTAGTCAGCAGACCTTGTTAGTCATACTTGTCAGCTTGTCAAAGAAACTTCTGTTCCTTGCCTGTAGGTTTACAGTTTACAGCTGTTGTTTTATTTATTTATTTTTTTTTTTATAAAAGTATATCAACGGCAGCAGAGTAAAACACATGCTCTCTGCAGCATTAAGTACACTGTACACAGGCGCAGTGGGAGGTTCGCCAAACAGCTCCAACCAGTCCCTCGCTCCACAGATGTGGGTGGATTTTCGGACACGTTCTCTTAACTGACTTATCTTATGCTGTTTCCACAAAGCTCCCAGGACCTAAAGCACTGCAAATCTTGCACTCTAAGTGGAAGCAGATGTTTGCTTTGCAGATTTTTCCCCTAAAACCCCCCTCGCCCCCATCCTCAAAGTAGAGGACACATCTGGATGCAGAGGCCCGTGTGCACTGCGAGGTGCGTCCCCTCCCCTCTCCCCTCCACAGTGGATGCAGATGTTTGAGGACAGAGATTAAGAGCTGAATATTGGCCTCAGCTTCTGCTCAGAAGCCTTATAATGGATGCAGGACAGACACAATCTCCAAAACTGCTTGTTTGTAATACACAAAGTGTCATTTTATCGAATGACAGCTGTAATAGTTTGTACAGAAAAGCCTGCATTAGTGTCCATATGTGTTTGTTTGCCTCATTGTCAGATTTGCTGTTAGTATATAACTTAGGGACTTCAATATAAATAGTTTGTAAATTAACATCCTGGATTAGCTGTTGCAAACAAACAAACAAACAAACAAACAGATTTTACACAATGATTATGAATAGAGAAGCTGCCATTATTACTAGATGTGTGCTGTGTGGTTTTATCTCCCTCTAGTGGTGTAATGTGGACAGAACAGTGTTTCAGTTAAACTACTCTCATCATTTTAAGTGACATTTTAAATCCCTTATTACAGGTTTTCCTCTTCTGAACAAACCTGAGGTTAAATATCTTGCTCTAGGGTGCAATACACTTCTCATGGATCACCTGCCCAGTGTTCAAAAGTTCAAACTTATAAACCATAACTTGAGCCATAACACTACCACAGCTTGTGAAACATTGACACAGAGTGTTGACCATAAAATAGCTAAAAGGACAGCTCATTTCAACAATTATGGCAGTAATTACTCACTGTTACAGCAGTATTCATTTAGTTTTTCAATTTTATGTAATTTAAGTTTTAAAAAATTGTTTCAATTCAATTTAATTTGTTTAATTGTAATTTATTTAATTAATATAAATAATTTCTTTATTTTATTTTATTTTTTAACATATTTTTTTCTGTGAAACATGAAAGGAGATTTTAGGCAGAATGTCAAAAAAATTCTGTGACATAAATATGAAAAAATTCTGAAAGTATTTCTTTAATGGTGGACATGTGTTTTTCTGCAGGAATTAGTGGATTATTTGAGGAGTCACTCACACAGTGCGGTGTACGCTACAGCCATGTCACCACCTATTGTGGAGCAGATCATCAGGGCAATTAAATGCATCATGGGTGTCGATGGAACAACAGAAGGTTGGTGAAAAAAAAAAAAAGCAAAGCATAGACATTGAAGCAATAATAAGACATAAAATCATGAAAGAGACTGTAAAACATATTTTAGAAAGTCATATGACTGAAGTCAACAGTCAGAGGATGTTGATTTCAAGCTAGTCAGTCATTCTTATATAGGAAGACACTGAAATTCTCCTCCCAACACTTCTTAAATGTGGGTAATTGCATGATTTAATAACAGTATAAATGTATTTTGATACAGCGTATAACTCATGGAAAACAGATTTCAATAAAATACAGGACTGGCTTAAAGGTCTTACAGACCTTAAGTCAAGGAAAAGTCACATATTTCCAGGTATTAGGAGTCAGCAGAATGGCACCAGATGTTAAAAGGGTTTTCCCAAGCTGTCTTCTGTTTTTGATGTGCGTTAATCCATATGTTTATGTTTTTAGAGAATACGTCATGTTTCATTTTAACTTTACTGCAGCTCACACCTTGATAGGAAGGAATTCAGACTGTACAGTTCAGCACACTACTGTTAAAACATTTGGGGTCTTATTGCTATTGAAAGCATTAAAAGCTATTTGATCAAGAATACAGAAAAAATCTGTAATAATTTTTTATCCATTAAAAATTAAATATGCATTAAACTGTATGCATACAAAATAAATTAATAGAAAATAAACAGGTCGAAGTTGTGGAATCATCAAAATGAAACCTTTTAATTCAGACATGAATATAGTGCAGAGTTAATTAACTAGGGGCCTGTTCCATAAAACAAGTTTACCAAATAAGCCAGGCTTATGGCAGATAGTCTGACTTATTTTAATACAAATTAACTGGCAATAAGTCAGACTAACTGAAATAAGCCTGGCTTATACTCTAATCTTGGTTTATGGAACAGGCCCTAGCTAAACTCCTCTGCTTCAGTTGGACGAGTGATTCTAGCCCAAACTTGTCCGAAGAGAATCTCTCTTGCCTGTTTTGAGTTGTTGAACACTATGATGTCTATATCAGACTTGGACAAGCCGCCCATGTGTGTCATTACTGGCATGATGTGCAGCTCTGTGGTGGGTGAGTCACACTGATCTGAGAGTTCGCTTTACAATGCTCTTTCTCACTCTGAATACAACACGATAGGCTGTAGAAGACCTGCCACATCTGAACTTGTACCACGTCCATGACTAATTGTTTGGTCTGAGCTTCACCTGCTGTTTTTATCATTTGCCAGTGTACAGTTTTTTTGCTGAAGAGTTTCTAATGTAGTGAAAGTTAACAGCAGTCGTATTCGTTCTGCTGACATAAGGTCTTCTGAGCTTAGCTTTCCAGCCCACCTCCTTTTGAAATACCTGCCAATCGGTTCACAGGTAATTATATGCAAACATGATGTTCTCCAAAAACTCAGGCCATGGTGCCAAAGAGTGCTGGAGGCGGACCTGGCCAGCCCCCAGAACTGCATGATTCACACAATTAAATATGGAGGAGGGAATGAGAGGCAGACATAAACTAAACAAGACAGAGAGTGAAAGGTATTGATGTTCATTGAGCTACTGATTGTTTCCAATCGCATTAAGTTTATAGAATTATCTCTTTGTGGTTTGAACCACCGAAGTTCAGATTACTAGTCCAGAGCAGTAACCGCTAAGCTACCACTAACCGCATGGTACATCAGTCCATGCTTCTCAGTTTACCCCAGTCTCCAATTGTGTGCCAAATCCATTGTATCCTATGTACAAGCCAAGAGTGTCTTGGCAAAGGAGGAAATTTGTCTACCATTCAGTCTGACAAAACAAAACCAGCTGGTACTGTTTTTCACATCGAATGACTCCACACACACATTATGAGGCGTTTGGAAGAGAGTACAGAAATGAGCCTCAAAATGTCATGAAAACGTAGAACGTCCATAATACGTTTCTGTTTTCTTCCTGTTTTTGTTTGTTACTATGTTTTTGGATTATTTTATGAATGGGTCTGCTCTGTCTCACTTAACTGCTTAATGGTCTTAATGAGGGGCTATTAAAAGACCGATCCTGAGATTTGAACGGCAGAGCAGATGATGTCATTTCCCATCTCCTCTTTTGGGCCCCTTTCCTAGTCTTTCACATACAATCAGCCTATATCCTAAAGGGAACTAATAGCTGTTTATTAACTCTTCTTGATTGTACCAACAGAAAAAAAGGGTGAAATGTATACATTCTAGTTTGTCTAGAAAAAGGAAAGTTAAGGTATTTCTAAGACTGTTTTGTAAGGGCAATAAATGCTGGTGGTATGGCTGTATGCCACAACATTATGTTGCAATTCCTTGGCCATTATCCCAGTGTTTTCAACTATATTTAAGCAGAACAACTATGAAACTTGCAGGCAAACAGTGTAGTCAAAAAAATTGGAAAGAAGTGGGCTAATCTCTGTGCCAGCTGTTTTTAGGACTAGTTTGTAGACATATTTGTTCTATGGTTTGCCTGACATGGTCTGTTTGGCGTTCATGCTACCGCAGAGTGGGTGCAGACTCTCTGAGTGCTACAAATTACTGTAGAATTACCAGTGTATTTTTAAATTACCATCAGATTCAAACAGTTTATGTTTATATGAAATATCATAAATAAATGATCAAATCATTACAGTAACAGCCTTGAGGTTGTGTGGACAATTGCAAGCCTGGTGCTCAGATATGCTGCTTGTGATGGGAAGTTTATGAATATTTATTAAGTTATGCACAAATAAATGTAACATGATATGCTTTGGTAAATGTTGTGCTACTGTTTGAACTAGTCTTACTTTTTTGATTTTGATCATACATTTCAGTGACATGAAAAGGTAAATTGTTCTGAAATTGAATCTGAAAAGTAAGACTGATCATACCTTGATTAACTGCTAGTCAGACTAGTTCCCAAGACAGCCTTAACATGACGGTTATGCAATTGTCACTAGGTCTTTAACAAGTCAAAACTGAAATGTAACATTACAACTAGTAGTGTCTAAATCACTAACCATTGTACATTTCAGTTATTGACTTTGGCAAAGTGGTTCACATCATTTTTTCAGTCTGGTTCTCATAAGAGAATTGAATATTTGGTCTTATTTACCAAGCACATTTTTATTTTGTTGGTTCATATGCACCTGCACACCTCTTATGTGCACTCCTGCCAATGTTTTGTCATCCACTTGATTTTCATTTTACTGACTATTTGGTCTTTTGTATTTTTTTCTGACACTTGTTATTTTTTAACAAGTGCAAAAATATGCCTATAAAGTTTCACTGTCATCTTAGTAATCAGCCTATAAATAATGGCAGGACATCTACTGTAACTGAGACTTTCATAGTCTGCATCCCTCTCATCCTGAGCACAGTCAAATCCTTCAGATGCAGTCCCAGTGGAGGAGCCCTTTGAGATTATTTGCACTTTTCCTTTTGACCTGTGGTTGCTCTGTTGTAAATCATGACCTTTACTTTATTGTAGACTCCCATTTATGTCTCTCCTTTTCCAATGAAAGCTAACAAATTCTCCTCGATGACGCCTCTGTCTGCATCTCCCCCACAGGCCAGCGAAGAGTTCGGCAGCTGGCTGAAAACACACGGTACTTAAGATCTCGTCTGAGGGGGATGGGCTTCATCATTTACGGCAACCAGGACTCTCCAGTGGTACCGCTCCTGCTATATCTACCTGGGAAAGTTGGGTAAGCAGCTACTAAAGCCAATTCTGCCAATTCTGGCCGCATCCAACTCACACAACATGTATGTAAAAGAGCGTCGGTTGACACTACAGCATCTCTAAACCTGCATTTACACAAACTCTATTTAGTCTAATTGAAAACCCTCAGCTTAGATCGCTGGGCCAGTGAAACATTGTGTTTCTCCGTGAGCTTTTTTCACGTCTCCTTTGTGATTAAGGACAGTTTCCACTGTCTGGACACTATAGTAATCCTTCTTTGAACCTGCCCACATTTCGGGCTGCCAATGAAACAACAATGCCAGGCTTACATCGGGTTACAAAGGTGATAGCTTTGAATGCCATGTGGTAAATGTACTGACTGCTTGAGGACACCCCAACAAAAGCTGCAGTCATCTCCACTGGTCATTCCAAAGAAGGAGATGTGGCCTTTTCAAAAAGACGTTGGACCGTAGCCATCTTGGATGGTCTGGTTGATCCATGAATCAGTGGTGAGGAAAAAAAACAAGAGAGGCAGAAAGAAAACATGACATGCGAGAGGCTCATCACTGCACAGGCGTTTCAGACTCCTCCAAAGATAACAGCTTCCTGGCACACCAACAAAGACAACGGCAGCTGTGAGGCCTTTTAAATCCAGCTTTCACTCTCGTCGCCGCTCTGTTCTCTTGCCGCTGTCGTCTCTGCTGACTAAGTGGAGGCCTACTCTCCTCCTCTCGCTCTCAATCTTTTCCTCCTCCATTATACCTTTCCCTTTGCCTTTCTCTCCCTGTCAATCCATTTCTTTTCTCCCTCTTGGCTAATGCAAATGACAGTCCAGCTGTGCGGTTTACAATGGATTTCCCTTCACTCAAAGGGAGAGGAAAGGTGGCAGACAGTGCAAACTCTGAATGGGATTCTCGACAGCTTTACCCTGCATAATGTTTCTACTTGAAATTCTAGATACGCTAGAAGACGAAATCTAATCACAGGCTCAGTTTGTAATGAAGATTGTCACACTAAAAGTAGTAATGATGTCTGGAAACTTAATTGCAGAAAACACTTTGGATAAGGCACTTACTGCTTTCAGGATTAGCGTGAAAACCTCTGCCTGTTTTAAACCATCAATCATGACATCAATACTAAAGAGCCCTTCCAAAAAGAGATGCAAGTTGTTCTAGAACATTTGATTGCTTGGAAGTAGTACATTTGCTAGTGTGTGTGTGTGTGTGTGTATAATCTTCACTAAAATCCGTAGTGATAATAAGCCAAAAAGTTGTTAATCATCTGCTCACAGGGCGTTCTCACGGGCCATGTTGAAGAGGAAAATTGGTGTTGTAGTTGTAGGTTTCCCAGCTACACCCATTACAGAGGCCAGGGCTCGCTTCTGTGTGTCTGCTGCTCACACCAAAGAAATGCTCGATAAGGTAATAAACGAAAAACTCCAACATCTCACAGATATATCTATCTCTGTTATGTATTCTTTGTTGTTGTAGTTTTTTCATACACTGTTAGTGTTAGACTTGTCTAATGAAATAAAAATGAGTGTTGAGGCACAACGAAAAGTCAAACACTTAAAAAAATCTAGTTTATTTCCAAAGAACTGATGTACAAATTCTGTTATACATATTGCCAGAATTATGTTATGATATATGGCCAGTATTAAAATGATATACTCTTTTGTCTAAATAATGGAAAAATAAACATTTTGCGTACCCCACTGGCAGATTATTTTACTTGTTTTAAGCAAACAACTCACTTGACTTGTTTTTTTGAAAACAAGACAATAATTTTTACTTGATTTTTCTAGAAAATCCTTCTTTATTTAAGACTTTTTAGATATTTTTGCTGAACACATTCACACTTAAATATCCCAAATTGACCAATATGATCTTTTATTGTTCACTTAAAGTACTTTTGATGAAGAAAATATGACTGAAGAATTGTCTTGAACTTTTTGTCATGTCTTTTCACAATCCAAAGCACAAGTGCATGCTCATCTCAGACATATTCCCAAAAAAGAATTCTATATAGCAATGTTTGATTTTCTTAGCTTCACATTTCACTCCATGTTCTTCCAGGTTCTTCAGAGCCTTGATGAACTTGGAGATGACATAAAGGTGAAGTTCTCCCGTCACAGATCTTCCTATCGGCAAGAGCTGCATGAAGAAACAGACTTTGAGGGAGACAGCTAATCACTCATCGTCATCGCTGTGAATGTAAAGGCTTGTCCAGAGACTGCCAAGGTGTGAATGTCTTGGTCGTTTTTAGAAGAAAAAGCGTCCTGCAATTCCAAACAGGACAGTTCTGCTTTTCTGAGAAAAAGAAAGAAAGAATTTTTGCAGTGTTTGTTATTGCTTTTTCAAGTGTGTTTTAATACGAGACATTAACTTTTACATGTATATGTTGTAAAATTATATTTAATTGGGTTTTTTAACTGCTGTTTCATGGTTTTGAGATGTTTTGAAATGATTTTGTCCTCAGGGCATTGTGGGGAAAAAGGGAGGGGTCATGTTTATAGAACATATATCAAAAGCTGCTCTAAATATATCAGACAATTACCTCCCTTAACACTGACCTACATCAAAACTCTAGCTGCGGATAAGAAATCCCTTGAAGTGGCCCTATTTTTTATCCTGCTGCTAAGATGGACTGATGAAATACCTCATTTCTGTGCTGGATTGTGTGTTTGTGTGATCCACAACTACATTGATTGAAAGAGATTGAACAAGGCTGGGCGTTTCAGACCCGGCGCAACTCATTCACTGTCATTAAACATTCACACATTGGATCTTGCAGCTCCAAATCCTTCAGTTTAACACTGGTATGCATTTATTTGTATTTCATGTGCAGGAAACTACTTTTGATTAAAAAATAATGAATAATAAACATTTATGGGCTGACTGTACTTGAAAATGTTTGCTTGAAAAGTTTGAAAGGGTTTATGTGTCATTTGTTTGCATATTTCTTCTGGTCATTTGCAGGATTTTAGATTTTATTTCACTCATGTTTTCTTTAGAAATGTAAGTCTGGGAACCAAGAAAACTTGTATTTCAAAAACAGTTACACTTTTCAAAAAACACCAGTTCAGTTCGTGTACTCTGAATCTCAGATTAACTCAAGTCAGTTTTTTTTTTTTGTTTTAATCTAAGTGAATCAATACCATACAATACAACCAATGCAGGCCAACCGATTCCCGAACAAACGACTCTTTTGAGCCAGTCTTTTTAGTGAATCAAACAGATAAAGCTTACTGTCCCATGTTGTGTTATGCTCTTCCAAAGTTCAAAAGTACTTTGTTAATTGAACCATTGAAGAATCAGAATCATTAAGAAGAATCGAGCTCAGAATTTTATGACATGCCACCTCCACATTCATACGGTCTCTATAGTAACTGTATTTACCACAGTAAACACCAAAGCATATAGTAATTACCTCTTTGACTTTCATTTGCTGCAAAATTATTTGTGCAAACAAAAAGTAGTGTCTGCACATGTTTTACCAAACTCTTGCTTTGAATGAAACAAAACTTAATTGTTCCATTTGAAAGAGACGCAAACTCGCTGTCTGAGCGCTGGAGCTCAACATGCCAAATATGTTGCACACGAGCCAATATTTACCTTAAACTAGCAATTAGTAGAGAGATGCACATTCCGCAGGTGTGGGGTAACCACTTGATTAATGCTGGGAGGAATCAAGACGGATAGTAAATGCTACAGACAGATGGGGTCTAGTCTGCACTTGTTTCACTCATGTTTGAAACAATGTTTGTTATTTCAAGAATACCAACACCATAGTGATGAAGATTTCTCAAGACTGGGGTGAGAAACTAGGGAGATGTCTTGGGGACTAGACTCATCGGACAATGCACGTTTTTGTTCTATTTCAGGGACACAGTGGGAGTTATTGTTGTTGCACTGGTAAACATTTGTAAACAGATAGAAAACAACATTCATCAACCAAGGTTTTGTTACCAAAACATACAATACACATTCATAGTGGATGAGCTCCTCTGCCTGTCAACATGAACCTTTTATTATTATTTTTTTTTATAACCAATTTTTTTTTTATGTATATGTACCATACCAATTAAAACTTGTGATATATAGTTAAAGATATTAAAATATTATTGTGATTTTTCTTCTTCTAAGTTTCTGTTTTAACATATTTTAAAATGTAATTATTTTGATGGCAAAGCTGAATTTTATGCAGTCAGTATGCCAGTATTCGTATCACATGATCCCTGACAAATTGTAATATGTTGATTTGATGCACAACATTTTTTATTATTATCACCATTGAAAACAATTGTGCTGCTGCTTAATATTGGTGTGGGCACCTTTACTGCCAATTTTGATACATTTAATGCATCTTTGCTCAAAAAAGAAAAAGTTTGTGTGTGTGTGTTCATATATACATATATATATATATATATATATATATATATATATTTTTTTTTTTTTTTTTTTTTTTTTTTTTTTTTCCCTCAAACATTACACAGTAGGTTAAAACTGTGAAGGCATTTTAATGCATGTGGTATTTTTCAGTGACATTTTTCCCCAAGCCCAGGATATCTGACGCTGGTGTGAAGAAATGCTCATTGAGAACTACAGCATCCTGCCTTCACTATTGTCTTTAAGTTGGTGTGGCATAGTCGTAAAAGGCCAGCAACTGAAAAATGTGAAGGATGACTCATGAGCTATCACTTCTGCAAGGTACGTAAACTCAGACTCATTCTTTGATTATTGACATTTTGGAATTCTAACAGCCCAGCTTGGGAAAAAATCCTTGTTGTTTATAGGAAAATTAAGAACGGACACACATTTCAGCAGAAGAGCACAAATACACATGCACACGCAACAGGATGGGCCTCTCTCCATCAGTTTACCCCCACCTCGTGTGTCAGAGGGTCTAGCCGGTCTGGAGAACAGATGTCAAGTCTCCTTCCATCTCCTTTGCTACCAACACAACAATGTGCTGCTCCAAGAAAACATCTGTCTAAGCACTGACCATCAGCAAAGGGGCCCCACGAATTGGCTCATCCGCCCTTTGAAACTCACAAGACTGTGTGCCACTCTAACTGCAAAGGTATTCTGAGCCCTGCCAGATTCCTCTCCCTCTCCCTTCCTCTCTACTTCTTGCTCAACAGCACTAAATGAGATCATTTAGAAATGGTACTGAGATGTGAAGTGTACAACACTTATTTAGCTCTGCATACCACCTTTTCATCGATGCAGATTTGTATGCTTAATCAGAAGGTAGACAGTCCAAACAAACATCTTTCAAAGTTTAAGTATTCTTGAAAAAAAAACGCAAAATCCTTTGAGCAACGCAATACACAAGTTCAGGACAAGAGCTACAGCATTTGTCACACTTTTTTTGATGTGGGCTCTCAGACGACCCATGAAGAACAAACAAATGCAAATCATGACACACCTCACCCCGCTCCGTCACATTCCTGAAAGTGTGAAATTTGGAGGAGGTAAAGAAAGCTTCATATTGTTACATCTCCTTTCAACTTAGTATATACAATAAGTTCATTAGCACTATAATCAATCAAACAAAGGCAAAGCTTATAGGACTTTACAAACTCTGACCCATTAATCACTTTTAATTAGTGTTTTAAATTGAATTAATCACTCTTAAATCACTCAAGTATTCACAAAAATTATATAGAGTTGAGCAGATTTTCTAATTACAAAATGCATGTTTATCTTGCAGCATGTATCAGTGTTAATATTAACAGTTTGCTTTAATTAAAATTGCCTTTAAAAGTTTTTTGTGTATTGTGACCTCCATAGATTCCAAGCTATATTTGTGTATCAGTTGAATACAGTTACAGAATTGTTGCATGATTTTAATAGAGGGGATCAAGATACAGATTTGTTTATTTGAAATTTCTATAGTAAAAATAGTTTATGTTATGCCATCTAAAATGTTGGCCTGCAAAAATGTAATCTCTTCATCTTTTTCTCATCCACTGTATTCACAGAAATCAACACAGGACAGATAAAAGATATTTGGTACATGTTCTGCTGATGAGTGCACTAGTGCAACGGGACATGAAGGGTTAATTCGGTGGGGAGGGGAGGTGACAGCAAACCAAAAGAAGAGGGGGATATAAAAACACCAAAGGCTTCGTGGGCACGAGTCTGACTGTGTTTGTGCTGGACTAAAGACACACAACGACCGAAGGGAACACGCACGGACACACACTAGTCCTGAGCTGTAGTTTCGTGTGTTATTTGACAGCGCGCTTTTACGCAGAAGGTGTGTGTGGATACTCTTGCGCAAGAGCGGCTCGTACACCCTCCTGAGGATAGAGCTCAGATGAGTTAGTCAGAGGAGGAACTTTGGATCTTCATCACACTGAAGATGGGCTTATAGTAAACTGCACTTCATCCTTGAAGACACAGTGGCATTTCTAGAGGATGACAGCAGTTTGCGCAGTGCACCGGAGCGCAACAATGTACCCAAAGTTTTATATTAGACGTGAAGGACAGACCACGAGGATTTGAAGTGGTTTGAACTGGAGACTTTGCCGTTTTGTTTTATTTTTATTTTCAAATATAAGAAGAATGCTGCAGGTTCTCATAATTGTGTACTTGTGCCAATGTACCTGATTTACCTGCGCACAAGTAAAACTCCAGTATTTCCTCAATGAAGAAGTAAAACTTCTTATCTCAACATACAATCTACTTTTGCATTTTATACTGATGCTCAATGGAATGGTACACAGCTTTGGAGTTTGTGGAACTTACTTTTTTGCTTTTTAAAGGTAATTCATGTTCTTTTTGGACATCGGGATTATACAGTTTTTAAGATCAGGAGTTATAGATCCCTCACTGATCTGATCCGTTTTCAAACGTGGAGTGCTTCTTTGAGATCCTTTCTAGACAGTTACTCTTTTTCCCGTGAGAATTGCTCTTCTGGACCCCGAGGTGGCTCCGCAGTGGTGTGGCGGCTCCTCGTCCGCGGCGGATCCGGAGATCGGAGTGTCTGCAGCGGCAGGAGGCAGCAGCGGAAGCCCTGCAGCAGCAGCGGCGGCGCAGGGTCCTAAGAGTGCTCGAGTGAAGAGGATGGTGCGGCTGGCGGCGGAGCTGCTGTTGCTGTTGGGACTCCTTCTTCTGACGTTACACATCACGGTGTTGCGGAGCAGCCCGCTGCAGCACGGAAATGACACTGTGAGCTCGGAGCAGGTTGCGGAGGTGAGTTTTCTGAAAACACGTGCGGATCAATTTTTTTTTTTCCAAAATCAAAGAAAAGTTATTTTTGTTTAAAAGAAAAATGAATTGTAAGACCATTAAGATTTTTTAATCACCACATTTATTTATTTATTTAATCAGATTTATTTCATTTGTATTTATTTTATTTCTTATTATTTTTATTTGTATTTTCTTCCCCTTACCATAATGAGAATTTGTGGGGGAAATTTCTAGAAAAAGTCATATGTCAAAAGGCAACACTAATAGATATAGACAGACAGATATGAGTAGAATATGTATACACGTTGTGATGGTAAAACACCATCATTATTATTATTATTTGTAATGGTGCACACATTTATGCACTGTTTTGTATCTAGTCAGGTAGTTTTGACATAGCATTCAAACTGAGCTGGGGTTCAGTCAGGGTCAGAGATGTTCTCTTTCTAGTTAACTAGCTGCAGGCTATCGTTTATCACCACTGGTTCATCAGTGTCACTCAAGCATCCTCTTAATATGTTCTTACTTCAAACCATGCATTTGCCAAGCTTTAAAAAAAAAAAGGAAAGCCAAATATAGACTCTTTGTGTTCAATACATTGCACAACATTAAAATAAAGCAGGGTGACTTTCAGGGCTACAGAACACATTCTCAGTTTAGACTGTCCTTTAGTGCCGTTAGCCGAGATTAGACCTGGCTTTAATGAGTCTGTGCAGATTTCAGCTAAAAGTGTTCTGCCATCTGTTTACGGAGCAAGTGCAATGCTCCCAGAGACCAGACCAAGGGGTCAAGAAGGGTTTGAGATCAACAGGGCTTTGTTGGGTGCATTAAAAACCCTGCGGCTGGCTTATTGATGTATTTTTAGCATGACACCGAGATGCCTTTGTCAGTCTGCAAACATTGGCATAACACCATGATGAATGTGTGTTCATCCAGTATGGTGGGTCTGTTGAGGAAGAACAGCGGCAGCAATGTGATTCAGGTGAACAGTTAAATGATATCTTCTTTATTATGTAGTTCTCCAACAGCTGTTTTACTTTTCAGAGGCTGAGAGCTAAAAGTTTGTATTTCAACAGTCTGTTACTGGTTTTACTACTACAGTCAGTGGCTGCTAAAGGAAGCGAGTGAATCCTGAGTGAGTCTTTACAGTTTAGCCCTGGAGGTCAAGTCTGTGGTTTTTCGTACAGAGAGTCATGGGACAGAACTCACTTTTCTGGGAACACGTTTATGACATACACGGCTGTTGGAAATATGTCTGGAATGTACATAGAATGTGTCAAACATATCCAGGTTTGAAGAGAGTTGGGGGCAGCAGTGAGGGGCGGAAACAGAAGAGTCTGGTGATGACCACTTAAGCCACACTGATCTTGAAGATGCATTAAGAAATCCACCAGCACCTGCAAACCTTTAATCATAAATGTAATCAATTATTGCCATGTTTTTTCTCTCTCTTTTTCCCATTTAATCTAGGATTCACAATGTCATGAAAATAGGGTTAGGTAATTGTCCAAACTACCAGAAGTTGTTTATTTCCTCAGATAATGTCAGAAAAACAAATATTTTACTACATGATATAGGAGCTGCATTGAAAAGCCTTTTGCACTTTGTGTTTAGCATTCGTTTCCTATCCAGTCTCCTGGGAAGACCCCCTGAGAGGATTCTAATTGAATTGCTGTCATGCTCCTTAAGCAAAGGGAATGAAGAGGAAGCAGGAGGTGGAAGTAGTCAGAAATGTGACGGGGTGTTTGTATGTCACCCTTGTGCCTGTTTTCCTATTTAGAAACCCATACGGTTTGAAGAATGGTGTGTAAAGGTTTTTGTAGGAACTGTAAAATATACTACAATGGGTATCTAACAGTTGTTCACGGCTTCATTTACACCAAATTAATCTTGAGTAATCTGATTTATCAGATATATTTCATATTTCTTAAGTTGGACGGTAGTCTTATTTAAAGTTCAAAAGCCTCGTTTTAGCAGGAAGATTGATTGACAGGCGATTAGTTGGTCCTTCGCTGTTGTTATTGTCATGACATCTTTGCAAGTTTCTTAATGTCTATTTGCTGTCAAAACATGACAATATTACATCAATGATGAAAACTATCTTGAACCAGCCCTTACCCTTAATGCATTACTATCATGTTATTAAACACCTAATAGTATACTGTTCATTATTTAACACTCATGTAGCTTTACTATAGTTTAACCACTTAAACAACAAAACCTCTTGGACAATGTTTGTTCCTTTACCTGAAGCAAAATGCATTCTACACTACAGCTTTACACAGGACTCAGTCAGTCAAACAAAATGGCTTGAGTGAAAAAGAGGGAGGAGAGAGAGACAAAAGATTGATGGTGCCCTTTGATCTTATTGTCTAGCTCAGTATGCATGATTACAAGCTACTTATAGCTGTCCAATTGTGGAGTAATTGCCCCCTCTGTGTGTATGTGACAGCGAACACATGCCTTGGCAGTCTTAAGGGAAAACAATTACAACCCTCTTTGACAGGGAAAAGCGTATTTCTTTTGTCAGCCAGCGAAACTCACAACAATTTTGTAATATAGGCTCCATTTTATATCTATTTCTAGAGTAGAAGAGTGCAGGACCGCAGCCAGAACTCCTTTCATGAGGGAAGACAGAAGCCAGGCTTTAACATCCCTTCAAAATAACTAAAGAACATTTTTCTAAATAATGCTAAAATTATTTTGAAATGTTAAAAAAGCATTGATCATTGTCGACTGAGCATGAAACAGTTATTTCAAAAACTTTAAATGTTTGAACAATAGTGTATGTTTCCATATTACGATTGTAAAAAAATAAAAAACCCACACACAAAACTATCATGACTGCAGATTGTGTCAAAGCACTTAATAGTATCAAATATGAGAATAGGGTGTCAGTAATGTATGATGACAAGATTAAACACTCAATTTTCATTATTGAATTCAGAAAGACAGAATGAAAGACAGAAAATAATGATTATAATAAAACAATGAATTTAACATTTATTGAATGCCTTTAAGTGACTTGGTCAGATTTGGTTCAGTAATCTTATTCACGAGGCTTCTTTGTAAACTGTCCCTCAGCAGGCTTTAAATGGTGGGTGCTCTCTCAGGATTCACAGAAAGTCTGTGGGGTGTGTGTTTATATTATGGGGTGATAAGGAGCAATGTAGCACCTGTGGGTAATTAGGCCATTTGAGGTGAGATTGAGTGAGTGGAGCTGCTAATGTCTCTAATCTCTCTCAGTGTAAACAAACAGTTCTGGGCTGAGCTGGATCAAACCAGTATTTGTTTCCCTTGATCTTCGACTTTAAGGTCTCTTTTGTGAACATATGGCTGGTTAAAGGGGTGTTAAAGACGTCTAGGTTGCAATCGCACCTTTCAGGTGGAAAGAAAAAGATGATGATGCTTGGGGTCAGCTTTTCATGGCATTTCTGGTCATTGTTGAAGTTTATATCATGAAGTCACTGATTTAATGAACAGATTTGATGATCAATCTCTTCTGGACAAACCACATTAGAACATTGTGGATGGTTTGTGAAGTTGTCTACCAGCACCAACCAGGGTTGGCCACAATGGTCTACAAGGTCAAAACCCATCTGATCTTATCAAACATCCAAAGCAACTAATGATCATTGATGACTAACTAGGGAACTCCATTTCATTCTATCACTCATTGGTCACTCCTGCTTGAGACTTAAATTGTGTAAATAGACCCTAAGCCACTTTTAACCACTATCATCTGTACGCTGTTCTTTTCTTGGTGGGAAGTTACACTGGGTAAATATAGTTGTCTAACATCAATTGTAGAATGTCTCCCAAGGTCTGGGTGGAAACAAGCTGATAATTGAGATGAATATTTGAATTTGTGACAACAAAAAATCAAGAATTATATACAAAGGGATGATTCACTCTGAGCGGTTTAGCATTTATCATTTCTCAGAATGATTTGAGTCCTTGAATATCTGTGAGGACACTGGTGGGTCACAGTTTTGTGACTATGCTAAATGCAAACAATAAAATGCAACTTAAAAACAGACTTTTAATAAGTACTGACAACCACTAATCTAATACTTTCCATGGTTTCTTTTATTGTTTTATGCAGAATAATGTCAATGCAGAAAGCAGCTCCTCTGTTCAGTTGGGGCCGGGTGACAGAAAGTCCAGAGTGCCTCATATTTCAGCATCTCAGCCGTGGGTTAAGAGTCACGGGACAGGGGGCAGCCTGCAGAGAGACGGACCTGGAGCTTTTCTGCTGGACCTGCAGAACTTCCCTGATCTTTCCAAAGCTGATATAAATGGGCAGAACCCCAACATTCAGGTAGGAGGATGCTTTTTTTAAATAAACACATTGTGTAGTCATTGTATAATTTGTCTTGGTTTAAAAAAAACAACAAAAATAAAAACAATTGCAATTTAAAATAATGTTATTCTATTTTCATATATTTTACAATGTAATTTATTCATGTGATTGCAAAGTAGAAGCCATTGCTCCAGTCTTCTTTGTCACTTGATCATTTAGAAATCAATAGTAACATTTCTTATTATTAATGTTGGAAATATTTGCTGCATAATAGAATTTAATACTTTTATTCAGCAAAGATGAATTAATCAAAAATGACAGTAAAATACATTTAAATGCTGTTCTTTTTTTTAAATTTATAGCAGTGCAACTGTTTTCAACATTGATATTTGTGATTTCTGATTATGTGACACTAAATACTGGAGTAATGGCTGCGGAAAATTCAGTTTAACCATCATAGAAATTGCGTTTGTTTTCAAGCAATTTTAGATACCCAAGAGGTGCAGGATTTTATATATATATATATATATATACATATACACATAAAAAAATTCAAATAAATATAAATAAAATATCTACTATTTAAGTATGTTAAGATTTTTTGTTTTAGACAACAATGATTAAGATTAAGAAAAATATTTTTTTGCTGTGCACAAACACAGACTTTTTAAGGAGATATGGCTGACCAAGCACATCTTGGCAAACAGAAAGTGGCAGAAAGCCTTGATGCACATCAGCACTTCTTTTCAGTAAGGGAGCCTTTTGGTCCCCCTGCTTTCTATCTTTACATACACTCACACACACACACACACACACAACCTCTAACATTCACCTAGCTTAGTCTTAGTAACCACACACACCTGTACAGCACCGACCGCCAACTAATCCACCACAGGTTCCATCCACATCAGAAGGAAAAACGTGAATTTTGACCAAGAATTGCAGAAAGGATAAAGTGTATCAATGTCTTTAGATGGCAGTGAATGAGTGTGTGTGTGTGTGAGGCTGGGGGGGGCATGGGTATCTTTGATCCAAAGCATCATCTGGCTTTCATGGTCTTAAGGAGGCTGAGAGGCCCTTTGAACTTGATGTTTAGGTGGAGAGAGCGAGAGAAAGAGAGGCTAGAGAGGGGAAGCCCACCCCTTTCCCTAATCTGGGAGGCACATGTGTTACTGGTGGGGTGTTTGAGTGGGGTGGGGGTGTCACTGCAGAATGGCAGCGTCTCAGAACGAGTCACAGAGCATGACCATGACCTAAGCCAAAGTCCATCTGGACCTCCGCAAGATCACACTACCCCTCACTGTTTGATGTTCCACAAAAAACCCTCTCTCAGTACAACAAACACCCTTGATCTGTATGATTATTCTCAACATGTGCAAGTAAACAAATTAGATTCGCAATAAAAGGGACCGATGCAGACTGCAGTGTTTGATTTAGTTTTATAGCACAGCATGAAATTACTGTTTTGAAATGTTTCTTAGAAAAGGAAATTGTTGGAGGCATGATGATATCAAATGTTACTACTATCATGTTAATAAATAAGAATATATAACTTGCTTATTATATATAATTGATATAATCTGAAATACATTTATTTGTATTTAAATAATTTTAATTAATATTTATAATACAGTAAGTGTGCATTTGAATAAAAAGCATACATAAATTATATATTTACTTTAAATTAATATTTACTATAATTGTAATATAATTAATGGAAATATTATCAAACATATAAAAAATACAGTAGAAAAAGTTAATATTTTGAAATACTTTTGCAATTCAAAATATCTTTATTTTATTATATTAATAAAGCTAATTTTTCACGAGGTGTTACTACAGGTTCAATGTCATTTGACACTTCAGAAATCATTCTATAATATGATAATTTTGTGTGCGCAAGATGTATTATTATAATGTTGAAAACTGCTTAATATTTTTGTAGAAAATATAATTAATGTTTTGTGTGTTATTATGAATCTTTACTGTTACTTTTGAACCATTTGCATCCATTGCTGAATAAAATAATATTTAAAAATAAATAAAATAATTATCTTAGTAACTATATATATATATATATATATATATATATGTGTGTGTGTGTAAGGTATTAAACCCCTAACCAATTATGATTGATGATTGCCTCAGTAAACACTACTAATATTCTTTAAAAATCTTTAGGTTACCATAGAAGTTGTGGACAGCCTGGAAGGTTCGGAGCCAGAGAAGGGAATACGCAAAGAAAACAAGCCTGGCTGGGCAGCTCCTAACTGGAGGAACTGGTGGCAGCATTCATCTTCCTCGTCCTCATCCTCCGTGTCCACCCCAAAGGGTCCTGACGAACAGGATTACCCCTACGAGAGCAACACAGAGGACAGCAACTTCCTCAAACCGCTCGGAGACTGGGAGCGAAGAGGGTCTGCTGGCACAGGAAGCAGATCCCAGACTGAATACGGTACGTTGCAGATAAGTGTGTGTTATGGAGTTATTGTTTTAATGAAGGGCTCTGCAAAACATAAATATGGGTCTGTCGTGAGAAAAAGGAATCTGTAATTTGCTCGTCAGATGATTTATGCTGTCACTATAACAAGGACAGTGCTTCTTACGTAGATTGCTTCCTGTAGGAGAGAGATTCCTGTGTGGCAGAGTCTGTCTCCGTGACAGAAAACACTCCTGAACATCAAAGCAGGAGAGAGAGAATCCAGAGCATCTGTTTGTCTGCTCTAATAGCTCTCTCTGTCTCTTTTGGTAAAGTGGAGTTAAATGAGTGAATGTGTGTTGCTGTCAGAGACTGCACTTCCTGTCAAACGCATTCTTACCCTGTCACCACTTGCCTAAACCCTTTTGCTCTAGAGGAACTATCTTTTATCAATGTTTTAAGGTAATACCAAATCCAAGTTAAAAATTCTCCTTATAAATTCTCCTCATGACTAACACACGGTCTGTTGTGGCCGTGACTCATTCCTGAGGGTTTGCCGTATCTGCTTTTGATTGGCTTATTCGTTTCCATTAGCGGTGTGTGGAGAACTGTGGCTCATGTGGGTTTCAGACATGTTGTTGCCTGTGAGTTGGCCCGCACTCGACTGTGACCATGCAGCTTGACGGCGCTGAAAGTAATGTTGTTTTTTTAAGACCAAAGGTCTTTGTTTTTCTCTCATCAGGGGCAGAGGATATAGATTGTGGTTGCTTGCTTGGTTAGTGTTTGTGTGTGTGTGTGTGTGTGTGTGTGTGTATACACTACCAGAAAAGTTTGAAATTATGTAATGACCAAAAAAAATGTTAAACAAATCAAAACTTCCTTATAATTTCGCTTTTTCAAAGTATCCACCCTTGGTTTGGCTGCCTTTCATTATCTGATTGAGCTGAGAAAGAAAGAAAGAATTTAAAATATATATATACATATAATAATAATAAAAATAAATAAATTATTTTAAAAAATAATTTTAATTAAAAAAAATAATAATAATAATTATTATTATTGATTAAAATAATCTAATAAATTAGTGTTGCATATACATATAAACAATTTCTTTACAAAACTGTCATCAACATAATATATAATCTATAAATAATAATAACAACAATACGTAATTTTTTGTTTAATTCGAAATAATTTTTTAAAATGTTTTTGTAAATAATTTTTCTAGCCATAGTTTATATATTTCAGAGCCTATATGTATTATACTGATGATTATAATAATAATAACAATAATAATACTAATAATAATTTTGTAAAGAACTTCCAAGCCACAGTTGATATATTTTCAAGCATAAACATTTATATTATTAGATTAATAATAATAATAATAATAGGCACAGTTTATATATTTTAGAGCATAAACTTCTTTAGTATCAGATTATTATTATTATTATTAATATTAATGATTAATAATAATAATTTTTTATAAAGAATTTCCGAATATTATATATATTTTAGAGCATACATTTATTAGATTAACATTATTTATTTATTATTATTATTGTTGTTATTATTATTATTAAACAGATACATTGTTATTATTACAATTTCAGCATTGATTTACTTTAGAAATTATCTTTCATTTCTAAACAGTAAATCTTAGGTTGGCTTCATGTTAATCCAGCAAGAGCAGATGTTTTTTGTGTCCAGCAGACCAACTGTAAACGCCCATTGTAAGGATATAAAACTGTATTGAAGCCCATAAAATTATGGGAATGTCAGAGAATGACATTCTAGAATACTCCACCTCAGTACTTCAGCTACTGTTTTGGTTGCCCCTCATCATTGAATCAGAAATGTAAGAGTAGTACATTTATGTTGTTTAAAAAAGCAGTTGGAAGTTGGCTTAAGTATGCAGACTTGGCTCATTCATTCACCCACTCCCATGTGTATGAGCCAATTAGAGAGGTATGCTAATGGTATATGCCAGCAGGCCGAGTTTGAGCGCCTCAGGTATTTGAAACATATGGTCTGAATCAGGATCTGCTCAGTGGGACAGGAGCACAACACAACCTGTGCTTCAAATCATGTCATAGCAGTCAAGTGCCAGTGAATGTGTGACATATTTATATATTTGTCACTCTATTATAGACTACATCGATGGTGACGGTGACTGGAGTGGTTGGTCGCCATGCAGCGTATCCTGTGGAAATGGCAACCAGAAGCGGACCAGGTCATGCGGCTACGCCTGCACAGCCACAGAGTCACGGACATGTGACATGCCCAGCTGTCCAGGTCAGAAAACCTTTCCTTGGACCATCCTTTGGAGGCCATACAATTACTGAGTGGCGCATGCCTCCAAAAAATTACCATCTTTAAAATGAATGGCACTGAGTGAACCACTTTCTTATGTGCAGGGATTGAAGATGCTTTTAAGACTGCAGCGACAGAAGTCAGTCTTCTCGCCGGCACTGAAGAGTTTAATGCAACAGAACTCTTTGGAGTTGGTAAGTTCGTTATAAATTAAGACCACCTGGTTAACTGGTCGCTAAAATTTCGGACTCAGTGTGCAAGGTTCTTTACTGTTTTATGTTGAATTTAAGAAAACTCAAATCTTTAAAAATGAATCAAATATGTAACAACATGTTGGTTACTCCTCCCCAGATACAGACAGCTGCGAGCGTTGGATGAACTGCAAGAGCGAATTCCTCAAGAAATACATGAGCAAAGTGGCCAGCGACCTACCCAGCTGCCCCTGCTTGTACCCAACCGAGGTGGCCTACAGCACCGCAGATGTCCATGACCCCATCACAAGGCGCAATTTCCGCTGGAAGGACGCCAGCGGACCAAAGGAGAAGCTGGAGATCTACAAACCCACCGCTCGCTATTGCATCCGCTCCATGCTCACTCTGGAATCCACCACGCTGGCGGCCCAGCACTGCTGCTACGACGACAGCATGAAGCTCATCACCCGAGGCAAAGGGGCCGGGACGCCCAACCTCATCAGCACGGAGTTCTCCGCCGACCTGCACTACAAAGTAGACATCCTACCATGGATCATCTGCAAGGGCGACTGGAGCCGCTACAACCAACCTCGACCTCCCAATAACGGACAGAAATGTGCAGAGAACCCTCAGGATGAAGACTACTACAAACAGTTCGAGGAGGCCAGAGAGTTCTGAGCTGAGATGATGCTATGAACCTTCTAAAACAGAAGCAGAACACGTTCAGAAATCTGGCTGTGTGTTTGAACTATGAGAAACAGACGGCACAGCCAACAACAAGCACAGAAGACCTTCATACGGTTTCCCTCAGAATCTCTGGTTGGAGTGTTTTCATGGAAAGAATAATACTCTTTGTATTGTTTATCTGTTTTACATTGGGCTATCAGATTTTTTTATAAGGAGTAAAAGGGAAAACTAAAGGGAATTCATATCAAGAATCACCCCATCAATGATCAGCTGACAGAGAGAGATTCATGTCTTTTTGCATGCTTATATTACGGTCAACATGCAGTTGAAAAAACCTCACCTCAGGATTCTTGGACAGATATAAGGATATCGGATACAATATTCAGGTTCCTGTGTAAACAAGCGTATATTTGTCTAGTTGGTTGAACAGAGTTCTTATATTACGTCCTGTTGTATCACTTTTCCTGTTTTTGCTAAAAACAAAACAGTCCTGCATAATCTTTGCAAAGTATTTATTGATTCATAGTTATGTGTCGATGGTTTGTGCATATAGATGTATGGACACATTTTGAGTGCTAAATAAATAGTCCATGTCACATTAAACGTCAATTGTCGCTGACTCAATGTGTTAAATTCACAGGAGATGATCTGTAGAGGTCAAAGAGTCTTTCATCTTGTATCACAGTCAAATAAGATCTGTCCTCAGATATTAAATACTTTAAGCCATTCCACAAGACTCCTATTAGCTCTATCCAGAAACAGGCCTAAGCTCCGCTTTTGATGTCTGATGCAAAATACTCTTCCCTCCCCTTTTTTGCAAGCTTGCTCATATTCTTAAATTCCTCAATAATTTCTGACTATGATCACGCAATCACATGAACAGAGGGCCAGATTCCTAGGGCCAACGTTGAAACCTCAGAACATCTCTTCAGATGTTTGTATTGATGTTTTCAGTGTTTTGTGTTGGACCAATCCTAGGTCAAGATTTTATACCTGCGCAGTGACATAAATAGATATTGTTTATATTCGTAACCTAATATCCAAAAAGTAAAGCAGAAAGATTATTTAGCAATGCATATTTTTATTTTTCATTGAATGTTAAATTGCCATCTGAGTTTGAGGTCGGTAAAACATATTTGAAAAAAGTTTTTTTTTTTTTTTAAATCAACAGTAAAACCAGTATTATTATAAAATGTTATTACAATTCAAAATACCTGTTTTATATATTTTAAGATGTAATTTATTCTTGTGATGCAAAACTGGATTTTCAGCAGTCAATACTCCAATCTTCAGTGTCACATGATCAGAAATCATTCTAATATACTGATTTGATGCTCAAGAAAAATTTCAAATTATTATCAATGTTGGAAACAATAATATCAAGCTATATATTTGTGGATTCTTTGATACATTTTTTCTATAATTAATAATAAAGCTCAAAAAGAACAGCATTAAAAATTATAATTCAACAAAGTCTTTACTGTTTAATGCTTCATTAAGCATTTTAATTAATTAAAAGTATTTAATTGCTTTAAAAAAGTAAAAAGGAAACAAAAATGTATATTTTAAATACAAACGTGTATAAAATCTCTATATAAAACGATTTATTCGGTTTTCAAAAATAAAATATGCAAAAAATACTAAACGTGAAAAAAATAATTCACAAATATATTCAATTGTATGGATATAATATAATTCATAAACACATTTATGAATAAATAAGCAATGCATCTGATGCAAAACATCACTAACTTGTACTTCTCAACATTCTTGCAGCTGCTTTCAAAATTAAGTCATTTTTGCAAATCCAACAATAGCTCAGTTATGTTAATATTATCTAGATCACCAGAGTGACTACCATCTCCATGCATTCGGTGCCTGGCAGGTGTGGTTGATTTTTGATGCATGTTCAGAGTAAGTCAAATGATTGTACATAAAAGCCCTAACACGTCAAACTTGATCACAGAGCCCACAGCGGGTGACACTGAGCACAACCGCATCTCCAGCTCCAGAAGACACGTTCAGCAGGACGCCGATCAAACGGGTTTAAAGTACATCTGCTGTTAGTATCAAATGAATTCTCATGGTCTTCTCCCATCTCACCTTCATAAAAGCACTTCGGAGTGAAGGCTAAGCTTACAGCATGGAGCGGGATAAGCGGCAGTGATCTTTATTGAATCAGACCGTCTGCTTCAGAGGCCCCTCAACATCAAAGCCAACAGCCTGCTTTATTTTAAAACATCAGGCCTGTGTTAGAGCGGTGGCAGATCCTGCCCCATACCAACTCTCTCTCTCACTCTCGCACACCATCCACACGTCCTTCCAGAAGTTACACCACTTCTATTTACAGCTCCACTCATGCTTCTGGCTTCCTAATGGCTGTGGATAATAACAGACTCCTGGCTTCACAGGTGCTCTACACTGGATGGCGTTTCAGGATTGGAACTTAATACCGATTTGAGGTGTTATCTTAAACCCTTAAAGACAATAAACAATGTTAATACTGCTGTATATGTCCAACAGTAGTGGTTAGATTATTATTTTTCAATTGCATTGAACAGCAAAGCCTAAATTCTTCAAGAAAGTTCTACAAGAAATGCATACAAAATAAAACAATGCTCACATTTTATACTTATGTACTTACAACAAAAAATACTTACAATGTACTTATTATGTTCATATTGTATTGCAAATACTTTTGCTGCTATTGAGGTGGGATATGGGTAAGGTTAGGGACAGGTTTTGTGGTATGGGTAGGTTTATAAATGTAATTACAGAAATTAATTGCAGATGCAACTATATATATATATATATAGGTATTTTTTTAAATATAAGTAGGTATGTAAAACATGTATGTACACAATAAGTGCACTGTATCAAATTATTGATATAAATGTAAGGCCACCCAATATAAAGTGGGACCCAATTAATAAACAAATCATGTATACTAAAGAAATAGTTCACCCAAAAATGAAAATTGTCTGAAAATGTAGTTATCCTCAGGCCATACAAGATGAGTTTGTTTGTTCATCGCAACAGATTTGGAGAAATTTAGCATTAGACCACTTGGTCACCTATGAATCCCTTGCAGAGTATTTAATAGTACTTTTAAGTTAGAGATTACATTTCTACATGCTTGAATTGAGTATGAATCTACAATTTGCATAATCTCATTTAAAGCAGTGTTTGTGAGCTTTCAACCTTTCAAAAGTGACACCTAGTGGCAAAGAATGAATTTGCATTCTCATTTAAACCAAAGCGAAAAGCCCAACAAATGAGCGGGAAATATGCTAATGTTTAATTTTGACGTCAACATGAAACGGCTTGGGATTTGTTTCAGCGGTGAGTTTAAAATATTCCAGCGGTCCCCCCAGAGTCAGTTTTTTTTTAGGCGACCGTTATTTTAGAACTTTTGCCCTTACTGTTTCCATGGCGACGCGTCTTGCTTGTCACGTCACACACCGCGAGCACAATAACGCTGTAAGACAGATGGATCGCTTTTATTTAGTTTATCCTTTTTTATTTCAAATATTCACAAAATTGCTTACCGTGTCATGAACAGTCTGATATTCCGATTCACAAATATATGTAAATGAGTGTGTTTTGTCGTTTAAACGCCTTTATAAATGATCGTGATCTGTAACATGAGATGGGCGCCGCCATGTTCGCGCTGTAGTTCGGAGAGTCCCGTCAGTCGGATTCGCAGCACATAAATTCATCAATTTCTCCCGAAATACATGTAAGTAAGTGGCTGGTGAACTGGGTGAAGAATAGAGTGAACTTTATAGCTACTTACACTATGTGTATCTGATATGAATAAAACACATCGGCAAATTAAATTTGAATGGGTTGTTATTGTTGCTTCCATAGACATCTTGGTGTATTTTACATGCTCTAAATGTATTGTTTCAGTAGTGCTTATGTGTATTTAAATGTCAGAAACCTAAAATATGCATTATGTGGTTAAGAACACTGCATAGTTGTAATAATAGGACAAGTACCAGCAAACGCGCGAAAGCTCAGTTTGAATTTGCCAGTTATGCGACGTCACCGAACGTTCTAAATCCCATATGTGGGACCGTACCGCTCAACAGGTTAAAAACGACTTGCTTCAATGATTCAGAGTCGACTCTTTCTTTTGAGAGACAATATTAATGCAGATTTAAAACTTTAAGGATGTAATTCATCCACTGTTACACACTACATGAAAGTTAATTTAAAAAAATACAAACTTTAACAACTCACTAAAATAAAAAATAAACTAAAAAAAGATTTCTATATAGAGTATGGCTTCTGTTCTGATGTTTCTGGGATTTTTGGGAAATATTTTACATAGATTTTTTTTACACATCAGTGTCTTTTTTAAAAATAATGGTTAGATCATTGCACAGAAGGGAAAAAAAACAACAACACTCAGGTCCAAAATATTTGAAATGATGCAAAACCACTATTTGGCTTTTATATAAGAAACCCCACAGTGCAGCTGACCACCTCTTCTCGTGTTATTCTCCCTCCTCTGGTGAGAGGTGTAGATCAGTGGTTTCAAGCGAGGTTGTTTTTAGAGCAAATCCAATTCGCTTCTGCACTTTTTCTCTCAGCGCTGGCACTTTATGGGTGGTGTAGCACATTTCAGGAAGTGTCTGGCCCGCAATGCCGCAAGGGCCGCGGCTGCTTGGCGGGCTTAATTAGAAGGCAGCTTGTGCTGCGTGGAACCTGGAATAGCTGACCTGGACTGCCAGGACTAGCTCGAATGCCTGGGCTCATAGGGAGAGTTCTGCGGTCAGTGGCGTATTACCTGGCCCGATGCCTGCCTGACCCAGAGAAGGCTTGTTGGCACAGGGTGCTCAGAAACCAGGGGAGGGGTTTGGGAATGAGGGGCACGCAGCTGAACAAACAGGTCAAGTAGCTGACAAACACCTCAAAGGACTCTGGGGCTCAGATTAACCCCTGCGAGATGTCTGTCCATATAAGAAGGGCTGAAAACGCACACATGACCTTATGACCTTAGCCGTGACCTCAGTCTTTCACCTCATAAGTGTGCAGCCTTGCAGATAACATGATAGAAATATGGGGGGGAAGTATATTTTGCAACTTTGGGTTTTTTGACAAAAATATGCTGAATTAAAACCTTTAAAACTAGACGTCTGCTGTCAGTAAATAGTCATAAACATTATGTAATTTAAACAGATACTTCAGTATTTGTTGAAATAAATGCTTAAATAGAAAATGACAATGACCAATGAAAGCTCTGAATAGACAAGTTTGAAGTAAATATATATTAGTTTTATTTTCATATCATTAATGCAGGACATTGCCAGCGAGAAGGGTAAAATAGATTTTTTAAATATTTATTTCGCATTATAAAGTTGAAAAAATATTTTTTAATATGCAAATGATACATTATATAATAAATTTGCTCTAATTTGCATACATCTATAATCTGGGGATTTTAGGTATGTCATTTTATATAAAAAAAAAATACTGTCAACAGCTACAAAGTAATAGAAATTCAACAGACATTCTACGAAATAAATTGTAATGAAATAAACATTTATTAATGTGCTTTTTATTTTGTCTCCTCTAAGAAGGTTATATAAATCACAAAATATTTGAAAAATATATTTAAAAAAAAAAACCATTTGCTTAACTAGAAATTTACAGCACATTTCACCACATTTTTTTGTAGAAGTTTACTCGGTGAAAGAATGTCTTATTTCAATCAACCACTCACAAAATACTGAACTACTGCTATGCCAAGTTCCCTTTGCACTGAAGGGGCGTCTGCCGTCTATTTCCAGCACAGAATGTCCTTGTGTGACATGAACAAGAGAAGACGGCCTGTGAGGCTCAGTGTACGTGACTGTGTCTCTGTACACACAGTTTAGATATGGTGTGTAATAATAAAGAGTTTTTGGTGGCGGTGAGCGGTAGCTTCCTATTGTGTGTGTCGGTGTGTGCAGAAAGACACAGGCCACATGGCAGCGATTCAGTCTGACAGGAGAGCTCAGCATGTGTGGACAGCAGGCCGAGCGGGCCACGGCCGCACGCTTTGATCTTGACTCGCATTGCCGTCTGTTTTGCGTTTTAGGTCTCGCTCAGCGCGAGGCATTGGATACACCTTGAACGTGGAGGGGCACTCACTTCTGTGCCCTGCCACCTCTTAAAGACCAAGTATCTCTTTTCAAAGCCGAAGGGGCCCTCCGTAACCCTACCGCCACAACCTCACAAATAACATTACAGCGTACATGGCATTAAAGTGCCACTGAAATGGAGGATTGAAATGGAAAGTGACACATGGAATATGCTTGTGTTAAGTGTTCAAGGTGAACTGTTTTATTGTATAATGTGTTTGTGCTCATGCTGTAAAGACCAACAGGTGGAGGACATCTTTAAGAACAGAACAAAAATACAGGCATTTTCTTTTGTAGGCTACATTTTCGCAATTGACTTCATCTACAAGTCTTTAGGTTCTTGAGTTACTAAAATTCTATCAACATGCCCCCATAAAGGCTACATATACAATTCCCATTTACATTTATCTATTAAACATTCCTTAAAAAAGAAAATTCAGTTGCTTTGTTTCCAGTTTCTTTTTAAGGAAAGAAATCAAATAATGTGCAAAATATTTGTAGATGACACATTTTACACAACACACGTGGCACTTGGTGTCTGGGTTTTCTTTCGCACAGCTATATATTCGTAGCAATAGCCAACAATATATGGGTCAAAATGATCAATTGTTTCTTTTATGCCAAAAATCATTAGTGGATATTAAGTATGGTTACATAAAGATATTTTGTAAATGTCCTACTGTAAATATATCAAAAGTTCAATCTGAATTTGTAATATGCTTTGCTAAGAACTTTATTTGGACTTTTAAGGCCTAGATTTTTTTTTCATTCCAAAAATGTTTTTATTTTGTTATAAACATTTCTAATGAGAACATTTTTAATTAATTTATTTTTTTATTCCATGCCACAAGATCTATATAACAAAAGGTTTATAAATAATTTAATCTTATTTAAAAAATGTGAAAAGAAAAATAGTTTGGGCCTACTTCTTTGCCATGTAGCCAGTATTTTTTTAATAAGTAATTGTATAATAAATAGTTTTATTTATGATCAAATCTCAGGCACATAGTTGACTTTTATTTATTGTAAATAAATTAATAAATAAAATCAATGCTTATGGCTTTACCAATCTCATTTGAGTAAGAAGTTGTCGCGTGACGAATCTGGCGGATAATAGCTATTACTGCTTGCCCGTTGCAGGGCATGAATGGATATTTAGCGTGTTTTTATTATTATTATTATTTTTTTTTTTCAACATGCAACACCTGCAGAGTAGTCTGAACATAACCAAAATAAAAACAGATGAAGATGCCCGACTCCAGACCCAAACAGCCTTATAAAGGTTATCCAGGACGCTCCGTTAGCAGCTGAGTACTTTGTTTACATTTATGTCAGGAAAAGAAGCATTTACATCCAAATGTAATTTAATGCACACAGAACAAAATATAGAAATATATTAAGTAAAAAAATGCTTAATCGGCCATTTTCAGTAAGATTTAACGTTACTAAATGTGTTTGTGTGCCTGCTTTTGTGCGTTTAACTTAACTTGTATAATGTCCATATCTGTTTTAAAGCAGTGGTTAATTCACTCATTGATTTGCTTAAAATCTACCTTGTGATTCTGTCTTTGCAATTCAAACATGTTTATGGTGCGTTCTATTCAACGACACGTTTATTGCTAGAGCAGCAGAAATAGACAGCACAGTCTTTATTTCATGTGCAATGTACACGCGCTTGCTGCATTTCTAATCATAGTAAAACTAGTAAATATAAAAGTAAAACGCTTTTAATGGCATACAGATTGTGGCGTACGTTTACTTCAGAAAGTTTGACTAACCAATCGACTGCCCCCTCCTAAACTCAAATGTCAAGCTACACCTATGCACTTGCTTGGTTCGATACCAAGTCGAAGGATTGCGTTATTCATGTAGGCCTGGGATTACAGTACGCAATCTGCCTTTGCATATTTGATTGACATGCAAGTCTGCAAAGCCGACAAAAACGTCAATGTTGTAGCAAGCTCTCTAAAAAGAACATATGTAAGTATTGGCATTACTGGAAACAGCACAAAGGACTGTGTCAGCCATTCAATAAAGAAAAAAAAAATCACTCTTTAAAAAACGGTAAAAGAAACCAAACGTAAATGTTGCCGTTACCACAAACAATGGGATGACAATAAATCCTCAGACACCCCTTAGGACAAATTTCATGACAGCATGGGACAGCCACAGGATTTTTACTTATGGATCTAAAGGAAAGCGCCATTAACCCAAACCTTCCAGACACTGACTGAAAAACAACATCAATCCGCGATTCGACATCAAACAAACATTTGCGAGTTATTTCGTTTCTCCAGATTCTCTGGAGAGCTTCTATTTTCACCTCTGGGTTATTGTCGAGTGTGTAATTTATTTCTAGACTGTAAATCTTCGGCAGCCCACAGTTAAGATTATAAGATATGTGGGGAGTAGAAAAGGCAGGGGGAAGACAAGGATAGAACTTTTGCTGTCTGTTAGAGCCTCAAAAACAAATATGATGCTACAAATAGAGCAGTGTTTTTGTCTGGAATACAAGGGCTTGTGGGACACGGAGACCAAATAAAAGAGTGAAAACAGGAGGCCTCCAGATAAAGATTAACTCAACAAACTGTAGACAATAAATTTGACCAAAGAAAACTAAAATGACAGGCTTTCTAACAGGAAGAATTGGTTTAGCATCCAAGTCATACAGTTAATGGAAAGTGGAACAAAAAGAGACCCGAGTCCACTTCTAATGATAGTGACAGTGTGAATGCAATGATAATTCTTTTTTTTTTGCACTTAAAGAGCATTGTAAAGCAAGCAACCATAGTTTATTACCTGTTTTGATGTAGTTCCTTTTGAAACATGAAGTTTGGGAAGGACATACAAAGGTACTTACAACTAGGGTTAATCATGCATTTTGTTTCAAGTTTTCATAAACATTACAACTGTATTATGTTCTTTGCTGTCTACAGAACCAATTATATTAACACGATTTTACACAAAGCTGACACTCCCACAAATTATCAGTATTAAGTATGTTTATTAACTAAATTGCAAGTAAAGCCTGGGCATGTCATCAATTTTCACGTGATAGTCACAATAATTGTGTGACCTATTTTACTTTGAATACAAAAAGTCTTTTTTTTATGCCATTGATATGACTTAAGTTTCTTTACTTGAGCCCTTATTCATGAGACTGTAAAAATATGAATACATATGTTGTGCACAAAGAAATGAACTTGACTAAGTAAATGTAGGTAAAGAGGCACTGCAAATGCACACCCTTTTTCATTTTTATTGAACATTACAATAGCAAGAGGTTAGTACAATCTGCTGTTTGAAACATTCACAGACATTTTATTAATAAATGCAGGATCATTTAAAACTAAAATAAGCATATATCTTACATTTTTATAGTACTGCAAGAGTTAACTAAATAAAGAGTCTAAACTGCAAAACCCTCATCAATGTAATAACCTTCAACATATTTGAATCAGAGTAATTTATAAATACATTTTAGAGATCCTCTCATTTTTCTGCCATTATAAAATACAGACCTAAAATATATTTTGCATTTTCAAAGATGGACTAACAGTCATTTTTTTAGCTTGCTTTTTGGAGTCTCATCTCCTGAGCACTACACATGGCATTAGAAAACACACAAAGCTGTTCACCTGTTAATACAGCTCAACCACAGAAGTGCACGATGCAGCTTTCAAACAAGGTCAAGTGAACTCACAGTACGCAAAAGAAATGCATACTTGGATTACGCAACATGCGCCATATTCTTAGTACACTCATGAGCAGTGCAGTTAGTCAAAGTAGTGCACTTAGTAAGACGCTGGGCAAAAGTGCGTGTGCATCTAGTCTCATCAGAAGATCTTTCTGAGATCCTACTGCCATCAAATGTGGTGAAAGTGTAACAACCACAAATCAACTTATTTTCAACAGTGCATATCATTAGATTTGAGAATAGTCCCACTCTTTAAATGTTTAGTTCACCTAAAAATTCCTCACCCTCATGTCATTCCAATCTGCACAACCTTTTTGCATGAAAAACAAAAGAAGAATGGAAAGATCACACTTTTTCATGCTATTTTAACAAATGGGTACTGAATCTTTTAAGCTATAAAATGGACATAAATGCACCTAAGTGTCATGTGACTAGTACACAAGTGTGACATAGCGCACAAGTCATATCTACCATTTTTTTAATGAATTATTTTAAAGCTTATTATATGGAAAAGAATGACCAGGATACAGTTTGGAATGACATGACAGTGAGTAAATGTCAATATCTTGGGTGAACTATTCATCCAACTGAACTGTTATACATAACTTTAAAAAAAGTCAAATGAAAAGGCAATTCTTGTCATTTCATAAAGGATTCTATCCTGTATGCCACGTTGTGTACGCATTTGCAACTCAACCAGACTCACACCAAGCACACGTGTCAAAAATCTCCACTCAGACCTTTTTTTTTTATAAGTCCCTAAACTAAACTTCTGCGCAAAACAAGCATCTTGGCTATATATAAAAACATAATAATAAAATTAATATTAAACGTCAAGTAAGCAAAAAAAACAAAAAGCCGTTTACATTAATGGCCACCCTGTCTGACACCCTGTTTCAATAACCCTTAGCTTATTTACAATGATAAGGACGGTGCATATTGTTTCAGAGAAGAATAGAAATGGAGCATCAAGTCTTATCCAGCACATACTAGAAGCTGAGTTTCTTGGAAGCCCACTAAAACCAGAGCAGTACACTAGTCCCGAAGTGCACTTGGCAAGTCCTTTTCTTAGCAGATGCCTTAGGCAAATTACCCTGCTAACCCTGCCCCCCCCCAACCCCCTCTCAAGTGACAGTAAAACAGATGACACTGTCTTTGCTATGCCTATGATCGGAGCGCAAAACTAGTATGGTAGTTTTCCTAAAAGACTGAATAAATAATAATATTGAGAATCATATTGAATAAATTTGTTTATATCTGTGCAAGAAAAAAAAAAGATGGAAGAAAAGACATATTGCAACCTTTTTGTCCCTTTCGGATTGTGTCCTATGATGACACAGCATCAAGCTCTTGCTATAAAGATCCAGGCGCTGGCATATTGCTGCAGAAATAGAGGATGATTTTACACCGCTTCAGTCACTCATGGTCCCGAGTCGACAAACTCCACCTTCGATTGCCAGTGACTGTCCGGCCACCGCCCCAGGAGGAAGTCTGGATATGTGAGTCTGGCAAACAGAGAGAGAAACAGAGTGTTTACAGGATCAAGAATGAGTGTGGCGGGAAATCACACAGCTGTCGGATGGTGGGAGCGAGGTGTCCTCTTCACAATCAAAGGCAGCTGCCGCCCATCTCTGGCACGAGCCCTGGTCGTGTTCTCTGACAGGCTACGATAAGCGGCCCTTGGGGAGCCAGAAGCAGACAGCTCTCTGTCCATGTGTGAGAAGAAAGCACTGGTATTATCCCAGAGTGCCCCGGGCCACCTGTCGCTAACACTGCTCCATTACGGGAGGACACGCGTACGGTAAAAGTCAGTGGAAAACTGTGACCTCTCTCGGCACATCGGTGTGTGTCAGTTATTGTAGTGATCCATTTCTCACTCCCACACTCTGCGTGACTTCCCAGCACAGGCTCAGGAGGATTACTGGCAAGTTAGGAAACAAAAATTCTAAACTAAATCAAATAAATTATAAAACACCACACAAACAAGCAAAAAACTGCTCGGTGAAATGATATAATAAGCAACCTATCAGAAACAAATGAATAATACAATTTGAAAATAAATTTAAATATAAATAAAATAGTGCCGTCGAACGATTTATCGCAACGTTTTTTGTTTACATGATATACGTGTGTGTACTGTGTATATTTATTATGTATATATAAATACACATGCATGTATATATTTAAGAAAAATATGTTGTTTGTATATAAAATATATTTATAAATTGTTTAAATTATATGAATATAAATATATGCATGTAAATGCGTTCAAAATATATGCATGCATGTGTGTGTACTTATATATCATAATAAATATACACAGTACGCACACATATATTATGTAAACAAAAAATTATGTGGTTAATTGTCATTAATCGATTGACAGCACTAAAATAAAAGTATGATATAAATATATTATAGGGTTAAATTATTTCTGCAATGTAGAATTCAAAGACACCATGGAATCCACTAATAAAAATGGAACGTAAAGCATAAAGTTGCAGAATTTGTCAAATTTTGGATGAACAAATCAATCTTCCTTTATATACGCTGATTGCATTGTTCAAATACATGGCTACAATATTCTGGACTGTAGAGTTCTGTCAAATCAAAAAGCATCTTTAACAATTTTTTTGTGAAATAAATGTATCTGATACATTCTGAATGCTCAAAACATTCATGTATTCCTCTAGGATGCCTCTTCAGTAGATGTAAACTCTGCACCACAATTCTAGGGGTGGTTGTGACAGGGAGTAGCTAATGTGTTCTGAGTGGTTTTCAGTGCTATACTATGTGGTTACCAGGGTGCCCAGGGTGGTTGCTTATTGGTCCAAGTCTCCATGATATTGTGGTCCACAACTATATGGTTCAGGTCTCCCCTACAATAGAAGTCTACAGGCAGTCTAAATATATTTTACAGTGGTTTAAAAAAGCAATAAGAATTCATAAAACAAAAAATAAATATTATTATACATAAATGAAATATATATATATATAATTTAATGACTTACTTAAAGTAATAAATAAAATAGAAATCCTGCCGAGTTCATGCTACATAAAATATGATGGTATATTTATTGTTTTGTCAGTTTAACATGCTATGAAAAAGGAACTGTAAATCCTCTGATCATCAACCCTAAATCTGACTTATTCTTCTTATATATGACAACAGTGTTTTAAAGTTGAACATGTTTCAGTCTATTCTGTTTTATCTGGAATAAGTTCACATGTGGTTGGGATTACCACTGCTGGAAATAATTATGAAGTCTTAACGCAACCTGGAGATTAGACGCAATTCTGTGTGGCAAACCAGAGATTCACTGACTTGAGATGGACATCAAGATTCAGCCAAAAATTTAAGCAGTTGGATATAATCAGAAAACAGCTTTGTTTGGGAGACCAAAAATATGCCATTAAAATTCTTTCTTAATTGCCATGTAACAAAATGTGTGTATGATGTGTTAAAGAGCTGAAAACCAGAATGTTCAAACCAGAAGTGGGGCCTCAGTGCAGAAACAGATCTATGACAATGACCATGCTTCAGCTGTGGTTTTCGCATACTATTTCGCTCTCAACCACAATGTGCCATCCCTCGTTTAAAGAGGCTAAGTGGAAAAATAGAAAAGCGAGTAGTGACACCGATTAGTCAACAACCAGAGCGGGAAGCAGAGGACATGAGAAGACTAGTTGCTCTCCAACAGCAATGATCCATGCGGATTTGGGAATTGAGCTGGAAGGTTTGAAATCTTGCCATCCCATTGCTCTAGTTGAAAAAAACGTGTAATACACATTCCAGGCTATCTATTGGATAACATGTTTGTCAGAGCACCAAACACAGAGGCTCATCCGTGTCCTAAGTGTACACAGTTTCATGGCCACAGATATCCTGTATACACAGCAATAATTTTATGCTGTGCAGTTTAACTTGACTGAAGGTCATGGATCAGACGGACATCTTACAAATTAGACAAGTTTTTTTTTAAGTATTAAAAATAAGACAAAAAATTTAATTAAATTAAATTTAAAATTAATAATTTTTTTATTACATTACAATGTAAAAAACTAAACAAAACCTAAATTAAATAAACAAAAATTAAATTAAAATTAAATAAAATTAAAAAAATAAAACTGAATTAAAGCCCAACATAGCAACTGTGTTAACAGATATTTAAACATAATTTGTTGAGAAGTTTTGGAGCTAAATACGTTTGCTAGTTTAAGAGATTCATCAATGCCAGGCATGAAAGCCAAACAGCTTGAAGAGCCTCTGCTTCCAGCCAGGCTGCGTTGACAATAGACTGGATAAAGCGTACACTGGCTCCTGCAAGAACTGAGTGGAGCCCCTGTTCAGAACACAAACCCAACAAAAGACTATTCTAAAACGGGTCAATGCACACCTCCAGACGCGCTCTGAGCTACTAGCGTGAATAGAAACGGTTAAAACGGCACACACACTCAAGGAGCTGCGGACTGTGTTCTATCTCGCTGAGCTGCCAGTCAGCTCTGTGCTTTCATCTCATCAGACACACACACACATACACAGCGGCAAAATGCATGAAGGAATGAGAGGAATGTTTCTGGAATGGTACAGGAATGAGTTGGTGTCTTTCTGCTGCAAGGTTTCCTTAGAGTCATCAGACCTGTCACAATCCAGCAGCGCTGTTCATTCTGAACAGCTTCATTTTCTAAGTAGCTGCAACCCATTATATACCACGCATTAACTGAGTATACTAAAATGAAAAAGTATATTAGTAGGCATTTGCTGTGTTCCACTGCTCACTTCTTGGGCACAAGGACTTTTGCAATACTTTAATAATAATTAAATAATACAAACAAACATTAAAAGTGATGACTGTACAAGAAAGCACTGCTATTACAGTTGATCACACATAAATAAAACCTTTTTAAATAAAAAATAAAATAATTTAAATAATAATAAAAAAAAAAAAGGTTAATTGTTCATTGAGTTCTGATGTAGGAACTTCTTACCCTGGCTTTACTGTCCTGGGCAGACATGTATCCCACACACATGCTCTCTGTAGTATGGCTCCATAGAAATTCCACTGTGAATAAAAGAGAAACCAATAAAATAGTGTATTTGTATCATTTATACACTAATAACTTTTATATATACACTTGTATCTGGAAAACTGCTTTTTTTAAAAATCTATTTGAAACTCGTGGTGAATTAGCCTTCTGAGTTGGCCTGCAAATTGAAGTCAAGATTGAACAATTGATCAACAGAACAGACAAAGACTGATATTGAAAAGTACATTTCATATCTGTCTCAAATGTGTTCTTTCATTGAGTGTCAGTTAAATCATAACAATGCCTTTATTCTCTGAGGCCAGACCACACTTTGAGACCTGTTTATTCTGCTATTTGTGAACGCAGGGAGCTGCCATGTTTATCCCTGGATGTTTAAACAAAGACGCCTGGAAAAACAGTCAGCATCTTTAGACAAGAATGTGAGGGAGGCATCAGAAGAAAAAATGGGGGGAAAAAAACAACATTATGAATGGCTTTCAGGGAATCTTCAGTGACCCAGATGTTCCTCAAAAATCTTCTGTCACTGCATTTTTGTCCTGATGTTATAAAAACAAACCTTTTTATGTTACATAATTTAAAAAATATTTTAAAAGAAATATATTTAAAAATTACTAATTTTGTATGAATTACATACATATACATATATACACACAAATGTTGACATTGACATAGAAGTTTTTTTTTAAATTGGCATATTAAGATATTAAAATGATTTCTGAAGGATCGTGTGACACACACACACACATATATATATATACCCAGCAGAGCCTGGATGTCTTCAGAGCGCTGGGCTTCTCCACATGTGCAGCACCTCAGAACAATCACCCCACCCAGAACACAGTCCTCGCCAGCCAGGAACGGGGAACCTTAAACACAAACAAGCCAACTGTATTTCAACCATGACCCTCTTTCCACTACAATCAGTCTATTTAAATGTGAAGTAGAAATGAAAGCACGGTGGAGGCATCTAAAAAAATCCAGCGATTCGGTCAATGATTTATTAGTTATGCTCTGTTCTGAGAAGTTAATGAAATGAGCGGAAAAGCCATACATTTCCGTACTTTTCCCTGCCAACCTAAACGACTGAAAACAATTATTCTTTCCAAAGCTTTTGTTTTATTAACCAAATGAGAAAAATTGGGAGCAAAGCCACTTTTCGCTCTTTAATAGGTTAATGATGGAATGAGTTATTTCTGTAACCCCTCACGGAGCCCTGATAAAGGGACTCTGTTGAGAAACGCATACTTTTCCAAAGAGGAAAAAACAAAAAAAAAGGTTTTGAGCTGCAAAACGGGCTTCGAGCCCATTCAAATGATTACATCTCAAAACCAAAGGAGTGCTGGACGCAATCTAGGTTTGAAGCACTCAAGCATAACACATCAATCCACAGGAGGGAAGAGTTTCAATTTCACCTCATATAGGTGCTCGGTTTATTGATTTTGCACATCGTGTTGGGTTCAGCTTGTTTACACAGAACACGGCTCTTTTTATGACACCTCTCAATTAAAACCCTTCAATGAAAACCTGGATGGCCTTCACACAGAACACATCTTAACACCACACTTCAAAAGACATTTTTAAATAGATCTTTATCCAACTTTCCATTAAAAAGCCTTTTATTCTTTTCTTCTGTTTCATCCCCACAGTTCGATAAAATTTATTACAAAACTTTCAGAAACTCTTGATTCTGATTGGTTAGTCACAGCATCCTTGCAGTCAAATGGTATAAACATGGTGGCACTCCACAGTCTCTTTGTTCTCACATAATAAAATTATTTCAAATTTGATCAATATTTCAGGTCTTCTTAACTTATTTAATGCATAGTCATCTGGTCATTTTCAAAAACGGAATAATTTGTCCAAAACAGACACAATGCAACACGACAAAAGGCAATAAAAGGTATCTTTTTCTATATTAATCAGAGACAGCAATACACGTTGATCAACAACAGATTCTATTTTTGGACTGTTTTCTATTTCTGTGAACTTGCGGCTGACAGCTTAATGATTATCTCATGTATGTCTGCGCACAATATTTAAGTTCAATAGCCGAATATTATGACAAAGGATACTTTACATTAGGCAAAACATAAAAAATAAAAATAAATTAATAAAATGGAAACATACTAGGTATTCTAAATAATGTTCAAAATGTTTTAAATTTCATCAATTTAATTTAGTGCTGTCACACAATTAAATCACATCCAAAATAAAAGATACTTACATAATGTATTTGTGTACTGTGTATATATTTATGTATATCTAAAGACACACACACATACAGCATATATTTAAAAAAAAATATTTACATGTATATATTCATTTTCATATGAATTATACCATATATAAATATATTTAATATATAAATGTAACACATTTTTCTTAAATATATACATGCATGTGTATATTTATATATACATAATAAAAATGCACAGTACAAACATTTTTTTGAATGCGATTAATCACGATTAATCATTTGACAGCACTAATAATTATTAACATCCATTTTGCTGCAAGTGTAAGACAGAAATGCACTTGCAGAGAGAGACTCCACCCACACACTCTTCTGATTGGCTATGACTTAAGAATGGCTTGGATTTGTCACCATGTCTCTAGAATATCACCTCACTGGATTTAGTTATTATACGGTGCAAGATCCATCCAAGACCTGTTTGCAATAGTGCAGATTATACATAATACTTTTTGATATTCTCTTTCCCTATAATAAAATAATCCACTGTTTTGTTTTGGATATTTATGTAGATTTACACATCTCCCAACAGTTGTGGATTTCCGTGCAACAAAACTATAAAGGTCACAGGCCAAAACCAGCAAATATTCCCACATGTATTTTGTGTGCTACATTCAATAAGAAATCCAAGCGGTCACCCGATTTCACAAGCCCAGAAAGGGAACCAAATGAGCAAAGCTTCTGAACATGAAAGCAAGCGACATCTTCAAATGCCCTGTCAACAGAGTATTTATGGCAACTGAAAATAACTGTGGCCAGATAAATATGATTTAACCAAAAACTTGTGGAGCCCATTCAAAAGAATGTTATTGATCCACAAATCCAAACAAATAGGGGAAAAAAACGTTGTGGCTGCTGAATTTCTACAGTGCTCATTTCCAGTCAAGCAAGTTGTTAATGATTTTGTTGTTCAGTTTTAACTCAGAGCTGCTCTTACTCACTCATACTGTGATGAAGTGACACTAGCTTGCTGAAGGAGAGAGAGGGAGGGAAAGAGAGTCTCTGAGAGTCACTCACTGATGAATTTGTTTTGCATAGCCTCCAGTAGGGCCTGGTGTGCGTTTTCAGTCTGCATGGCAGTAGAGCACTCTCTGGCCAACATGGTGCGAATCAGATGCTCTCCAGAGCCTGCAATAATGAAGACAAGAACCATGTTTAATAATCAGTATTTATTGTTATTTGACAAAAAAACAACATATTACATAAATAAGTGCATTGGTCCAAAACACTGACACTAAAAAAAAGTCTTACTAACACCAAACCTTTGAATGGTATTGTATAAATTTAAATAGGATATATAGTAAATAGATTTGTCAGACTGATGGAAGACAGGTTGAGTTTATGAATCATCTCGAACAATTAATTAAAACAAACCACTCTCAAGAGTCACGTTAAAAAAATACAGTTATGAACAAACTCTTAGTCAAAAGTTTGGAAAAAGTAAGATTTTTTATATTTTTAAAACATTTTTCTTACGTTCATCAAGTCTGCATTTATTTGATCAAAAATACAGGAAAAAATAATGTTGTGAAATATTATTGCATTTTCTATTTTAATATACATTAAAATCAAATTCATTCCTGTGATGCAAAGCTGAATTTTCAGCATCATTTCAGTGTCACATGATCCTTCAGAAATCATTCTAATAAGCTGATTTATTATTAGTGCTGGAAACTGTTGTGCTGCTTAATATGTTTTGGTACCTGTGATATTTTTTGGGGGGGATTTTTGAATGAATAAAACATTAAAAAGAAGAGCATTTATTTTAAATAGAAATCCTTTCTAACAATATACACTACCATTCAAAAGTTTGGGGTCCGTAAATTTTTATTCTATTTTTATTTAAAAGAAAGAAAAAAAAAATTAAGCTAGGATGTGTTAAGTTGATATGAAGTGATGGCAAAGATTTATACTGTTAGAAAAGATTTATATTTTTAATAAATGCTGTCCTTTACAACTTTTTATTCATCAAAAAATTCTGAAAAACAGTACTGCAGTTTCCAAAAAAATATTTGCCATCACAACTTTGCCAACATTGCTAATTCTAATAATAAATCAGCATATTAGAATGATTTCTGAAGGGTCATGTGACACTTTAGACAGGAGTAATGACTAATGGAAATTCAGCTTTGTACCAAAAAAATAAATTATATTTTAAAGTATATTAAAACAGAAACCCATTATTTTAAATGGTAAAAAATATTGCACAATATTACTTTTTACCCTGTAATTTTGATCAAAATACAGCCTTGATGAACAAAAGAAACATCTTTAAAAAATATTACAAATCTTACTGTTTCCAAACTTTTGACTGGTAGTGTATATATAAAATGATATGATATAAATTATACTATATAATATATAGATATAAAACATAGCACAACCTCCTTTCTACATTCCGTGAATTATGCATTTATCACTTTTACAATACCTAGGTACTAACCCTGAACCTATACCTAAACCTAAAGCATTAACGCATGTAGTTATTTTGTACTACAAATCCTTTATAGGGCAAGAACACTGTAAGCACATTCCAACTACTGTATTTGTACTATAAAATAAAGTATAACAAAAATAAATAAATAAAATTAAATGGGATTGACAAGTCAGGTGTCCCCACAGGAACAACGTTAAAAGAATGTATAAAAACAGTTAGACGCTAAAGGCTGTCACAGTCATTTGCCTTTCAAAGGCGAACGTGTACAGCAGCCAGTTTTCAAAAGGGAGGGAGTGTAAAGAAATGCCTTGAACACAAAACGTCTGGCAACCGTTCAAGCCTAAGAAACCATAAAGCCTTAAGAAAATAGCTGTGTTGTTTCTGTAAACACAAACGCGGGCCTCGTAAAATATCAGGTAACTACAACAAAACTATGTGCGGGGGTTGTTGCCATGACAATTAGATGCTAATTTCTTTTCTGTTCTTCTTTTTTTGTTGTTTTAACAAAAGAACGAACAAACGACTGGCTCCACCGTTGGCTCAATATTTTCAAGTTACCGTAAACCCTTGCGTTCTCTCTGGAGAAATGGACGTTACTGGCAACAATACCACAAGTTAACAGTTAATTTAACAAGCAAACAGTGCCATGATAGCGCAAACTCAATTTCCAGTGGAAAGTAAATAAAACACAACAAACCAGAGATGGCATGAAACGGCCAAACGTAGCGAAAGGGATCAACACCGACTCGCCTTTCACCCTCAGCAAAACCGCAGCGAGCGCTGCACAGGCTAACAGGGTTGACCTGAGAGAAAGCGAGCTCTTTGTGTCAGTTTGAAGCCAGAATGATTGTTTTTCTCCTCCTTTTGATAGGAACGCCTTTTAAGTTGGGAAATGAAAAGCAGGTGCACCGCTGGAGCGCACACTCGAACGGCCTGTCCTCACCACCATGCGTTTTCAATTCTGAGAAGGATGAAAGAGAAATGCATGCTGAAATGGCCATGGGGGGAGAAGGTGATAAAATGTGTGATTCTGCTTTTGTTTTTGGAATGGCGGACGATCAAAAACAAAGAGGCACAAAACACAATGTGAGTTTCGTGCCTGTGGCACGAGTTTGTGTGATTATAAAGTGAAAACGTCAACAGGGAGCACACATGTAAAACAGCGCTCGTAATATTTTTAGACCTGTTGAATCAAGCAATAGTGTATATCTCACGGAACCTGTCAAGAACATGCCTGGGTAATATTTCCCATCAAAATCAATAAAAAATTGAGAAATTGTATAAGAACACTTGGATAATTGCCATTAAGATTAATGTGAAACACCAAAAAAAGTGCTTTAGTCCTAAAAATAAATGTTATGTAAACTAAAAATCACTAATTATATATATATATATATATATATATATATATACATACATA
>JAUMHE010000062.1:15392070-15406822 GCA_032359235.1 Enteromius mattozi | reverse complement strand
TAATTATATATATTTATATATATATATATATATATATACATAAATACATACATATATATATATATATTTTTTTTTTTTTTTTTTTTTTTATGAAAAAGCCAAAAATTACAAATACAATCAAGCAGCTTAAGACCAAGCAAAATCTCCTAAAAAGCATGTGTGATCAACATCACCGGCAACTTCTTTTCTTTTAACCAGAGGAAGTCTACATGCTGCACCCCTGTGCAACATGCCAAGCCTGAATGAATCCCAGTCTCTATTCAATGGGCCAGGTGTGTTTTCACTGAAGGGCTCAGGCCAGGCCAAAGGTGCTTTCACACAAGGGTGCCGCAGGACAAAGGATGAAGGGAAAGAAAAGAAATATGGCCTTCATCATAGTATAACACTCTTTGGAAGTTGTGTAAGTGATTATGGCATGGGGACGCATATTAACAGAGGCTACAGTTTGACAATTCAAAGCCAACCAGGGCTTTTTTACAAGGTGTCTGGTTGTTAAAAGCAACGTCGTTTCTTGTGAAATATTATAATAAAGTTAAAAGGTGCAGTTATGCTGAAAAAGTTATTGTACCATGTCTTGGTGGTTAACAAAGTTAGTGCAAATTTACTGCACAGAATATGGAAGACGGAATAAATTAAACGTTTAATACATGTAACTTCAAAGTATTGCACAATGCACTTATCATGGCCATATCAGGTATGTGCACATATAATTCAATCCCTTACTGCCCCATCAAAATAAGAAACAGCTATGGTATAAAACTATTTTACACATAATTATTTATAATTTGCATCACTCTTCAAAAGCTCGGGGTCAGAAAGATTGTTTTTTATGGAAACGAGTCTCTTATCTTCACTAAGGCTGAATTCCAAAATTAAGTAAAAACTGTAATATAAAATATTCTTACAATATAAAACAACTTCAATCCATTTTTGTATATTTTAAAATGTAATCCTGCCCAATTAGCAAAGAAGCTAAAAAAATGTATGAACAAATACTGTTATTAGTTGCTAAAAGGATATTTATATCCAAAAAGCATATACTGTGCGCACATCAAAAGAAGTGACGTGTTGTGATGTGACATATAAACCCAAACACAGATTTTATCTTTACTTTAATACCTCCTATAGCTTTTATTCAAACACAATCGTCTCTTCCCCTTCCATGTCTAGCCATGAAAAAAAATCTGTCCTTTATCATGATTGCTTTAAGAAATCCAGACATCCTCTATGGGCACAATAGACATGCATGTTTGCATGTGTTGTACGGAGATGTGAATCATGTCTGTGGCCTATTGATTTGGGCACAGTGAATATAAGAGAGAACATCTCGTTTTATTCATGTGACAGAAAGCATTAGTTTAAAACATGAAGTGCACGGCCTTGGGCCCCGCTCACGGCAGGAATCCCAAGTAAAGCAAAAAATCTTTTTTGCTCTTGAAATATGTCCCTACTAAGCAACTGGCTAATGGCATTAAGATGTTGGAAAGGATTAGGGATGGGTACCGAAACTCTGTACTTAATCGGTACCGGTGCTAAATTATAAAAGACAGAAGTATCGATAAGCTGTGACGTTAACGGTTCTGCTATCGGTACTGCAGAAAATAAATACATTTCCTATTTATTGCTAAATAATCGTTACCTAGCATATTTTAACCTTTTCTAATTTACGATAATATTAAAGACATTTGCCTGCACTTGTTATTGGCAATCTCATGCGCAAAATGTCCGTCTGTTCTGGACATAGGTTCCGCAGTACACAGAGCTCACGCACACACAACACGAAAGCTCATGCTTAATAGAATGACGATGGCAGAGAGAACCAAACGATCTAAAGCAGTGGTTTTCAACTGGTTTGGCCTTGGGACCCACAGTGTTCCATGGTCATCAAGCCGCGACCCACTATATATACATATATATACACATATACATACACATACATATATATACACATATACATACATATATATAGAGAGAGAGTTAGAAAATAAAAACAAAGCAAATTTATGCACGCAACGAACACGGCATAACATCTGGCAGGACAGGATAGTTCGCTTTTCTGAGGTGAGAGACATTTTATTTCATAACCAGTTACGAAAATAACGATAGAATAATGTCACTGACAATAAACCAGTTAACATCTGACCGCAGACACTGAATCGGGACAGCTTGTTTTTACTTATTAAACTGCATTTGACAGAAGAACGGCTTTCATGCACGTCTTTTAAAATAAAAAATCTCGCATAAGAAAACATTTATAATTACTTATGCTAGCAGTCTACCAAAATAACAACATAAACATCACATAAGGTCTCTCTAAATTAGTATGTTATAATAATGTTAATAATTTAATAAACACATTTTGGTTACATTAAAAATAGTCATAAATATTTAGAGTATTTTTTTCTGCAGTAGCCTAAATAAATTTTAAACACTAAAAATGCCTTTACAGTACTGCATTTACAAATAGATGGATAATAACACTATGCTTATTAAGAAATAAAGCAGAGATAATAGAAAACAGGGAAAATTAAGATATAAAGCAGAGCTTACATAAAACTTAATTTGTAGTGATGAAATACGTTCACTTTATTTATTGTACAGTGCAAGAGGTTCCCTGGGCGCCGCAGCAATGGCTGCCCACTGCTCTGGGTGTGTGTTCACTGTGTGTGTGTGGTTGTTCACTTCTCACTGCTGTGTGTGTGCACTTGGATGGGTTAAACGCAGAGCTCAAATTCCAAGTATGGGAAACCATACCTGACCACATGTCACATCCTCAAAAACAGTTAACTAATTTATGTGAATGTGTTCTAATAAAACAAACATTAGCCAAAGCTGATTGTTAAGCTGCATTTTGCAACTTTTTTGGTTAAAGCTGCAGTTAAAAACTGTTAGTCCTCTTGCAGCCTACCTGCATGTCCCGACTGTAACCACTGTCCATTCTTTTACAGGAAAATAGTTATTTATTTGTTTTACAATTATTTGTTTTGTTTGTGTAATATTGGCTTAAACATTGGTGTTTGTTAGGCTACAGATTATTATTTTACATTTTAAAAAAATATGTTCTCAATTAGTTTCTTTATTATTATAATTTTTTTTCATATTAAAAACACAACAAAAAGTACCGATAAGAGTATCGTTAAAGTACCAGATCGATAAGTGGTATCGATAAAAGTGGTAATACCATTAAAACCTTAACGATACCCATCCCTAGAAAAGATTGTCATCTACATTAGGGCCAAAGAAAGGAGACAAATTGCAAATGTTTCTAGCTACAAATCAAATATTTTAATCAGGACTGAATTTGTGCACAAATTTCTTAAACAATGGTTGACTGAACCTGTGCAAAACCTGTCAAAAAGCAGTAAATGTACAGTAATGTCACACTAATATGACTCCAGTGTTTTTGATACCTGAGGTACTCACAGCTGTAGAGTAAAGGCTGATGTCACGGGCGTTTTCAGCCCAGCAGCCACAACCATAGTGAGCAGCCTGAGACACAGAAACATTTGAAGAAACATTTTGAATAGAGTATCTCTGCTGCAGCAAATACATTTTTTTTTTTTATGATTATGCATCCAACTCGTTTATTAGTTAATGTTTGCAGCATACAATTCTGGGTAACACTTTATTTTTTGGATCAATTCTTCATTATTTTTTATTAGCATGCATATTGGCTGTTTATTAGTATTTAAAAATCAAATATTAATATCTTATCCAGCACATTACCATATTTTAGATCCCGTAATCGTACCCCATTCGTAAACTTAACAACTATCCTATAAACTATTAATAATTAGCAGAGTTTGTTCAGGGAAAACTCCTAGTTAATACTGAATATGTGTTCCCTATTCTGAAGTGTTACCCAATACGGTTTAAAAGTCTGGGGTAAGATTTTTTTTCTTTTTTTAAGAAATCAATACTTTTATTCAGCAAAGATGCACTAAATTAATCAAAGGTTGCAGTAAAGGTTTTTACATGGTTACAAATAATAATAATAATTAAAAATCCTAATTTCTATTATTCAAAGGATCCTAAAATAAGTTAATGGTATTATACCACCAACATATTAAGCAGCACAACTGTTTCCAACACTGCTAATAAATTGTGGTAATATTTTACAATTTCAGAGTTTACATAACTAATTATTATTAATGATTAAGTAATTACAAAGATTTTCACTGTTTAATAAAATAAATGCAACCTTGAGCATAAAAGACTTCTCTCAAAAATATACAATAATTTAAAAATCTTACAGACCCCAACCTTTTGAACAGTAGTGTAACAATCCATTGTTAATAAAAAATTTTGTTGTGCTAAATTTTTTTGCTTAGTATGAATAGGCCTTTATTATGAAAATCAAATTATGCTATAATACAAGTGAATACTATTAATGGTAATTACATTGAGAATATAATATATTATAGTAATAACAGTAATTCATATTTATTAACAGGTTTTTCTTAATCACTACATCACTGATATGCTTATTTATTGTATAACATGATTAAATAGAATATGCTCAGACTTAGAAGCAAATCAAAGGTCACCTGTCCCACTCGACCCGGGTGTTTCATGGCCAGGCCTCCGCTGGAAACAGCAGCTGCCACATTCCCTTCCCGATCCACCACGACCGCACCAACCGTGTCCAGACAGGCCGAGTTATTCTCCTCACCTTCCACCATGATGTCTCCTACTGGCTCCAAGCAGCCAAAATCATTCTCCTGCGCACAAAATTGCAATTCAATTAGACTTTCCCAACGTGCTCACTGAAATTAACCAGCACTTTTATGCAGCCTAACATCCTGACATTATTTACACAGTGAAATCAAAAATAAATGTAAGTGTCAATGTATCTTCATGCTAAACCAGGGGCCAAAAAAGAGGAACAAAGAGGCTGTGGTTACTGGCAACAGCAAAAAAGGCACATATCCAAAGCCCAGAATAATACTAGACTGAAACACATTGAACATTGCTTCTCTTGCAGTATTTTTTTTTCTTGTCTATAAAATTGGCTTTCAGACTCAGCTGGCTACCATAACCAAACTTGAACTCTCTGACAAACCTGGGAACTGTAATACTTGTCGCTATCTAACTTGAGCAAATAAAGCCCAATTACATATCAGCGTCTGAAAAATGATCCTCGTGCTCTCATTTATAATGAGTAAAGTGGTCATTTTTAAAGAACTGTTTTCATTTGCTGATTGCTGTATACTTTGGAAAGAGCGTTGATGTGGACTGAAAGACTCGTAGAACTGTTTGACAAATTGGCCGTTCTTGAGAAACTGCGGAAGGGGACAGGATGACTTATAATTTATTATTCCATCTTCCCATGAACAGAGTGTCACTACTGGGCCATGGATCCTCTGACCTCGGCTGATTATTATGTGCAATAACTTTCTAAAATATGAGCGAACAGAATGTTATTATTATTGATCTCACCATCAGCGATAAATCTGACAAAATCAACTCCAGCACAACATCTGCTCACAGACCTTTCCAAAGGGGAGCATCAATTTTCCTCTCTTTTATGGGTAGCTGTTTATATAACCTTTATGTCTTAAAAACTGATTTTGCTTTGTCTCTATTTTTGATGTGTCATGAAAGCAAGTTGGTAACTGACTTGAAAGAAGTTGAAATTTTTCATCTTTTTCTTTAAAAAAAAAATCAAATATATACATATATATATACACACACACATATATATACATATACACACACACTTTTGGATCAATAAACTCCCAGTTGCTCACAACTCCATTTCATAAAAACTTTTCAGGCAGTTTTTCATGTCATGCCATCATTTAACAATACTCACTGAAATTAGATATTAAGACTTAAGGCACTGAATTCCATCACATTTCTAAGTCTGAAAACATGGGTGGCACTAGGGCTGGGTTTCCGGGGCATATGCCCTGAATAGATTTAGTTAACCCCCAAATGTTTTTTAAGCACCTTGCCTTTCACCCCAAGTTTATGTCTGGCCATTTGTGGTTTTTGCAAAAGTATTCTAAGACATAAACCTTTACGAACTTCTGCAAATCCAGACATTACTTTTCTTCTCAAAATCCCTCATCGTGTGAACTTCTATAAGTCTAAACAGCATTCAAAAACTCGAGGCAAGACATAAAACACAAAATTCTAAGATTCCATAATATTCCCAAGTTTCCCAAAATTGTGGGAAAAACCTTCAATGCTAAAGTCATGTTTCTAAAAGCACGAGTGCACCCACCCACATAACAGAAATGACATCTTAGTTCTGCAAAGCACTTTAAATGCGTTAAAAAAAAATGAATGAGAACCCATAGACCCCAGGCTATCCATGCGATACAAATGCATTTCATCCCCAGTAAAACAATAAATATGGCACTTATAAAATCAAACAAACCACAGGCCACTTGAGAGGAGACTGGGGGATGTGTTGTTATCTTAATGACCATTTAATGCACAGCTCTGGAGAAAAGTCTTTACTGAACTGAACTGAAGGAAGAAAGACCATGTGGCATCCCAGAGGCACAGATTATTCATGCAGACAGAGCCAACAGCAATCACTTACTTCAAACCGATGCTATCTTTAAAACAAACCATACAAGGTTCGAACACCGAACATGAATACCGCATACACCAAACCAAGTTAGACAGCAACGTATTTGTCTTTCCTGTCGAATAACATTTTCGCCCACATTTTCAGACACTGTAATTTGCAACTAATGACCCTGGAGTGACCCACGTTTCACTTTCTCGTCGGGACCACACAAGCATCACATCGTGGACGGATCTGCGCTGGAACCCATTTTCCCTCGACACCTGCATTCCATGTGTACCTGTCAAATCGCTTCCTTGAAAACCTACCAAAAAAGTAGGAGAGATGCTAACATGTTCAAGCACATTACAGGAAATAATTCGGTGAAATAACTTCAAGATGTGGGGGCGGGAGATCGGGCGGCAGGGTGGATGTGGTGCTGAAGCACCATGATCTCAAGTCACATCGAAACTCCTGTCCAAAAACTCCATGAGGCCCCAATCACCAAAACCTGTGATTTTTAGTTTCTTTAAAATAAGATATCAATGGTCCATGCAGGGTCATTAAACATTAATCTCTTTAAAGAGATTTAAATTTACATTTTATTATCATTTACTCAACCTCAAGTTGTTCCAAACCTGCATATATTTTTTTCTTCTGCTGAATACAAATTAAGATTTTTTAAATCAAACAGTTGAACATTCTTCAAAATATCTTCTTTAAGTTCCACATTAGAAAGAAACTCAGTTTGAGGTGAAAAAATTACTTTTTATTTTTAGATGAACCACCTTTCGTAAGCTGAAACTAAAATTATATAATAAATATATATAATAATAAATATTATGATTATGTATTGAATCTTTAGCCATCTTCAAGAATCAGCTAAAACACATCTCTTCCATCTTTTTTTTTTACGCTGTAACTCTAGCAATCTCTATTCTAATTCTATTTCTCAAAAAAAAAACTTTTTTCTTGATGTACTAAAATAACAAATATAAATTTATTTACAAAAAAAGTTTTAAAATATATAAATAAAAACTTCTAAAAAAAAAAAAAAATCACAAACACACACAAAATCAAAAACAAAAAATTATGCTGAATTAAATGGCTAAAAAGATCTTTTCCAAGTTGATCTGTTCACATTTACCTGGTGAACTCATGCGTTTCAGGTCAGTGACAAGAAGCTACAAAAGATCGTCAGAGAACTGTGTCACCCAAGTCAAATTCCTTGTGTGCAGTGCCATGTCAGCAGTGCAGTAAGTATACGTAAATGTGTTTCCTGTGATTGTGAGTAATTGAGGTCTCCACGCCCCCCTTCAAGGTCGTCATTACCCGACGGGTTTCCTCCTCTGGGTATATGCGGTGGTTTTGAATTAGAGGACTGAACAGATGCAGATCCTGTTATCAGTCGAGTAATAATGTCAGAGCAAATGCCTCTGCTGCACTGTGTTTAGACCTAATTAAATGTGCTGAACTGAATGGGAGGGTGGAAACCTATAGATCATGAAGCATTTATAGGAGAAACTTGCATATTTACTTGTCTTTTTTTAATCAGGGAGAACGCCTATGCCAAAATTCAACAGCATATCCTGAATTTTAAAGTTTTCCCTTTGATTAAAAAAAACTCTAAAAAGAATCTCTTAACATCAACACTGAACTAGACCTGACAAAGGTCAGAATATTTATGCCGGATAGCCCGCCCACACTGAAATCTCTTTGGTCCTCTCCGCATAACTGTGTATTAAATATCAAATACGGACATCATTTAGATTCACTCACATGTCCACACAATTGTCTTTTCCTCTTTGTCTCAACTTGCTCCGCCAGCTCCATCTTCCTTTTGTTCCTCTTGTAGCCTGACAAACTGAATTCTGTAAAGTGTTGAAAAGGTGTGACAGTCAATAACAGATATTACTCTACTGCCTATCCAAAAAACTGTGTGTGTGTGTGTGAGTGTTTGCCGGGACCCACTAAATGCTGACAACTGCTTTGCTTCTGTGGCCTTATTGCTTTGATTATTAGTATGATCCTTCATGATAACATAGTGCAGCAAGGGTGTGTGTTTGGCGAGGGAGCCTTTATTCACATAATAAATCAGTCTGTTGGTGGAAATGTGGTTGAAATCCTCAAAGTCTCCCTAAATAATGGGACATGTGTTGGAGTGAGGTCATAGTTTTGGCATCAGATAATTTCCAACGCTGAAAACACACACTCTATCTCAGTCTGACACACACACAGCATGGAGCCCTCTATTAAAGTATAGAAGCCGTTGTTTACCAAGTGCTGCATTCCACTCCTGTGAAAATCTCTTAATCAAAGAAAATGAATCAATGAAATTGGCACAATTAAGTCATTTTGCTAAATTTATTTCCTGTTTGCTCTAATAGAGTGAAATAATGGGACTTCTTTTATCAATATCTAATATCCAAACATGTGTCCTAAACTTTATTATAAGTACATTTACAATTTACAAATTTAGCAATTTTTAATTGCTGCAGTCAAGCACACAGCAGAAGCTGAAAGAGGACTCTGGGTGGTCTGATACTCACTGGTGGTCATCTTCTCTGTAGGGCATGCTGGGATACCATGGCTGATGGCCCACTGTTCTGCTCCTTTGCCCACTAAAAAACTGACAAAGTAAACATGTAATTTATTTGTAAGATCAACTTCATCACACTGCAAAGCTTTGCATTTTCTTGTATGTTTCCTGAGTTAATTTTAAACAGTATACACATTACACATTATAACACACTACCTATAAACAAACTAACAACTTTTGTTTCAAAAGTGACTTTTAAGGCTTTTACAGTTTTCCAACATTATATTTCAAGTAAATGCTGTTCTTTTGAACTTTCTGTTTATGAAATTACCCTGAAAAAACTACATACAATATTAAGCACTGTTGAAAACTAAAAATTAGAAATCAGCACATTAAAATTATATATATATATATATATATATATTAAATTGAAATAATATTTCACAAATATTACAGTTTTTTCTGTATTTTTAATCTGATAAATGCAGCCTTGATGTGCATAAGAAACATCTTTAAAAATCATTAAATATCTTCCTGATCACAAATTTTTGAACGGTAGTGTATATATATATATATTATATTTATATATACATATCAAAAATATACAGTACACACGTACAGTAGTATGTAAACTAAATTTTTGTTTTGCAGCCCTAAATAAAATACACTTTAAAAAACATACAAATGAAAAACAACTATTTTAAATGCTGTCTTGGTATCAATAAATGTGGCATGAGTAAATATTTTGAGCCACTTAACAGGTTTTCTATGAATGGTACTTATTTCTTATAGCTAAGACAATAAACTTGCTACATTTGTCTGAATACCATGCACAAAGTTTGTTCAGTCTGGCTGCATTAGGTTCATGCATAATAGTGTATAATCTGTGTATACTGCAATTGATATGCTTATGTTACTTGATTTACAAATGTATTTCCCCTTAGGCATCAATAAAGTATGTTAGTCCATCTATATGTCTACCATAACCAGAAAGCCAACATCAGAGAGCTCGGCTCACCAAGGAGGGATCCTGCCAGCTGATAGCTTCCCCTTCTGAGTTTCACTTAATAGTCTTCTGGCTACCAGCACCGGGTTCTTGATTCCTGATAGAAAGAGCAGCATTAGTATCACTTTCACTCAAGACAGCTTTAAATATGGTAAAAGAAACCATTTGGCTTTCTCATGCGGATCTGTTTTAGAATAATGCAGTTCATTTTAGTTCACTGCACCAAAAAAGCATTCTGAAACAACACTGCGTTAATATCAATGTCAAACTAGATGATTTTTTTGTAGACAAGCAGAATTGTGTTTTGCTTGTTTTAGCAACCATGGCAACAGGATAATGGGGTAATACCGATCCTATTTTGTGCTTGTTTCAAATGTTAAAAAGTACAGATCAAGGCAAAAAACAAGTTACATATTTATAACATGTACATTTGCCATCTAAAGTAAAAAAAAAAATTCTTTTAACCATACATTCTTGCATGTGCAAAATGCATTTAGCCACATTCCCATAAAAGGTTGAGAAGGGTAGAAATATGCTTTTATTTCTTTTGTTTGGAATTCGAATAGCACTTTCACACATGATGAAAAGTGCCAGCTTTGTTAATATTTCCAAAAGCACTCACCACTCAAGGCTCCAACAGCTCCATAGTTTAAGGACTTCCCATCCATGATGCTGGCATCACACTCAATCTCACCAGAGAGGTTTAGGTTGGAACCGGTACCTGCATTGGTGAACGGTGAGTCCTGTAAAGAAACATCAACCTTAAAACTTAAAAATGTGTGTAGATTGCCTGTGAAGTCTGTTATAGATCTTAGTCAGGACAGACTCCATGTTGAATTTTATGCAGATGAAAACAAGGCTGTGAGGTACAGACTTTACAAGGGCATGCAAAATGTTTCTTCAGCTGATAAACTGGCATCAGCATTATTATATCCAAAACTAAACTTTCATAAATGAAATAAGGCTGAAACTGAAAATTACAAATGTTTCGTCACAATTAACTGAAACAGTTGATGTAGTAAAATTATTCAAACTCAAATGAAAACAAAGCTACATAGAAATATTTAGAAAATAATACAAATTATGAAAGGACATGACATTAAATTATTCAAACTAAAAAAAGGTAAAAGCATGAGCAGCTTGAGATTAAGCAAAAGATTTCAAATTGAACATTAAACTACAAGGAACCTGTCATTGTTGTAATTGTCAAAATGTGTATGGCATAATTACTAACAGTTGAGTTAGATATAATTCCTTTTATATATGAGCTGAATTTTGAAGATATAACAACTTACTCTCTTTTTAAGTTAAATTCTGAAGGTATGTTAACTTACTCTCTGTCTTTCAGGACTTAGAGAAGTGTTTTGGAGTTATGTGTGAATGATTAGAGCCAAAAATCATTAGGTTAATAAATAAAGATGTTCCATGAAGATATTTTGTAAATTTCCTCCCTGAAAAAACAGCTAAAACCAGCCTAGGCTGGTTGGATGGTTTAAGCTGGGAGGCCAGCTGGTCTTAGCTGGTCTAAGCTGATCAGCAGGCTGGTTTTAGAGGGTTTGGTCACATTTCCAGCCTGCCAGGCTGGTCTTAGCTGGTTTAGGTTGGGAGACCAGCTGGAACGACCAGCTAAAACCAGCATGACCAGCCTAGCCAGGCTGGGAGACCAGCTAAAACCAGCTACTTCTAGCCTAGGCTGTTTTAGCTGTTTTTTTCAGCAGGGCTACCATAAATATATCAAAAGTAAGTAATATGCATTGATAAGTACTTAATTTGGACAGCTTTAAAGGTGATTTTCCCAGATGATGAATAAATCTCTGTTTCAAAAAATTGACCCTTATGACTGATTTTGTGGTCCAGGGTCACAAATAAAAGCTAATTCAAAATATTACAAATATAATCTGACTTCCATACTATCCAATTAATACCTGAAATGTTTACTTATATGTTTTCTATTTTTCTGAGAGCTTCTATTCAGTCCTACTGGTGTGTTGTTGTGATCCACCATCACCTCTAGCTCTATAAGAGCTGCTGTCACGGCCTCCAGCGCCAATCCTCCAGCTCTGAGCCTGTCCACAGCCTGAAACACATTAAATCACAACTGATGACAGCAGCTCCACGCTTGCCAATACGTAAAACCAACTCAGTGTGCATCCAGTGTGTATTTTGTCCTACTTAGGATTTACAATCTTTATGCAGAAAAGGTCACACTAAACTAATCCATTCAAAACATAAAAATGTGATAATCCAATACAAGAGCTTAAAAAGAAAATAAAGCTGCAGTGTTTTCTACTTGACAAGCTTCAAGCAGAGAGCGTGGAATGGTATATTAAGCCAGGCAGCGGCTCGGGCCACTGCTGGTGTCATGTTATCAACACATAACTCAAATTCCCTGGCACAGGTGTTATACTCAAGCCTGATCCCTTCTTTTCATCCTTTTACACAGCACTTTGGACGGGGAAAAGCATTGCATTGCAGCTTGCCAACCTATGCATTACTGTTACTGCAAGTATCTATTACAATTTTGTATATTGGCAATGTAAGATTCTGCAAAAAAAGTATCTATCTTTCTGATAAAAATGTTACACAATCCTATCAGAAAATCATGCAAACTGAGCAAAAAAAGATAATTGAATTGATGTCTTGTGGAGCTATCGAATGGTTACAGTTCACAGCAACAGTATCACATGCAACTCACCCTCTGGCATGCTCTCTTGCACACATGTTTGTATTCCTTGGCTTTGGATTCTGAATGATACCCTGCCCCTGAGGAGGTAAATCAGCAAAAAACTAATTCATTTAGTTTGTTTTGCACAATGAGGATCTTCAGCTGTTAACAGTCTGTAATTTTGTTAGAACATAAAGTGATATTCTCACGTCTTATGTCTTTTTATTTCCATTTATTTTCACTTTAAGCATTAAAAAAAGCAGTTTGCCAGAAAAGTACATTCAGTATTTAGACAACTTCATGTCATTCCAAACCCATTTATTTTTTTCATTCTTTTTCATACTATGACAGTTCATAGCGACCGTCTTTCAAGCTGTGGAAAGTACAAAAAAAAGTACCGTACACATAAACCTTTATTTTAGGTCTTTAGAAACTATATGATAGGCTAAAACTCGACAGGCCAAATCTTATTCATCAGGACTTTTGTCATTGTTTCTCAAGTATGTTGTAAATGAATGTGGCGTTCTGTTTTGAACGCAGAATGGAGAATGACACTCAAAAGCAGCAGTGGAAGAGAAAACTAAATAAGAACTTAAATTACAGCATGTATGTACAGGCATTTGTATGGCTTCAGAAGACTTGGAATACAGTGCAAAAGTCTTATGGACTTCTTTTACTGCACACATACAATGTTTTGGTCACTTTCAACGCCTGACAGATATGGCCATTATGAAGTGCTGTTATATGTTTGCTTTTTTTTTTAACTCTGTACATTTGTATCCTAGATATAACGCCAAGGTTTGAAATGACATGAGGGTACAAAGACCTATTCTTTTTAGGAAATATCAACATCTAAAATCAATATCAACAAGCCTAATTTAGACCATTATTCAATGAACATGTAACTTGGCCAAAACACAAGTTTATGCAAAGATTTTACATAATTTCCAAAGGGACACGCATTCACCTGCATGCACCAGCACAAAACCCATAGCTTTGCCGTCATGACAGGAGACGGTGCTGTTCAGTGTAGACCCTGAATTGTTTAGTGGAGACACAGTCTCCTTGCAATCTGTCGAGTTTTCTAGATTTTCCATGACCCGTATTCAGTGTAGCTTGCATTTTGACCCATCATTCACACATAACTCCAAAACACTTCTCTAAGTCCTGAAAGCCAAGAAAGACAGAGAGTAAGTTAACATACCTTCAAAACTCAGCTCATATATAAAAGGAATTATATTATATCTAACTCAACTGTTAGTAATTATGGCATACACGTTTTGACAATTACAACAATGACAGGTTCCTTGTACTTTAATGTTCAATTTGAAATCTTTTGCTTAATCTCAAGACTGTTACTTTGGAAAGTGATAACTTAACGTTACCCAGATTATAAACATGCTTTCAGGAACACAATTAACCAAGTAACTAACTGTTTGCTCAAAAAAAAACATATTAAATTCCGTTAATGCTCTTTTTATATGCATAAACTACTGACAAATTCAGTCCTACAAAACAGATGAAAGAATAAAGACTGCCAAACTCACTCGCGTGAAGACTTCAGGTGCAGACGGAAGAAGAGCGTACATCTCCACAGTCATACACACGGCTCAACATCTCTACTTATAAAACACACATACAAATTGCACGAAATTGTGAGTGTAGTTGTGCATGATAGTGATATGATGTGATTATTAGCGGCGCATGTGGTCGCGTCACACCAAAACACTTCCTGGTTCAGTTGCACATGTGACCGTGTGACTGCAGCAGCGGCCCCCAGCGGCAGAGCCATGCACTGCGGTGATTCCCTTCTTCTGTTAGGACAGTTTTTACACATAAAATAAAGCTAAGTTATATACACTACCGTTCAAAAATTTGGGGTCAGTAAGATATTTAATGGTTATTAAAGATGTTTCTTATGCCATTTATTAGATTAAAAATACAGAAAAACCTGTAATATTGTGAAATATTATTTCAACTTAAAATAACTGTTTTCTGTGTGAATATATTTTAAAATGTAAT
>JAUMHE010000062.1:15369888-15390679 GCA_032359235.1 Enteromius mattozi | reverse complement strand
AATGCAGCCTTGATGAGCATAAGAAACATCTTTAAAAACCATTAAATATCTTACTGATCCCAAATTTTTGAACGGTAATGTATATATGTTTAAAAAAACAATTTGTATATTTTTATTAATTTTTAAAGTTACTTAAGATAATACTAATTACTATGAGTATAAAAAACAATGTACATCCATTGTATCTATTACATTACATAGATTAAAATATGAAAAAACGTTTATTCCTTTGCATTGCCCAACAACTTTGTGTACTTCAACAAGACAATAGCACATACAGCACAATCATATTTGACATTGTTTAATCAGTGAATTATCTCAAACATCTATATTGCTGCTTAAACTGTCTTCCATAGGCTACTGATACCGTATTTTGAGTGTTGTCACTCAAATCATTATAATCTTAATATTACTGTATATTTTGCACATATGTATACACACAACCACACATACTCTTGAATTTTTAAGAAGTCTTGCCCATTATACTAATGTTAAACATGATGTCAATAGATTGATAAAACATGTTATGTCTGTAAAATTAGCAAGTAAATTTATTTCATCTTCTTGTCTGGTTTCAGATCAGAACATAATGAACAATAAACAGAAGACAGAAAACATGGGCACATAACACAGAACTCTACATATCTGATATTTTATGAACACAGTTTGGTGTTATTTATGCTAAACAGATGGCCTTATGTCAAGCAAACCAGCAGTGACAGTGGAATTGAAAACACTCCTTTTGGGACTAAGCTTTCATAAATATGTCCTCAGACTGAAGTCAAGTACAGATGACTCCAATGTTTAAAAAATAAATTTTTTACCAAAAAATAAATAAATAATTAAAAAGATGCCAGCAAGAAGTTACTTCCAGGTTAAAGCTTTTTACTCCCGTTGGTGCTCTTTAGAGGGACAGCAGAAGCACGTTCATAAGCCCCGTTGTGTTTCGTATTTAAAAGCCGAAATTAGAACCATTTTAAACCACAATCAAGGCATTACAAAGAACAGATGAGTGTGTTTTTAAAGTGTGGATCGCAACACTGCAGTTAAAAAAAATAAAAAAATTATAATATCCATTCACGGTTTGGCATCACATGGTGCATGTCTTCTGGCATGCCCAAATCAACAAACATAACATTTAAATACAAGTTAATGTCGTAAAGAAATACAATACTGAGAGGCAGAGACAGACAAAGAGTGTATGCGAGAGAGTGTGAGAGCTGCTTGATCGACTTATTGTTTTATTTCTGTCAAATGAATCTATCATCCAGACATTTACCACCTTTCAATTCAGATTTTATCATAAAACCAATTCTGTGAAACATTATACACATTTTTGAGCTATAAACCTCTGGCCTGTCAGAGCTAAAATAAATGTATTCCTTATGCTTTCTTATTATTTGCTTCTGCAGTGTACTGTGATGGATTTTATTCTGCTAGTGTCTTTGTTTTGTGATATGGCGTTTATTGATGCTGAAATAATTGTCTTTGCTCTGATGATTATCAATGAATTGCTTGCCATTCAGATGCTTCTATGACAAGGTTTCAGGAACAGTATTTTCATTTTTATAGTGTAAAAATATTACACTGTTTTACTGACTTAAAGAATGACTTTGCCTTACCATCTAAAATGGCACAATGTAGTTTAAATCAACAAGACTGGAGGTTAATTTAAGAACAGACCATCACATATACTTTTTTCCCTCCAAACAAACACCTAAAACAATTTCAACCCAAATCAATATTTCATTTCCACATATTCGTTTATTTCATGAATAGCTGTTTTAACATGACTACTTATTTCAACATTTTTAAAACCGGTTGCGGTTGTCCTTCACATCTGGAAACAATGAAAGTGATAGCACTTAATTTTACCACTCTATGATGTTCAATATCTGCTTACTGGCTACCAAAGATTCTCAGAACTGTTGTGGCAGCAAGTAATGGACAAAATGGACAATACAGGCAATACTTAATACAGGCAAGGTTTTCTATGTTTTCATCAAATTATTGCATCCAGATGGTTGTACATTTGCCAGCCAACAAGTACTTTCCTTTAATCATCTGCTCTCTTAATTATATTTAAGTTGGCTAACATTCACACCACAGTTTAATTAGTGCAATAGTGTATATAAGGCTAGAGACAGAAACATTTTGTTCAACTTATGGAATGGCAGCCTTTGCCTCTTGCTATCAAAACTACAAGATCAAAAACAGAAAAAAAAAAGAATATAAGCTGCTTTAAGTTTCTTGATGTAAGTGAAATGGTACAAAGCTTGTTTGTTCTGGCAGAACTTCATACAGTAAAGAAGGAATAGCTGAACCCTCTTTGCCAACCCAATTTACCATGATTAAGGTTAAGATATTTTTATTGTTTTCTTTGTTTTCTTTATTTTTTTGGCCTCTACCGATAGAGCCAATACACTGTGTCTTATTAAATATAATAGATTCTAGTAATAAAGGCACAATGTGTACAATTTTAAAATGACAACATAACTTTATATAGTTCGTTTCACTCTGTAAAATTATTCTGCTTAAATAGATGTTTAAAATACTACACATTCAGAACATTCTGTTGTTCAGTGTCAAGTTATATATACATTTTCAGCTGAGACATATGTAAGTATGGTCTTTTTCACATGGGATTCTGTGTGACAACAATTTCCTTGTCATAAGAATCAAACGCTGAACTGCTTAATGTCTCAAGTCTCCAGTTATCAATGCTACAGACTTCTTAATTAGTCTAGACTTCATGTCAGTCTCCAATGTCTTCTCATCCAGCTTGAAATGTTCAAACATTTCTCATACATAACCAGAACAGAGCCAATCTGTGACTATTCTCAGGACCTCTGGACCTCTGACCATCAGGAATGTGTTATTGAGCCTTGTGATGAGACAGGCCTGCAAAACATGTCTTTTCACAAATGTTTGAGACAAACGGTGATCAATAAAAGTAGTTGTGTGCCCCATGAATTCACTTGATGGCATTGTTTATTGATGAATTTTTGATAATGATTTTTAGGTTTTTAGCATATGCCTTTATAAAAAATCATGGCTTGCTAATATAGCAGATTCTTATTCACGGTCTGGAGCTTCTCTTGAGTGGGTGTGAGGAAACGCTTTCAGCTTTGATATGAAGGAGTGTGATGTGTTGGGAAAAACTGCTTCGTCTGACACTATGGCAGAAGGAGAGTCTGCGCACCATGTGATCAGTGACTGATAACTTCCTACCCTTTTATGCTTTTGTGGTGATTGAAGAAGAAAGTAGAACAAAATAATCACTCAAGGAAAGATCTACGGATGAACAAAGCATCCCCAACAGGCTCTTGTCCCTCAAACCACAAGCCCTTTGTCATTGTGACATGAATTGATGTGTTGCAAATGTAATACTTCACAGGTTTCCTCACATAACAAACACACATACTTCAAAACCACAATGTATATGACTACAGCTCCTCAACATCACTGCTACAGACAGATTCAAAAATGATTCAAAATATATCTGGAGAACTGCCCTTTAGAAAAACAATTTTTATTGATTCTTCAGCCATCAAAAATATGATAAATATTTATTAGTGAGAAAAATTAATAAACAGCAAGATTCACATCTATGAAATGAGGAATTGTTGCTTAATTGCTGTCACAGTGGAATAGACAGGCCTGTATCAGTGATGTTGCCTATTTAATCGGTAGACAGGAAATTGCAGTTGTCATATGTTGTCCTTTACTTGATTTTTTTATTGCATTATTGAAGTTTTTACCTTTTAGTGTTAGTCTACTTTGCAGTTTGCACTGCTTAAAAGAGTTAGTAATAGAATTATAAAGTATAAAATATACATTCTAAAAGTATAAACAGTAAAGGAAATTAGCCATAGTATATTATATCACAATATGTGCCTTCTTCTTATAACCAGAGAAAGACTGCCATCTACAGGACATAAATATCATCTGTTAAAATCCACCAAAAAACAAACATTTTTCAATCTGAACAAAATGGTACAAGCAGACGATAGCACTCCGTTATCTCCAGGACTGTTTTAAAACTGATCGTCATCAAATTGTTATAACTATTTTGTACACTGCCCGCCATGTCCTCCCGCTGTTAAGGCCTCTTAATATTCATGAGCCAATCCTGCGTCACTGATTGGTTTTCAAACTACGTGACAGTATTCATGAGCACTGAACTTTGAGCGCAGTTACAGTTAATAATATTCATAAAAATCCTTTGTTATTGGTTACCAAACAGTGTCGGAGCGATTAATATTCATGAGATAAACCTTCACCTTAGCACTTGCTGCAAGTTTGCCACCAACGGATAGATTAGCTGAGAGTTTATTTTTCTTATCTCTGGTACAGTAGCTAGACACCCGTTGAAGTGGAGAGAAATTAGTTGGTAAAACATTTCGGAGCACTGAAGCAGGCTTTACCTGTCAGCGCTTACAGGTACAGGCGTTTATGGAAGTGCATACGTTATAGATATGTAACACAAGACGTTAAAAGACAAGCAGTGTCCAGTCACCGGTGACCCATGGCGTCTGTGCGCGTCGCGGTGCGGGTTCGTCCGCTGAGCCAAAGGTTAGTGCGACTGTTTGAAATCAATATAACTAGCTACTAGTGGCATAAATTACATACTTTATTTATTAGATAGCATTATAAACGCTGGTGTGTTACACAAAAGTTTACAGCAGAAAGATTAATCTCTGTAACGAATCTATTTCACTGGAGAACAGTTCTCACAGTTATGGGCTAATTATTTTATTTTACTGTAAGTTCAGTTTTTCACTGTTTGAAAAAAGTTTTGCAAAAAAATCAGTGTCATTACCTCCGACAGTTTCTCTCATTCTCTCTCTCTTCATTTCTCTCTCAGGGAGAAGGACCTGTCAGCCAAAGTCATTGTACAAGTGGACGGACATAAAACTTCTGTCCTCAACATAAAAGTGTGTCATTCAGTTGATATTTAATAGATTTTTGTTTATGTGCATTTGTAGCTCACAAAAATCACCCTTTATTTTTTATATTTTATTATATCTATTATATTTTATATGTTTCAAATATTTGCCCTTCAGTTTGTTGATGTGATTTATGCTTTGTAGGAGAACTACCACTGCATGAATGGAGAATCGTTTGGAGAGAGCACAAAGTCTTTTTCATATGATTTCTCTTATGATTCAATAAACAGCACGAGTCCAAACTTTGTGACCCAGGAAAAGGTACATATATGCCCTGTAATATTGGCAGAAGTGTTCCAGCACTTTAAGAACTAGCTGTTCTGATGTTTATTGTTAAGGTTTGTTTTTCAGTGTCATCTATTTTAAGTTGAATCAAGTTGACTATTGATTATATAAATACCTAACTTAAAGCTAGTTGAGCTCTTATTCATGCTTTGAAAACCTAGCTCATGTGGTGTTTTTCTTTGTGTTATTTGTCATTTCAGATTTTTGAAGATCTTGGCACCGATGTCCTGCAAGCTGCTTTTGAGGGTTACAATGCCTGCGTCTTTGCTTACGGCCAGACAGGCTCAGGAAAGTCCTACACCATGATGGGAAACCCGGTTAGGTTCACATCTCATCACAGTGTCCTTCTCAAGTGTGATTTCAAAACCTACCAATCACAGCCAGGAAAACACTCATACTCTTCAGAAGATGCACATAGGGCTTCTCAACCCCGGTGACTGCTGATCTGCCATTTTACTGCATGCTTCTCATGAGTAATCACAAAATGTGACAAGGGCAAGATATGAAGAACACATAATTATACACAGTATCGGTCTGTCGTCCGAGAGACTCATTGAGATTTGCTCTGATGATAATCATTCTATTCTGTCTGATATCCCCCCTTTGTCCTGGGTAGTAATTAAAAGCCTCCTTTGCAGATCAGAGAGGAAAATAATGTGCAGACTTTAATGGAGTTCTGATTTATTCAAAGTGCTGGTGAAAAGCGCAGAGTGAAGAAATATTTGAGAGAGAGCTGAAATCAAAATGTCTTAATTGTCTGGATGTTTGATATGGCAAAAGCACCGTAGGAAATCATCCTTCGTCCTAAAATGTTATTATATACTATATTATACATACACATACAGTATATCTATATATTTATATATAAATATTTATGTGTATTTACTGTAGATTTATATATTTATATTCTTAGATTTTATATTATATATAAATATATTTAATATGTAAACATAACATGTTTTTCTTGCATATATACATGCATGTTTTTGTATTTATATATACAGTACTGTGCAAAAGTATTAGGCCACAAGTATTTATCCAGAAGAACTGTGGCAACATCTCCAAGATGAAGAAAAAAAACTACCTGGAAAGCTACAGTACTGTTCAAGTCTGTGTGGAGCACTGGCTGTTGTCAGACTCCTTGTGCAGACAATAATCTCACTGTATTATTACAGTTAATGGCAAAATAATGTTTGGAAAAGTAAGCTGATATTTCCAAAAGCAGAGATAGAAATAACCGACTTAAAACCATTTTTTGTTGGTGAAAATACTAGTGGCCTAAGACTTTTGCACAGTACTGTTCACAATAAATATACACAGTATGCACACATATATTATGTAAAAAAAAGACGTTTATTTTCGATGCACGATTAATCATTTTTTTTTATATTTGAAAGATGACTATGTGAAAATATTTTCTTCAATTCCAGCTTAATGTGCAAATCAATAGTTGACCATTTTTTAGAGAGAGTTTACTGGTCATTTTTTTTGCAGGTTTTGATTGCACAGTGTCACATCTTTACTGGTTACATATACATTTAACCACAAATCTTCGGTTTTCCTTTTCTCAGGATGATTGTGGACTTATTCCTCGGATCTGTGAGGGGCTGTTCCACCACATCAGTGGAGTGTTACAAAAAGACAAGGCATCATTTCACATGGAGGTCAGGTATGAAATGTCTAGATAATAGCATAACCATGCTGCAGGTAGACTGCCAAAGGAGCGAGTAACATAAGTAATTCAGACGTGTCAAGAGAGCTACCTACATGACCACAATTGCCAACGGCTGCTCCTATCATTTGCTCCATGGTGGTTTATTGTAGGCTGATGATCCCATCAAAATCCCAGGGAGAAGGACAGGCAGATTGCAGTGTGTAAATGAGGCGTCCGTTCTGGCAGCTTGTCCTTTCTTATGGGCATTGTAAGATAGCAGGAGTGTAATTGCGACCAGATGATCAGGAAGGTCAGTGTACAGCCTCTGTCTGCTTCCACCTAAAGCAGTAATCATAATGGCTTCTCGATAACAGCCATATGATAGATTAGATGAGAGAGACAGACAGGGGTGTGACTAGACATATTAAATGTTATTTTAGACATCAGAGATATACTGTGACCCAGCTATTCCAGTTCAGTTATACACTAGTTTTAAATTTTTTTTAAATGTTTTTTTGAAATGCTCACCAAGGCTCCATTTATTTGATTACAAATACGATAAAAACAGTAAATTTTTTATGTTTCAAAATGGAATTTTCAGCATTTCTGAACATTTCTAATTTGTTTTATCAACTATGCTGCTTAGTATTTTTGTGATTGTTTTTTCAATATTTAGTTCAAAGATCTAAACAGCAGCATTTATTTAAAGTAATACTAATATTTTGTAACATCATAAATGTCTTTATTGCCACTTTTGGTATATTTAATGTGTGCTTGATGGATGATTGTATTATAGTATGTCTAGTATAGTAATATGTGAACAATAGTAAAGGTCTATTAAATTTTCTGCAGTATTAGGGGATGGTAAATTTACCAAAAGTCAAATACTTTCTTATGTAGCTATAAAAGTCCAAAAGTTGAATTTATGTTGTTATTTAGTTCACCAGAGGCCTTGATTAACAACAGTATTGACAAGAAACAATATTGTACAAAAATACTATTCATTGTAAAATCTCTCATGTGCTACATGGTATAAAAAGTCAAAATTTCAGTGCAAGCTATTTGCCTGCACAGATTTTAAATGTGAATGCACCCATTGTAATAAAGGAAGCCGTCGAGTTAAATCTCTTGCTTGTGGTATAAATGAGGTCTTATACATACAGTTATTGCACATTAAATCAATTGCTATTGCAATTAGAATTGCTGCAGTACAAAAAAGGAAAGAAATATTCCCAGTGCTTTTCAAAAAAAAAAAATATTGGCGAATAAAGTTTGATAGCCTAGTCACGCTCCTAAGTGAGACTTGTCCAATTCAGTGTATACCCTTTCTAAATGACTTGTCTTGCATACTGTATGACTGTGGTTTGCAAATGCCTGCAAGATGTAGTTTAACTGCCTGGATTCTTTAAACAGTGCTCATTCACTAGGGACAGTTCTAGCAGAAGAGGCATTCAGGATCTCTTGACTGTCATGTTTTAATTAGTTCACTGTTAGTTTGTATTGAGCTCAAACTGATGCTGTCTCTCTCTCCAGCTTCATTAGGAGATGAAGAGGGACCAATCTGTCTTTCATATCAGGAGCCTGTTTAAACATTCACATTTCTGCAGACAGCCCGAAATAGGTTTATCGTCTTGTGGGATTTTATTTCTTTTCTGACTGACAAAACTTTACCCCCCCACACGATTGCTGTAATAAGCTCTGTTATGATATACTGCCGCATACTTAGATTCAGGGAAAACGTGTGGCATCTAATTTCTTGTCAAGTCGCTGTGTTCCATCACACCGGAGTTTTCTATCATTTTATTTACACATGATGATATTCAAATAGTGGATGGTAATTGATTTGGGTTTTCCAGACAATTGCTTCACAAATTATTTAGTCAAAGCAAAGAAAATTTAATAAGCTAGCAAATAAGCTATTAAACCAAAATATAAACTAAATCAGTGGTATTTAGCAGAAGAATGTGCGTCATTTAAAACCAGCCTAATTAGAGGAGAGTCATTGTTGAAGTTTGTGTGGTGAAAACCTTTTTTCCCCCTCATTATATCCTAAAATAGTAAATCGCTACTGTCCTTTCTGAGATAAAATTGTGTTTCAAGAGCAAACTTTCACTGCTTTGTTCTTGTCTTTGATGCTTTCTGCTTCCAGCTACTTTGAAATTTACAATGAGCGGGTTCGAGACCTCCTTCCCAGCACAGAGACACAAGGCTGTGAGCTGAAAGTGAGGGAACATCCTAAAGATGGGCCATATGTGGAGGGTAAAGTGACTATAAAACAGCTCCTCCCATCATTATGATTGACAGCTTGCACGTGTTTTAATGTTACTTTTCTGAATACTCAAAGAGCGTTACCAAAAAGTTGCAAAATGTACAAACCGTATTTTTCATGTATGTGCACATATATGTTGTCCAGCCCTCTCCAGACACCATGTGCAGAACTATACTGAGGTCAGCCAGTTGATGCAGGAAGGCAACAGAAGGCGTGCCACTGCCAGCACAGGCATGAACCATGTCAGCAGCCGATCCCACGCCATCTTCACCATTCGCTTTATCAAGGTCACGAGTCCATTTACCCTCCGCTGAATGCCATCTGCCTCTCTGTTTGTACATTTGTGCAGATAGCCGTCGCAGCTTGAAGTTCTCATCTCCCTGTTTGTATTATCCAGTGAGCTTTCTCCAATTTCTGTGTAGGCTGGGGATGTCTGGGTAACGATACATGGAGATCATTGTGATTTTATTATGCATGGGTTAGATTGCACAATGCAGCTGGAGTGACCTTTGAGTCTAGTTAATGTGTCGGCTATGTTTGGAATAGAATACTAGATTACTACTTTGCACAGTGTGTACTATATTAAAAAATATTCTGCACTCAGCAGTATATAGTAAGTACAAAAGATAATCAGCAGGCAAGATGTAATGAATGCAGCCGAGGCGTGTGGATCCAAGTGCAAGTTTCTTTAGTCAGGGTCGACAGACAGGGTAACAATACCGGCAAACTGAGCAATGGAGATGAGACAGAATCAGAGTTGGGGTACACAGGCAGAGATCAAGGCGGGCAGTGAACAATCAAACAATCCAGAAGAACAGTCCAAAGTCAAAACACAGAGAGCACACACGGGAGAGGAACGCTTAGAATTGATGGCCAGAGCAAATCAATACTTTGCGATTAGTTGAAGGGTGAAACTGGCTTTTATGTTAGTGGTAATGGGTGAGTGGGGGTGGTGATGGGCTGCAGCTGTGAGTGTAATTAGAAATGGCAGACAGGTGTGAGTGAGTGGTGCATAATGGGATACTGAGTCTGTTTAATAGTGTGAGAGTTTGTGGTGATGGGGCAGAGTTCCCAAACCAGATCATAACACAAGAAATGTTTTGAGTGGGATTTAGTTATCTTCTTGGATTTAATTATAGTTATTTTATGTTTTTATTCTGTTCTTATTTAAAGGTGTTTTAAGAGTTGGAAGTACTGAAAGAACAATAAAAATGGGTCAAATAAGAGATGCTAAAAATCATGACTAATAATACAGTAATTCCAGTTTATCCATCACACTAAAATAATAAACGTGTTATGATAGTATGCTGCTCCAAACATAACCTTTTTTCTGTTTCATCTCTTTGTCAAAGTTTAGTCTGTCTTCTCAGTTTTTATATGTTATGAGACAATACTTTAAACTCTTTAAGGTTGGTTGGTTATAAATCGGTAAATCCAGCTATTTTTATTTATTCATGATCATGATCAAGCTGTCATGCAGCCTAAAGCTTTTCCAATCTTACTTTTCTTTGTTTCAATCAAAAGTATTTTTTCCTATTGCATTTTGGTTCTGCACTTTGAATTTTGGAATGAGAAATATCTGACTGTATCATTTACCAAAATATGTCCTTATAGGCCATGTTTGAAGCAGAGTTACCAAGTGAGACAGTGAGTAAGGTACATCTGGTTGACCTGGCAGGAAGTGAAAGAGCTAATGCCACACAGGCTACTGGCATCCGACTCAAGGAGGGCGCCAACATTAATAGATCTTTGGTTACTCTGGGCATTGTCATCTCTACTTTAGGTAAACCAGCAACCTTCAGAAAGGATATGGATTACTGTAGGTTAAGGTTATATGAACTTACTTTGTTCAGTGAATGTTCTGTTATTTATGTTGTCACAGCTGATCTGTCTTTTGGGGGTGGAATGAAAAAGAAGCAAAACTTTGTTCCATATCGAGACTCTGTGCTTACCTGGCTCCTAAAGGACAGTCTTGGTGGGAACTCCAAAACCATCATGATAGCCAGTACGTCAGAAGTATCAGTGTTCAAATTTCTTCAAAGATCCAGGATTATTTTTTTCTTCCATAAAAATACATTTTGTTAAGCTGCTATTTTCCATACAACAAAAGTTTAATTTTGGTGCAAAGCTTCAAAAAAGGCTAAAACAAAAAAGCATCTCAAAAAGGCATAAGAAAAAGCGTTAGACTCAAATGTACATTTTTTCATTACGATTAACTCTTTAGATTGTCTCATTGTGCCTTTATACTTTGATCTGCTGGTTCTACTTTTTAATATTCTGTTTCAAGGAGATTTTTCACCTTATTATTAGGTATTCATTTTCCTTTATCTCTTTTGTCACTCCAGCCATCTCACCTGCTGACATAAACTATAGTGAATCTCTGAACACCCTTCGTTATGCCAGCAGGGCCAAGAATATTTTAAACAAGCCCACTGTGAATGAGGACAGCAATGTAAAGATTATCAGAGAGCTGCGAGCTGAGATTGCTCGCCTGAAAGCGCTGCTGTCTGCAGGAAATCAGGTGACTTAAATTTGACTTCATCCCCCTCAGACATCACGGGCTGAATTTCAATTGATATATTATCAGTAGTCTATGGTATGCCAGGATTAGTTTGTAGGAATGAAAAATCACACATGAGATCTCTTTAATATCTGTTTCTCTTAGACAGTAAGGAGATGGAGATGGGAGTCTCCAGCTTCTCATATTTCTCTTATGAGAATATGAATAGGACCCTAGTTACATTTCTCTTCTCGAGTTTCAATGATGGCTCAAACTGTTTTTAGATTTGTCACGATTTGAGTATGAATACTTTTTTTTTTTTTTTTTTACATTTATTAGTGAACAATAGTCTCATTTATGTGCACTTTTTTTCTTTATCCCGAGCAATTTTGGGAGTTCCCTAATGACAAAATAACTAAATAACTGAGCTATGGAACCTCTGAGAATATCTGCTTCCTGAATCATAATACACAGAAAAATGTCAAAATGACCCAAATGACTTACTTCCTTGAAATCTGTGCATGATTTATAAACTAACAATGCCCACAGCCTTTTATGGTTTGAAATGTGCACAGATGTGTTATGCAATATTAAGATGATACTTTATGATATGATATGCCCCAATGCAGGCATATACACAGAAGTAACTACTTTTATACTTTGTTTTGTTTCTCAGTGATCACATGACTTAAATGCTTCAATCCTTCTCCTTTCAGATGGTGTCATTTGAACAGCCATCAGGGTCGAGTGTGGAGGAGAGGCTTCATCAGGATGAAGCCAGAGTAAGTGTCTCAATTTCTCTGCACATCCCCAGACTACTTGAGCGGATCTTCTGATGATTAAAAGTTGGGTAAAACCGAGCATAGCAGCAGATAACTCCTTGATTTGGTCACATCTCATGGTTGTTTAAGTATGATGCATGCTGATTTAAGGGGATAATTAAAGCTTTTGAGGTCAGCAGCAGTACTGTTGTTTTTATTTTCATTTAATATTATGCTGCTCTTAGGTTTTGATGTAAATATGCATGACCTACAACTGGGATTTTAGAGTGCTGTATTTATTTCTGAGCTCAGAATGCTGTTTTCTGTCCCATTTTTGTGATAAAAGATTTTACCTTATAGAAGTAATGTGAAGGACTCACTTTTTTCTTAGGTTCAGGAGCTGACAGAACAGTGGGCTAATCGTTGGAAAGAAATTCACAATATTCTTGGGGTTGGTAATTCGCACACATATACCTTTCGTTTTCCTTTTAATCATGAATTTCAGGAAATGCTGATGAAATAAGTGTCACGTCCCAACGAGTGTAGAGGGTAAGAGAATTGTCCACCCAAAAGTAAAAAATCTTGTGCCACTTTTGTCATGTTCTTATAAATCATAAAATATACCATATACCTTCAGTCGAAATAAGGAACAGGTTTTATTTGATATTACTCAGCTCTTAAAGCTTTGCGTGCTTCTTTCCCAGAATCCACTGTAATCGCATAGCATCGATTCTTCCTCTATAACTAATTTGTTCATCCACAGTTATCTGAGAAAGATTGCTGTGAATCCAGTCTGCTCTTCACTGATCAGCAGTGTTCTTTGTAAACAGTGGCAGTCAGTGAAGTAGTCTGCTTGTGAGGTGGAAAAACAATATCACTTTAGCTCTCTGCATTACTGTGGCTACTGTACATGTGCTGCTAAATACAGTATAGAGCAAGACATCGCTGGTTAGTCAACTAAATAACCTGTAGGTACCACAGTTTTCTGTGTTCTGATAGCTTTTGTCTGTCGATGGTAAGAAATGTGGTGTATCACATATTGCTTCTACAGGGATGCTGGTTCGAGTCTGGAACTATAGAAATTAGTCAGGGTACACTTTTGATGAATTTGATGTAAATCAGTCTGATTAAATAACCTGTAGGTGCCACAGGTTCTGTTCTGTATTGCTGTTAGTTTAATGTACTGACATGACATATTCAACATTGGTTAATTATATTTTTGCAGTATTATTAAATAAGGGTTTGGAGTTGGTGTGCAATGACCATTTTCCCTCTAAACAAAACATTAATTTATGCCAAAATGTCCACATTTGTCTCAACTGTTGTGGATCAGCAGGTGAGTTAGGGCATGAGACATGTTTTAATATTTTGTAGACAGCTATTTTAGGTTGTTGACATGAACAAAGACTTTTGACTTTGCTGTTCTGTTTCTGTTCGGTTCTGTCTCATGCCAAATTTTGTACATGATGCAAGACAGAATTTTCTACATTTGTATGTAGGGTCTGAAATGAGATAAAATGTTTGTGTTATTTTAATCAGTTTAGTCAGATTTCATTTAATTATGACTTAAATGAAGATCAGTCCACATTTTATAAACAATCAATGCAGATTTCAAAGGGTTTACAAATGTATTCTTGCCACTATATATAAAACGCTTATTTAATAAATAATATTCTGTTTAAAAAAAGGAAGATTTAACTGAAGTAGATGCTGTAGTCTTTGTAAATAATAATTGCTACATAATCAGCATAAGGAGCATTTTTCCATAATACACATTAACTATAAATGTGCTTCTTGATCAGGTTTTCTTATATAATAGTGTTATACGATGAAGTGCTGTTGTTAGGGAAGGTCTGATGGTTTAATCTCGGTTAGGTGTCATTACAACTGTGCACTTGAACAAGGCACTTAACCCCAGGTTGCTCCTGTCAGATTGTCCCATAATAAATTTACAGTGCTGTTCTATGACAAAAGTTGTGGAGGTGCAACTGGCCTTGGTTGTGTGGGAATAAATAAAGGTCGGATTCTTCTATAAATATCACCGACAGGTGGCAGTGTTGCGCTTGATAAGCACAGTTGTTTCGTGACGTTTTTGCCTTTGGCTGGTTGTGTGTTTGATGGGGTGCTGTGTAGCAGCCTGTGGTGTTGTAAATGGAGGTTTTCAGACTGTAGCTGGAGTCTGGGGGTCAATTTCAGGCCACAAGCTGGAACTGTCAGAATGCCACAGCATTAGCTCATTGGTATGAGAGTCTATTACCTCTGTCTTGCTCCTGTGTGTATGTGTGTGACAGCGGATAGGGAAAAAGAGAAAAAGTCCACGATAGAGGAGGAAGGAGAGCAAGAGTTGCTTTCTGTCTTTTTTTCCCCCTCTCTCTCTTTTTTTTGTGTCACGTCTCCTCTCTCCCTGTCTCATTTACACACATACACACCCAAATCTATGAAGCAGAGAGCAAAACAGAGATGGCAGATGGTCACGCATACTCTCTGAGCTTTTAGCTGCTCATCTGCTTCAGTCAAGGCGGCAAGACATGAGCCACAGAGGGCCAAATAGCCCAGACCTCTATTTAGCTATTACTCACTTCCTGCCATGCCAGCATGCCAACTGCCTCTCTGACCATCCCGCTTTCAGCCAATAGAAATCAGTGTGCACGTGTTAGGGGTGAAAGAAAGTTGAGGAAGTATCCAGGGACCAATTTGTTGTCAGCTTTTGTAAATTTCTGCTCCGTCCTCGCCAAGCCACCTAACAGCATGAGGACGAGCCGTTGATGCATCAGCTGAATTTAATTGCAGATAATCACTTCAAATAACGCTTCTCCAGGGCTGTTTTCTCAAGTCCCTCCATAATGAGCGTGTTCGCTTCTCAACTGCTTATTCTTCACCACCTTTTTCAAGTGCTTTGGCGTCTTTTTTGATGGGAAAGTGTTGTGGCGAGAAAGAGAAGAACAAAGGCACAGATCTCAAAGCTCACTCTTTTTTTGGTCCTCCTCTGAGCTTTACTGAGAAACAGAAGATTTAACAATGCAACGCGATTTTGCAATCCCCAAAACGCAGATGATGGCTGTTTTTATGTTTTTTTTCTGCCAATGGCAAGCGATTGCATATTAAGCATCTGTTGTCTTGATTATATTATTATATATTGGAGGCAGACAATAAAACACATGAAAATGAACAATTCAATAGATTTAAATATTGATGTATCACCATTAAATCCAATTTAAATAGAATTTTGTGATACAAGAAAATATCTTTAAAAGATGTGCTGTGTTCCAAAGTTAAGTAGTTATGTTTCTAGAGTATTAGACAGTATTGTCATATTACATGTCATTTTACTCTTTCATTTTGGTTGAATGTCTTTTTGAAAATTCGAGGTGAAAAGGTTGAACCAAAAGATGGCACTATAGCACTTTGATGTTTTTTTTTGCTCCTCCACATGGATTTGAAGCAATGAAATAAACAAAAGAAAGTCTACCCATGGTTTATATTTAATTTTCAAGCTATTTAGATTACTATGTCATCCAGCCATCATAAAAACTGCTTTAATGATGTTGAAGTCAACATGTGGCAGAGTGAAGGGAGGGGGTTTGTGCAGCAGATGATTAAAATGGCTTCTCTTGCTGAAGAAGTATTAACTGAGATTATGCATACCGTGCTTTGTGGTTTCTCTTCCTCGATCACCCTAATGTCTGCAGTGGCCACCCAGTGTGTGTATATGCACAGCTGGAGCGATGGCCATACGTGACGATTAAATGTATGTTTGAGTGATGAAGTTGGAGATTCTTCAGTGTACAGTAATAAAACCTTTCTGTGTAGATTTGTGGGAATATTCATACTATTTGCTGAATATCATAGCCAGTATACAGTGATCTGCCAATACTTAACTGAAAACGGTCTTTTAGGATCTTAAGCTTAAAATAAACACAAATATTTTGCTTTAGAGGATAAAATCATACTGAATATATAAGCTTACATGTGGAAGTTCAACAAAAAAAATCTGTCATGTTGTTTCAATCCTGTATGTTTTTCTGTCTTCTGCAAAACAGAAATTAAGATCTTTTGAAGGACCTCAATGGCTTGTGTGGCAAAGAACTACACCTAAGAGAAGAATTGTTTGATAAAGTTGTTATTTTTGTCTTCTTTGCGTTGAAAAATTATTCTCATAGCTTTATGAAATTAAGGTTGAACCACTGATGGACTATTTTTACAATGTCCTTACTCCCTTTCTGGGCCTTAAACGTGGTAGTTGCAGATTTCTTATGGATTTCATCAAAAATATCTTAATTCATGTTCAGAAGATGAACGATGGTATTACGGGTTTGGAACAACATGAGAGTATATAATGCCAGAATTTTTGGGTGAACTATCCCTTTAAGTTTAATGTCTCTCATTTAGATCCAAATACAATAAATGTAGGTCCAGTTTTACTTCATATAACTAATTCTGTGCTGATTTACAAAAGCACTTTAATCTTCTAAAGCTCTCAGTCAATCAAGCTGTTGGTCATGTTGATACTGACCCTGACCAGCGAGTGCTAAGCAGAAAGCAAAGCTGGCGGCCTGTCTCTAGTGAGCGCAAGACTTCTGAACACATGCCAAAGGTTGATAAAGTGTTTCAGAGCATGTTGCTTTATACTACATAAACTCGATAGAAAAGCTGGCTGAATCCAGAACTCCTTTGAGTAAGTGCTAAAAAGGGCAAAAAGGGGTATATAACAGGTTAATTCAAGAAGCCCAGAGCATTGAGGCTTATCATGAGACAATGCTACGGTCCTTAATTAAGAGATTTTGATTAGTCACATATGGTGGATTAATCTCAGAGCATCCTGTGCTCTAATTAATATGACCGTGTTGTAATTCTTTCCATCACTGTTCTGTTGGGGTTCCAGTTGCTAGTTTGCTAACAGCACATGGCATGGTCTCAGTGGGTGTGTTAAACAAAATGCTAACAGACATGCAAACAAAGGATGCAAGACCACAAGATGGATACTTCTGATTGTGTTTTATGAACTGGCTGAAGCAATTCTTCTTGTTTTTGATGAGCATAATGGCATCTATAAGACATTTGATGAATAAAATAAAAAATCAAATTCAAAGATGTCTTTTTGATCAAACTTTTAGCCCTTGAACAATTAAGAGTTATTTGAGAATAAAAGGCCAGCTGTTATATGATCCCTTACAAAGGCAGAAATGAAAGGTCATCACTAAGAATACCTTTTACCTCAGCTTATATGTGGTGTCCTATGATTTCCGTGATGTGGAAAATGTGGATGAAATCGCAAAATCTAGTCTAGTAAATCTAGTAAAAATGGAATTTAATGTAGAATGTAGAATGTCACCGAATTTGGAGGAATAAATCAAGAGTAGGGCTGTACACTCTGAATATAAAACTACAAAATACTGTTGAAGTCTCTGTGTCTTTGTATGAATGAGCAGAGCAGTTTTGTCTACTACACATACAGGCATTATGCTCATGCTGTTTTCAGTGTCTGGCATCTCACTATATGAGCCCAGCAGCCCACTCTACATAACCTCTAGAGCTGTTCTGAGAGTTTACTTTTCAAGCATTTCATGAAACTGTCATTTTCAATCTGCCAAAATAAAATAAAAATGCCACTTTTTGTTATTATTAGTTTTGTTTAAGGTGTCCTATTATAGTCTTTTACAAAGTCTTGATTTTGTTTTAGGGGTGTACTTAAACATGCTCTTATCCTTGTTGGTTAGAAAAAGGCATAATTTTTTCACATAATTTACATTATTGCAATACCTTTCTCCCCAGCCTGACACAAACGGCTCAATTAGTTCAGGGTTTGATGATGGCCTGCCTTCTGAAAAACAAAATATGTTGTAATTGGTTAGCTGTCCCAGTAAATTGTGATTAGCAAACAGGCAGAACGACTAAAAGGAAATTCATTCCCTGCCAGCAGGAGGCACTGTTGGAATGGTAGAGATCGAGGTTTCCCTGGTAACTCTGTACACAAAGCAGGGCTCTGCTCACAAACACTGCTTTATCAGGCATTACACGCAAGATCAAATGAAAATGACATCCAAAATTCTGTCAGTTTCCTTCAGAAATACAGAGATATAAAAACACCTGGTTTAGATTTTAAAATTAAATTATTTTAATGATGTTCTAATATGGACTGCTTTGTGACATCACAAACCCTGAAAATAACACTGTAGTCAAAACTATGCGTTGTAGTTCTTAAAAACAAAAATAGCTCCCTTTGGAGTGGGCTTTGAGATTTGTAACTTTGTAAATCTTTTCTTATGCCCAAAAATACAGACTACACACTGACTAAAATTCGAAAAGTGAAAAAGCATAATAGGAACCTTTAAATAAAGTACCTCTTGCAAATAGAGTCTGCTTTTCATTATGCCTGAGTACACCCAAATTACAATTAGGACTGTCACGATCCATCCATCTAATATGTGTGGGTGTTTTATATCGCTAAACTGATTTTACCAAGTGCAACATGTCCCTGGGTCAACATTGTGATTAACCAATCAGATGTGAAGAAACAGTTTAAAGTTTTTGTGAAGTTTACAATCAGTATTTCCTCTGATTTTAGGCATTATCAGGCTACCAGGTTAGGTTTAGAGATTTAGTCAAGACTATATTTTTGCATTTCACGAGTTTGTGCTTCCTTATGATAACAATTTAGGCGTATTTTGCGTGCTGTCCAGAGGGCAAGCCTGGAGGTCGGCGAACACGAGCCCTAGTTGTTTGAACCCTAGCGAGGGCTGAGCTCAGCGTCCTGCTCGAACTCCGCTTGAGGTGGAGAAGGGGTGGAGGAGGAATGCGTAACGAGATGTGTAAGGGAAGGAAACGGGCTTATTTAAGGGAAAGGCTTATGGTTTTGATTGGGCGAGACGGAATTAGATTGATTAGGAAATGCGATTCCAGCCGCGGCTAATAATGCGTACGCGCTCCTCACAAAATTTTGTTTATCAACAGCACTAAAATGTTGTTCCAGGGTCAACAATAGCATCAATAGTATAATTTTCAATCATATAATATAGTAAGTGATATTTTGGTAGATGTCAGTTTTATCTGAACCCTTAAAATCTCTTTTCTACCTTTTCTGACTGTTTCAGTTTTCACTCTTTCAGCACGGTCAGGGTTAACTTAGTTGATGCGAGATGATTCGCTGCTTCACAGGAGTAAATTGACGCTTTTAGAGAGTGACGGCAATTCTCTGGCTCTGGAACGTAAACAGAATCTTAATTCGCTTTCTGAGGCAGATTTGGAATGCAAAGTTATGCAGCTGTGCCGTTGTAGATTGGTTACAGGGTGTGTGGGGAGGAGACAGCGGTTAATAAGGAGATGTGGTTCAATAGTGGACTCACAGAGAGACAGAATGAGAGTGTGAGGGAGGGAATTTGCTTCTGTCCGGTGGCTGTCCCATTCTTCGGCAGCTGGCGAGGTGATGTGCCCTCATCTCATTTGTTAATTTAGGAGTGCTCATACAGAACTAAAGGAAATAGTGAGGATTGATGACAGATATGGTGGCCTAACCAGAGCAGTTTATCTTCCAGTCGATTGTGCCATTTGTTTTCATTTCGAAAAAAAAGATGCATCAAATCCCCGGAGCCACACACACACACACAATAACACAAGCGCTCACTCTCATCTTGAGGTGGCTCTGGAAGAGTATTTATTTATTTATTTATATATTAAGCGTCTCTCTGTCCTCCTCCCACCCTTCCTATTTCTCTGAATCATTTTTCTTCTTCTCGCTTCTTTATCACTTTCAATGTTTATTAAAATACACTCTTTAATTATGCATGACAACTGTTTAATTGCCGTGTTGTGATTGCAACATATTATTTTTTTCAGCCTTGGATAGGTGTGAAATACCTTCAGATAACAAAATGGGATGGAAATGAACTGCGAATGGCAATAATTAAGCGTTCGTTTAATGAGCTCTGTGCACGTCCAGTTTATGCCTGATGAAGCGGAATATATAATGTAGCATTTCTTTAATGGATGTCACATCAATCTGAGAACCATATCAAACCCTGAAAGGAAAAGGAATATATGCTTTCATTGGTAAATCAGTAATTGGCCAACTTAGAGTCAGGGATTTGAAAAGACTGCTTATGCCGAGTAATAAATTCAAGGGCATAACCCATCTTGTTTGTGAACTTAAATGATACCTCAGATCATGTGGTTTGTTGAACAGATGTGCAGTTACTTTTGAAAGCAATGGATGATAAAAGTGCACAGAAAATCCCACAGATTTGGTTTGAAAAAGAAATCCGAGTCATACATAGGGGCCACAATTTCATAAAGACTTGGGAATCAATTACTGATATGGATATTGGAATGGTTGGTTATAACGTGTTTCGTGCTGACAGACCAAGGAAGGGTGGTGGG
>JAUMHE010000062.1:15320516-15360310 GCA_032359235.1 Enteromius mattozi | reverse complement strand
CCTGCCGTTCTCCCGGCTCGCTCTCTGGACAGCACGCCAAATTTGCTTTTATATTTCTATATTTACTTATGAGGAAACGTGAACTCGTGAAATGCTAAATGCAACTCGAGTCAATTGTGACTTGTACTTGTGTATAGTAAACCATGTTAAATGCTGGTGTATGTTTACATGTGAAAAGTGTTTGTAGCTGGAAGTAATCCTTCTCCTGAAGGGCCACTAGATCTAACCCCAGTTAAAGTAATAGTTCACCCAAAAATAAAAATTCTGTCATCATTTACTTACCCTCAAGTAATTCCAAACCTGTATGAATTTCTTTGTCCTGCTGAACACAAAGGAAGATATTTTAAAGAAAGTCACCGTTAAAGGTGGGTCACCGTTGACTTGGTGGCTACAAACTTTCTTCAAAATATTTTCATTCAAAGAAATTCATACAGATTTGGAATTATTTGAGGGTGAGTAAATGATGACAGAGGTTTTATTTTTGGGTGAAAATTCCTTTAAATACACCTGAAGCAGCTTAGAGAGGTCTTCAGGATCGCTGGAAACATTCAGGTAGTTGAGTTAGGAAAGTTTGAAATGAAAGAGAACAAGACATGTGGACAGCTGGAGAGATTTTAGGCTGTTCCATGTCATGTGTGGCAACAAATATGACAATGAAGAAAGCTCCCAGTCTCCCAACTCCCAGCTGGGTGACATACTTCTTTCTGACATGCTACTGTTTGCAGCTGGAGCTGAGAGACATCATGCATCATCTGTGAACCTCCAGGCTCATCACATGTACATTTAATCTATGTGTGCCGCTTTAGACGCCTTCAGCAATGTTCTGCACGCTGTTCCCCCTAATTGTTCCTTTGTCGGTGTTTACAAAATGTTTGTTTGCTCTGTCTTCTTTGGCTTTGTTGTTCAAAGCTTTCTATAGATAATGGATTTGTGTGTTTGATGTGAGCACCGCAAGCCGAGCAGATCGCTAATTTATTTCGTTTTGGCTTTCATTGATAGACTGTGGATTTGGTTTCTGCAAAAGCATCAGAACGGTCCAATAGGATTTGATGTACACATCAAACAGTGCTAAATACAAGCAGAGCAAACAGAAAACAGAAAAGCATTACACTGTCCAAATATGCTTTAATTTATCAGAAAGTCAGTTTTTGTACTATATATTTATAGCCTGCCCTGTACTGTTTAGACAGCAGCTGTTGGGTCTCGGTAGTCCAGTTCATGTTTTTGTCATTTTATAGTTTTACAATTTCCTAAGGAACATTAAATATCGGCTTTGTTTATAATTAGTTTGAAAACCCTTTTGATAACTGTAATTTTCTTGTTCATCAGCAGAGATGGATGCTTAGTTTTTTCATTCAGCTTGATTTCTGCTTAACCATAAGTCTTTAGTAAGTGATATTTCACCAATATGGGCACCATAAGTACTGTAATGCATGTACAAATTGATCCAATTCTTTTTTTAACACTATTAAATCATTGCATTTCCTCAGGCTTTATATATAGGATGTGTCTTTTCTCCAGCAACCTCCTCCTCTTCCTCTCAGTTTGCAAACAGAAGGTGTGCTCCTGCAAAAGTTTAATTTTCAGCTAGAGAAACAGATGCTTCTCACCTATTCTGACGCTTCACAGGGAAACGCGTTTTTCTCTTTTTTCACTCTTTGATTATGTACATCCGCAATTTATTTAATTTTATGGAAATTATGAAGAATATCAACATATGAAGCTTTCAGGAGGCTCTAATTACCATTTTATTTTCTCTCAGAAGAGGCTTCCTCATTTTACAAGAGTTCCCATGGGCTTTCACAGGATTTTTATAACAAAAGTCTTGGTGAAATTGGAGAGAAATATCTGAGCACCTGTTCAATCACTTGTGCTGGTAGATCATAGAATGGGCCACAAGTCAGGATTTTGGTCGCTGTAAAGTTCCATTTTTCCCTTAAAAAGTTTAAAGAGAGGAGCTAGGAAGTACATTCAGTGTCTTATGATGTTTTTATACTTTTGCCCTTTGTGAAATTTATGCTGTGTGTTCATGTCTTATACGTACCATAGGCTACATTTTATTTGACAGATTCCCTTCAAAAATACCATTGAGTCTTGTTTGAATGCATAAAATTGTGACATTTTCAGCTGGGTTTTCTTTTCAGACAGTGCCATTAAATGACAGCTGTACAGCACATGGTTGAAGTGCTCATCTAATACAAGTCAGTCTCATATTTGGGTGAAAAATTCCTGAAATATCAGTGCATGGCGCTTGATATATCTACTAATCTCAGCATCTGTCTGCTTCCCAATCAAAAATAAGATCAGTTAAGATTAAGGATATCTTACTAAGGATAAGGGGGTGTTTATGTCCCCAAAACCCAGCCTTCTGTTCCTCTGAGTTTTCAAACAGAAGGTGTGCCCAATGCATTAATATCTGGGCTGTTACTTGGTTTGAACCCTACAAGGACTGACAAGGTTGTACAAGACCAATGTACTTAACCACAGGCATTAAGTTTACTGTATATTTAATAAATAGAGTCATAAACCTATTCTTACTGGCTTAAATATTTTGACATTTCATGTAGAACTTGTAGAACCGTCTTTGTAATGGTAAAGTCATTTCACTGTATATAATATTTATGGCAAAATTCTTATTATAAATTCTGGTGATACACTGCTTCATATACCAGATATAGGAAGTGAGATAAGGTCTATTGCAGCTTAGGATATTTGGTTTGTTTAGTCATTGATTGAAAGCTTTAGTTCTTGTCACAGTTATTAAAATGTTTTGTTACACTTTATTTCGATAATCCACTGTCTGCTTAATAACATACTGACTATGAGAAACTTTGCATATATATGCCAACTTATTCTACTAACCCTAAACCTACTCTAACAGTCTACTCTGAGAGTTAGTTAACATGTAGTACAAAGTTACTTATAGTTAGTTGAATACCTAAAGTGGATTATCAATATAAAGTGTAACCAAATGTTTCTCCAGTACAAAAAAAAGGTTTTTGCAATTGCTTCTATTACTGAATTGTCTTAGAATTCATACCTATTTGCACTGTACTGCTTAATGTTAATAAATGAATGCAACAAGTGTTTTCTAAGCAAATAATGTATATAATGCTGTTGTTAATTGTTTTGTGAACCCAAAGGGCATCAAAAAATGTAGATAATCTTCAGCCTTTGCAGAAGTGAGAATATCAGTGAAAGAATCCACCTATGTAAACTCAGAAGATGACAGAAAGAGAGCAGAGACTTTTAGAGGGAAAAGATCACAGACAGTGCGCAGAGAGGTGGTGAGGATGCATAGAGAGGTGAATATACAGGAGACAGACCAAAAGGAGTCACACTGCTTGGGTAGAAACCTAGAGGATGATTCTTTGTGGCACCAGTCAAGGTTCAGAATTTCAATGTCCTATCAAATGCTACACTGTGTGTGTAGTCTGGAGTGTATCTGACCTGTACCTATGTGGATCATGTCCATTGAATGCACTACTAAATCTGTACAAATTTAGCTAGTGCAAACACGTGGAATGACAAATTATGACTCCTTAGTAAAAAAATTCACATTTTTACAACCCTGAAACGGCCTTTGCGACCTGCATTCTAAATAATGTTGTTTTTACCTTTGTGTCTGAAATGCTCTCAGCACATGCTCTGTTGTTCAAGATCCCAAGCTCGAGTATAAGATCAGTACCCTGCTGTTGTTTTCTACTGGGGGTGTTTCTGGTATTTTACAGGGTTTTGACTTGTACACGCTCTGCTATCCAACAAGTTGTGTATGAGGCTCCATTAAATATTTGGCTTTCTGTCCAGAATCCTGTTGAGCTTGACAGAAAGTCATCTTCGTTTCCCACCAAGCTGCTTTTCCATCCCTGTTCGAACGAACTGAGAATGAAGTGCTCGTATGTAAATCCTCAAATCTACATGCGCACATTCTATTTAATTTCACAGCTAGCTGAGTGGCCCTAATCGCATCCAGACATTTGGTATTTGCTATTCAAATCTAATAGACGCTTTTGGAGATGCGGGACATTGTGCAGTTTAGTCTTTTTGCCTTGCCGCCTGTTGGAGGTCTCTTGTGTCAAAACCGTGGCAAAAATAATTAAAATCACTCTTCAAAACAAAGACTACAGCAACATGGTTTTGAATATAAACCTAATTGCTTCGCTCTTTTGTGGCCATGCTTCAGTATAAATATCATTTAGAAGAAATGTGCTTTTTGCCCCTCTTTAATCCTTTTAATATAAATACAGATTTTGAATTTATATATTGTTGAATCATCTAAAATAGATTTTTTTTTTTTTTCCTTTTGCAGTTCTGGAAAGGTTTCTGACCAACTCAAAAGTGATACAGAAGCACTAAAAAGCAATCGTCTCTCAGGAGAGAGTCACAAGGTAAGCATGTGTTAGTCTACACTTTGCACTTATATCTATTTCACTATTTTATCTGTTTCAATACTAAACGAAATGTGCTCTTCAAAAAACTGTACTTTAAATCTAAGAGAGAAAAAAGTGCTACGTTGTGTCTGTGACTGGCTGGACAGTGCAATTTTGGGGCTTCTTTGCGGAGACATAATATTAAGAATACAACATTTTGAAAAACAAGCATTAATGGAGTTGACCATTGCCTGAAGGCAATGCAGCTGCCTCAGGGATCTAGTGGGTTAGAGCTATTTTATGTTTGTACTTCAAAATTAAAAAATGTTAATGTAAATTGTCTGTCGGAAGCCTCCGATTGAGCTATGAACATACTGTCCTATTCCTGTCATGTTATTTAATTTCAGCACAAGAGTAGCTCATTATTTTGTTCAAATAATACAGGGTCTATGTGAATATTAGCACGCTGTGTCTACTATTATCAATTAGACCTTAATTAATACAGCTACTGGTTCAATTTTTAAATAAAGCAATTGCATCCGAAGTATAATATTGGGCTGAATCTATATCAAATTTTAAATACAGACAGTGCTACTGGGGGTTGTTTCTTATAACCACAGAAACATGATGTTATTTTTCCTACAAATATGAACTGACTGCTTTAAGCATTATTTGCCTTCCTTGGAAATAATTATAAAGACAAATTTTTTACTTGTAAAGGGTCCCCTTTTCTGCTCTCAGCTAGCATTGATTATGATCTATATATTGTTTACCTATTACATGTGTTTTACATGGCTTTATGGCCTCCCCCTGGAAAGAGAGTGCATCAAAGCAATGGCTTAATCATTTTTTCATCTGTCAAAAAGCAGCTAATGAAAATAGCATGCAGAGCCTTCCTAACAAATGTAAAGATTCATGAAGCAGGTGTTTCAAACCAATTATGTCTCAATGCTTTCAAGCCCTGACTCTACTATTTATATTGGGTGAAGTGTTTTGTCCACTTAATCAGATATAAACAGTTGCAAAATAAACAGAATTGAGCAAGACAAGAGGTTATTTTCACAGCTTTTAAAGCACACATCTTCTAAAGCCAGACTTTAGAATAGAGAAGGTAACTAGTAAAATGTTTTAAAACATTTGCATAAAAGTAGAATTTTGAGAACAGGAATAGGCTTTACATTTATTGAAATGTATTGGAAAATGTCGTGACCTAATAACTAAACTCTCTTGACACTATTCCCTTTTTTCTCCTTACAGATATTTTCCACATCTCTTGTTTCTACAGACTTGTTCCATCAAAACAATACAGACAGTAGTTTCAGTGGACCTTCAGAGTCTCAGGACGTTCCAGAGATGCCCAGGGCACTTATAGAACACTGTGCCACTAACAACCCAGCAGGAGATGCCAAAAGTCTGGGAAAGTCGCTTCAGACAAGTCTCAACATCCAGTGGGAGAAGCAGCACTCAGCCCCTCATAAATCAGACACTGAAACTCCGTCAGCGGATGTGACAGATAAGGAACTGGAGGGGGAGAAAACAGTGGTGAATGGAGAACTCTGGGATACTAGGGTACTTCAGGAATGTCATAACGGGACCTCTGGATTCCTGGATGTCGAGCAGCAGTATCTCTGGCATCCGCTCCTGGGCCCAGAAGGGAGCTTGTTAGCTGAGGAATCCCATAAACAGTGCAGGCACTCCACCACGGGAGGAGGAGCAGCCTTTGTCCCTAGCTTGACTCGCTTGGAGCACTTTTCACAGAGGCATAGCCCACTTACCATGGGGGGCCAATTTAGCAAGCACTTTTTATCCAGAACATCTGTTGAGAGCCAAGAAGCCAAAGCCCAGCCAGAGGGAAGTGGGTTCAGCTCTAGCCTAGGGAGCCTTGCAGGAAGAGTGTCCTGGATGCTGGCAGATGCAGGACGTGTGCTTACAAACTCTTTGAAGGAACAAACTGGTGGTAGAGGAAGTGCTTGGTACAATCAAATGCGCTCAATGGTAAAGGATCTTCCCCTTGTACACCATATCCAATTTGAGTTGACTCTACGACCACAAGCTAACCCAACTCTGAAGACAACCCAATTTCGCCGCAACTTGTCTCATAATGATATTTTGTCAATAAGAGAACAGAGTGTAGCATTGTCTTCCGTGCAAAATCTGTCAAGATCCAGTACAGGTGAATGGAAGAGCCCCTTGATGGCTTTAGAGGCAATTCAGACAGGGTATTCAGTGTCCACCCAGAGAAGTGAGGGGCTGAAAGTATGCTGCCAAAGACTTCACTCCGTCCCTGAATCCTTGCTCCATCTCCAGAACCTTCCACCTCAACAGCTTCTCTCCTGCCTACATAGTGTCATCCCTGCTCCCTTGCTAATGGAAGAGCGAGTGTTTGCTCTATACTGGCTCGGTGTAGCCACCTGTTCTCAACCAGATTCACAACCTGCAGTTATTATAATTTTCCAGACTAAGCTTTTAGTGATCACTTTTGATCCTTTACCTGATTTTTCCAGCCCTAGACACTCTTTAAATCTTTACTATGAATTATCTTTTCAGCAACTGCAGGAGATCCACATAGGTTTTGCTGGACAGTCTGTCAGACTAACTGGCAACACAGAGAACAGTATACTTGTCTTACACACATTCAATGCAAGCTTAAATCAAGAACTGTCCAGAACCTTACTTGAGGTCATTTGCCCTTTTGACAACAATGCACTGGACCATCCATTGCTGTCAAATGACATGATCCGTTTGTCCCTAAACTGGGGCTCTCATGTTAAAGATTTGCTCCTACCCTCCGGTGGACGGCTTACATGCTCATTCCAGAAAACCCTTGCTAATTTAGTCTTCCTGTTACATGGTAACATGCAGGGCGAACGTCCGGCGCTTGCACATGTGCAACTGCTCCTTTACACAACTGTCAGATTTCTCAGAAGTCTCAAGCTGCACACCAACCCTATTGTATCTGATTCACAAGTGCCATCCACAGACACTGAACTTGTCCAGTTTGTCCTAACTGACACCCACCTGGGTCTCTTGCAGGAAAATGCTGTTTATCACCCACCTCCACGTTCAGTAGCTCTGGTGGCACGTGCGGCCCAGTTTAGGCTAATAGACCTGCGTAGGCGCTCTGATGTTCGTTGCGTGCTGGTCAGAGATGGATACGGCAGTATGTGTCTGGATGTTGTTTTGGCTCAGAAACCTGGGGGTACTGGAGGTCAGTCCCAACCTTCAGAGGTCTGCAGTGCTGATGAGGCAGCTGCCCAATCTCCTACCAACTCTGATTCAACTCCCCGGAATGAAGTGTGGAAATTAACTTTCAGTAGCTCCGCTGAGGCCACCTTCCTGATTAATAACTTGTCAAACATTTGATCAAGGACCTTCCAGCAAAATAATTAACAGCCCAGTGAAGAGAATTCGACAGGAGACTACAAAAAAGGCTGAGTGCACTGAAAACATGACATGAGTTGGTGCCACTAGGATTTGAGCAATAAAGACATTTTATTTTATTTTTTATGTTTCCATTAAGTTTTGCATTGTGATCAGTTTTTCTGACACAAAGAAGAGTAATTCATTTAAGGCAGTGCCAGTGATCAAGATCATAAATTCATAAGGCTGGTTCAGATTGCATTGACATTTGTAATGATATTTGTCTGGCAATATCAAATGGGCGGATCAAGAATGATTATTTTCAGAATTACTGTATAATGCATCTATAAAAATGTATAAGTTTAATAACCAGCACTCAACCCTAATTTTCATGTTCATTCTCTTCAGTTCCAATTAGAGAAACTTAAGTATGAGATTGCTTCTAATTTACATTTGATGTGTTTAGCCCTGTGCATCACCAGCATGTTTTCACAGTGCAATTCATTTTCTAAGATTGCACAATTTACGTTTAAGCTATTTAAGTTTATCATTTCGGAACGATGCACCACCCAAGCATAAAAATGTAAAAAATAAAAAAAATCCATAAAACGGCTTTCTCCCTCTCTTCAATATTCAAGCTCTTTCTTACCCGGTCTTTGACTCATATAGCCTTGCAACACAGAAAATGCATGTTGCATGCCTGCAGCATCCAGCAGTTATCAGTATTCATCTCTTGAACTCATCATGGTGTAAGGAGATGCCAGGGTCAAGGTGAGATTTTTTCCACTGCTGGGTCATTTAAGTTCTCAGTGCATCATGTTGCTAGCTAGCTCACAGTCCCTTTTGTTTCAGACCCTGCTGTGTAAAATATTAGTTATGGTTCTCTTGTGCCTCTTTTTTTGCCAGTCTTGTTCCATTGTAGACTTTATGCCACTGAAGAAGAGGAGCAAGAGGAAGAAATTCTTCCTCCTGCCTTGTCTAAAATGTGTGCTGCTATAGTGTGTAGAAAATTATGGGCGCTTGTACAGTGCAATCAGCTAGGGCTTTTCTTTGACAGAATGCCAGAGAAAGAGGGAGAGAGTTCCTTTTAATAAAGGTACATCTTGTGCTTTCTCAAAAATCAGTGCTTTTCAGACTTGAAATACTGTCTGAATGAAAAGCCCCTGTCCTAAGGAAAGACTGGCACTGAAAAAAACAAAACGCTTTTATGGCAGACAGTGAGTAATATCAACTGTTGTGTCTTGTTTTTTTCATAGCAATGTATATACATATGTAAATGTTTTATGCAGGCTTTAATCTGCATGCATTATTTTCATCTACCTTGCTTTCCCATTCATGTTTTCATTTACATGTATATGTAAAAGACGCACTCAAGTTCTTTTTCCCCTTGAAAACATTTTTAAAGAACTAAATGTACTAAAAAGGTTGAAAATGATGTGAACTCACATGAAATGAACACTCATCATATTGGTGGCCTACTTAAGGCTGTTTTATTTAACATGGAGCAGGTCAAATTTAGAGACAGAAAAAAAGAACATACTGTTATAATCAAAATCACTGCTGTCATTGATCTTTATGACCTAAAGTCAAATCTGCAGACAGATAAAAAGCTGTTCTCCCTTCACTGAAAGACTGCTAACTACAGTACCAGAGACTCTATATAAAAGCAGGGTAACAACTTATGATTCGTTTGTGCCTGTTTGGACTATTTTGTTTCTAAAATGTAATATCTTAACAGGCACTTCAAAACCCACAATAAGCAATTACCACCAGCTCCTTTAATTGCACATATAACATCAGTGATCAAGTTTAAATCAAACAATGAGTCATCAAGCCTTTTAGCACAAGAAGCGTGATTAAAGATTCATATTCAGCCATTTAGTTACAGTGATAATTCTTTAGAATAAAGAATCACTTTTCTCTCATGTCTGCTGTCTGTTGAAACCAGAAGCATTCCCGGAGAATGTATGCGTTACGCGTACGCCTCTGGGAAATGTAGTTTTAAAGGACACAATGTTTACTTTAGCAAAGGATTTGTAAAGAAAAATATAGGAGGATTTCGATATAAGCCAAGAGGAGACTGGTTTTCCTGTTTGTTATGACTGGTGTTTTGTTTTGTTTTCTTTGTCCGTACTCATCACATCAAGTAACACAATGTGTCTTACGTCATCCGCCGGACTGCTTCCGGTTTCCACAGACAGCAGACATGAGAGAAACGTGCTTATTAAGTGTAAAATAGGGATATTTGTCATACAAAAACGCATGGAATCGCTACAGGAGGACTTTATCACGGCTATCACCCATTTAAACCCTCTCAATTTTTATTTTAACTCCGATTGGATTAGTCTGAAAGAAGAAAGTCACATACACCTAGGATGCTTCAAAGATGAGTAAAAGACAGGATAATTTTCATTTTTGGGTGAACAATCCCTTTAATATATGCTTAATTAGCACTAATAAATGGCTAATATTCTAGCAATATTCAGGCTAATAAGCAACTAATAAGTTTAGCTGTAAAATAACCAGTAATGTTATATTCAAAAACATTTAAAAAATATATTTAATACAAAAATGTGATGCTATTGTTCAGCAAATGAAGTCCAACTGTAAGGTTGCATCAAAGTGAAGGCACTGAAACCAGGTTTAAACAAAAACTCATCATTAAGCTAATGAAATAAATTACAGTATGCTTCTTTTGCTCATGTATTAAGCAGATAAAGAAAATGGATCTGTCACCATGATGTGAGAAAAGCTCATTTCTGCCTGTTTTATTTGATTTTAAGTCATCACGTAACAACAGAATGGGGGCTGTGTGATGCCGAGTACCATTATTCAACCAAACAGCGGTCCCAAAATTGGCTAGCTACCAAGATAACAATACTCGCCACTCGATTGCTGTCGTGCTGGCCTAACAATTGTACAGGCCAGAGGGCTCTGTGCCACTGTAGTCTCCTTATGGACACTTTATGAATGCTTTATCCATCACATTAGACTCAAGCCTGTTTGAAATATAACAAATAAAGTAAAGATGACAGCGCAAATAGAAAGGCACCCTCTTCCCGCACAGCAGCGCTGATCAGGTCAAGCGGACAAAAGGCAGGGAATGATGTGTGGGGCTTTTTTTTGAGAAAGTGTGTGCGTACGAGAAGAGCTTCTCCTCTGGTCCAGCGAGACCTCTTATCTCGCCTTCGCAGGCCCTGTGAGGTGGGTTGCGTCCTCTTTCATTAATATACTTCACACCTCCTCTGCTTTAATGGCTTCAGGAAGTGCCCAGTGCCTGATGGGAGAAACAGGTGGAGCCTCTTGGTGAGCTGACAGCTCCTGAGAAAATTTCTCATTTCAGCTACCTCGTTGCTCGGCTCTCTCTTTCTCATTCTCTCTTTTTCCAAGAGAGCCATCAATCATGCATGTATGCCTTTGTTTGTAACCTTAGCTGCTTGATCCCAGAAGATCCATCAAGTTAGAGAACAGTACATTAAGTTAAACAGTAATGACATTGAAATATAGTGCTGCTGCTTCTAATAGGATCTCTAAAAGTAAAGCCATATTTAGGAAGCAAAAATGTAGATGTAAATCATTGTATGAGCGGGAATTAATATGCGTCATGAAAACACAATAACAGTAACCCAGATGGCATTTTATAGGTTTGTTTCTTGGTAACATCTTACTTAACTATTCTGGCTAGTCCTGACACAGTTTTGATAAGGAACATGATGTTTCTGTTTGGCCTTTTTGTGTCTTTAGTCCAATTTAGCAATAATTTAATATTGAGGATAATGCTGTTTTGTATACATGTTAATTGGTGCCATTTTCCATTTCCATTATTTTTGTTAGAAAAAAAGTTAACAAAAAAAAAATCTATTTTATCTATTCATTAAGCAAACAATTTTTTCGACTTAATGGGCATAAACTAGCCAACAGCAACTTTTCTATTAATTTTTTTTACTTTTTGTGTTGAAACATAAAAAAAACTGCATATGTTCTTTCAGTTTTTATTGTTTTGTTGATATTGACAAGTTACACTTCAGTGCAATAAAAAAACAAACTTTTTGCCATTTTGATTATTTTCTGTAAACTTTCTGTGTTGCAAAACACATAAAACATATTATTGAAAATGGCTTTTAAAGCATCCAAAAATAAATGAATAAATGAAAAAGCGATGCTGCTACGCAGGAACGATATTAAAAGCATAGTTCACTCTAAAAATTAAAATTCCGTCATCATTTGCTCACCCTCGTGTCATTCCAAACCCATTTTTTTTTTCATCCGTGGAACGCAAAAGGAGATGAGGGATGTGAGGATGGTGATTGTAGCTGTCAAGCTCCAAAAAGCACATAAAAGTACCATTAAAGTATCATTAATCCATACAAATCGTAAGCTATAATACCAGCTTTGGGTGAGAATTAAAACAAATTTTAAGTCGTTATTCACTGTAATGATGCACGTGCGAGCGCATTTTTACATAAGTGTATAGCGCAAGTGAGGAAATTCAACACCACACGAAGAGAAGAAACTGTCCTTAAACTTCACTTGATTCTTTGACTTTGAAGATCACTGACTTTGAGAAATGAAGCAAACATGTTAGAGAACATTGGACTTTGATTAGGTTAATGATGGTATGTGCATTCCTCACTTTCTAGCTTTGAGAGTACTTTTCTAAGTTTTATAGTGTCTTTTCAGTGAGTAATCGCAGCAAAGCTCCAGTGATTTCCTGTCTGTTAATTCATGTTAGCGAACTCACTGGTCTGTTATTTTAACCTCTGGATTCCTCTTCTCATTATTGAGACTCAATCTGTTGTAGTCAGGCTAGTCTTTGCATTGGACACTCTGATGGAATTTGGCAAGTAAGGGAAGCCTCATAGGACACACACACACACTTATTATGCCAGCCCTGAATGTCATCCGGCTCTTTGAGCCGCGGCTCATTTGTGAATGTCTGTCCTCTGGCCAAACGTATTTCTCTGCCCTTTAGAAAGATGATGTTGTCATCTGATGTCATTTTTTAAATTGGAACACTCTATCCCATCACCCCCCTCCACACTTGATTTCCCCCCCCGTTTTTCTGGACTCTGCACGAGTCACATTAGCATTTTGCAGAAACCGTAAGACATTTTGCCACTTCGGCTTTGTGACAGATTTCACAAGCTCAATTTTAACCGTTGCCCTGGGGGGCAGAGGCACAGTTTCCATCTGTTGATAGCGTAGCTGAAGCCAGCAGGTCGTTTAAGAAAACTTCCTATCCTGGCTGCCAGCTGCACTCCAAACTCTAGATACGGAGTGTTCGTTTAAGGCCCTTGTGGTGCTGGGCTGTGATTTCACTCGCTGCATGAAAACGTGAGTATTACAGTTTCAGTAAATGCAAATGAAACCAGCACTGGAGATCAGATGAAATTATTTTTGGAGATGCTTGTAGGTTTGTTCTGCATGTCTTGTTCAGCAGCATTAATGTTTAAAAAAATGTGCCAAAAAAAAAGACTCAAGAAAAAGCACTTTCTATGCTGTAAATGAATACATCGAACATTTCTTCTAATCTATTATTGATTGTGAGCAATATAAAATATTGTCTTAAAAAAAACCCAACAAATTATTTTAGCCTGTCTTGAGGTGAAATGCTATTTCACGATTTTGACAATCTGATAATTATTTTTTTTTGGAATTGAGAAATATGTTTTAAAACGTTAACTCCTTTTAATAATCAAAAACATGTTGCCATGATGCCATTTATTTTACAGTCCTGTTACCTCAATGGTATTCCTGTTATCTAAAGATAAACATAAAAATTACATAAACATAAAAAGTAACAATGTTGCATTAACTAACAATGAAAAATACATAATGCATATAATCTTAGTTAATGTTAATTGTTAATTTACATTATTTAATGTTAATTTCAACATTTACTAATACATTGTTGAAATAAAAATCATTATTTAATGATAACATAAACATTGTTTTTTATTAACCAACATTAACTAAAATAAACATTAACTAATACTACCTTTTTGCAAAGTATTACCAAACATTTAAAACACAATATTAACATTTTAGTACATTTTATTTACTTTTTTAAAAATTAAAATAAATAAATAAAACATTTTCAAATTATGCAAATGAGTGGTGACTATAGGGGCTGTCCAAAACTAACAACAACAAAAAAAGCATAGCTCATAAAAGTAAGTGTAAATAAACTAAGATAAAAAATAGATTTTATTTGCTGATTATCTACTCCGTAACCATAATAAAAAAATCTCAATTGTCCAGTCTGAAAATCCATATATTCAAAATTTGATGTGTTTGATGGTTATGATAGACATGAAAGCCAATGGCATTTCTTCAAATGACATACACAATTAAATACACACAAATATCTGTTTTGAAAGCTACTAGACACCATTAATCTTCATTTTCAAGTATTCCGTCTAAACATCCCCTTTTGTGTTCTGTGTATCCACAGAAAAAGAAAGTCATCAAGTTTTGCAAAGGCTAGAAGGTGAGTAAATGATTCAGTCCCTTTAAGAGTTCTCTTGCTGTGAAGTCCACTCAGGTAAATTTAAAGCTTTACTCTTTAAAGCTCAGATCACACTGTGCACAGGAGGGTCATTGATTCTAAGACACATTTTTATAAGTGTCTGTGGTCATAATTTCAAACTGCCTATTGTGCCTCTGTAGCACTGATGAATCAGCGGGGGGCAATATAGCCTCCTGCTACAGCAGAATGGCAAGGTTTCTTGCCAGTTTTGCAGTTTCTTAAAAGACTATACCCAGAAATTAGATCCGTCTTGAGAGACTGTAAGTTACAATTTATGGCAGCTTTCATCCTTTCAAGCTTTCAAGTCTTTTAAAGAGTGAATTAGTAAAAACTTTACTGTATTCAGGTGGGAGGCAGTTTTTAATGGATAGAAAATGAATATTTAATCCATCTATGAATTCAGATGCTTCTTAGTGGTTTTAAAATGTTCATTTCTTTAGTTTTGATGTCTATTAGACATGACAACCGGTAGAGATTGTCACCCCATCACGGTTACACGCTTAAATAAAGTCACGAAAACATATCATTTGCACACACTTTTAAGCATTGCTGTTTAATAACAAGTGAATTAAAGCCGTTGAAATGCAATGCGAAAGAGAACTCATGTCACTATATGAGCATGCTGTCTGAGAGAATGTTTCTAATCGCTGTCAGAGAGGTGCTGCTCATAGAGTTATTTTCCTAGCCTTTATTGATTAAATACACTTATATGTGCCAAAATGCCCATTTTTGCAAGTATCCTCATAAACACAGTAATTTAGGTCTTAAGTGGAAGAAAACGGCTGAGAAAGAAAACTTCTAACAGTATTTTGGATGACAGCAGGAATATTAGATGTTTAGAGCTTAAAGTGACAGCAGTCTAATATTTCTGCTGTCTGTCATTGGTGTTAATCAAACAAAAGCGAGAAAATCTCTCACTGCTCTTGACTAAATCACTTTTGTAACTTTAATAAGAAAAAAAATATTGATTTAATTTACACAGTGATGGATATGCAGTGTTTTTGATACATTGGATTACCTTATACAATGTATGTAGCATTTATTTCTTTTTTTCTACTGTATTTCTTTGTCCTTTTACTTGTAATTAGTTTCTTATTCTTATCTAATAACTGACTGTTTACTTGTCTTCAGTGAGCTTGAGTTTATTTTTTATTTATTTATTTAAGCTAGTATTAGTTGTTGTTGTTGTTTTGTGATGACAAGGTATGGAAGCCTGTTTCTGAATAAAAAATAAAAAAAGATTATTGCGACTTTTTATCTCACAATTCTGACTTATTTTCTCAGAATTGTGAGATATAAACTCGCAATTTCAAGTTAAAAAGTCAGAATTGCGAGATGTAAAGTCGCAATAACCTTTTTTAATTTTTTATTCAGTGGCGGAAACTGGCTTCCATAACTAGGCTATGAAATTTCTATATGGTATAAAAAAATGTATATCATAAAGATCTTATTTGAAGCAAAAATAACATTGAAATACTGAGATAAGATTTTGGTCATAATACCAAACACCTTTACATATAATAATGAGAATATTAATAATAATTTATTGTAATTTAAAGCATAAGTAGGAGGGACTGAACTGAAGCCAACACATAATTCCAGCAATAATTCTATTAAACAATAACTCCGTTCATTCTCCCCTCAATACCTCTCTCTTCCTCCCAACGTGTCCCTCCCTTGTTTTAAACGCACTCCCACATGTCTTTCACTGTCCATTATGATCCACCCTTCTGTATGGTGTAGTGAATTCGAAATCATAAATACTGCTGTGTTTGCCCAGTGAAAATGAACTCTACCTAACTTCCGTTCACTCTTCTCCCTCAGGGCCTTGGCACACTCATACTATTTACTCTGCCCTCGAGCACTCTCACAAACAAGACAAGGTTGTTTTCTGAAACCCACTATGCTTTCCTTTTTGTGGCCTCTGGGTTTGGAAGGACTCTCCATCAGAATGCTGATGCCAGAGAAGTTTCTTTCTTCATCTCTTGGTCTCTCTCACTGTCATTTCTTTTTGACTATGGTCTGTTCCTCCAATGTCAAGTCATTAATCACACCGCAGAAGTTAAGTGTGACTGCAGGCAGCATGCCGTTATAAATTGCACAAGCAAAAGAAGCCGTAATTAGTTTGCAACAAACTTGATTCATAGGCCATGTTGTGTAACTTGTATTAGTTTTTACCACTTCTTTATTCAGATAAGTTTTTTTTCTTCACAGCTAATTAGCCTACTAGTATTTTAAGCAAATAATGATGCTGGTACTAACAAGCAAAACACCTAATTGGCAAGTAAAATTGTATACAGGAAAATCAAAACGTCAAATTTAATTAATTATTACTATTTTTTTTATATATAAAATACCAAACAACCGGTTTGGTAAGTATACTACTGATAGTTAAAATCGGTATTTATAAGCACCTATTTATGTGAGTTCATCAAAGCAATTTGTTCAGAAATCAGACTACACTAGTTGCACTTCATCAAAAAGAAAATAGTTCATAAGCATCATAGAGTTATTTGTTTGTTGGAATTGCATTACACTGGTTGCACTGTCTGTTTCACGTTGTATATTTATTTAGTTGTGGTGTTGCTGTAATGTGTTGACATTTAACGAGTATTGCAGAAAACTCACATTATTGCAGTGCAGTATAAACCTAAGTCAGGTTAGATGCCATTGAATTCAAAGTGTCATGAACTGGCTTTTCTTTAGTTTTCTTTATTTATTTTTTACTCTCCTCCGATGTCCATAATTTAGAAAAAATTTTCTGTCGTAATAACAGACAAAGCTATTGCAGCCTAAATCACGTAATAAAAACACTAATGGTGCAACATTACTGTCGGATTCAATATAGTCTGCACAGCATTGTCTTTTAGTTACAATCTTTCTGAATCAATTTCTGCATCAAACTGTGCCTTGTTTATAAACTTGCATCCACAGTGATATTAGCAATAACCACCCAGCAAAACAAAATTTTGCTTTACACACCTGGAGTGATTCTCCAAAATTCTCCAACAAATCATTTTCATAACACAAAGTCAACAACTTTTAATATTGAAAAATAAAAATATCTTATTTTGAAGATTTAGGATTTTCTTTGCACACCAGATCTTCTGTAAGGTCTTTTTTACCTTAGACCTCAGCACAGTTCAGTTCCCTTTTGATTTCAAATACAGCGCATGACTTCAGTCTACAACCCAAGGCCAGCTATTGCTCCAGGACACACTTCCACTTTTTCCAAGTGCACAAGCGCTTCTGTTTATTCCTGGCTGCTGAGATATTCAACACCACACGAAGCAGATTAATATCTCCTTTAAGATCCTCTGTGCTTGTCTTTGCTGCTGGAGGTTACGGTGTTAAATATGAAAGAAAAGTAGGCATGTTTGAATGATTGATGCATTGCCTGTCATTAGTGTTTATTGAAGTGACAGCTCGTGCTGGAATATACTGCAACTGGCGTGCATTGGCAGATCATGTAATCTTACCCATTGGATTTAAGAGATTTATATTCTGTTCCATAAGGTCAACAGAAGAGGGGACAAAAATAAAGATGGGTCAAGTTCACATGAGTATATATTCAGAGGATTTATATGGCTGATCATATATATAGTTATTGGAAAACTGATATTTGTATTTATGTGCTAAGCTGGGTTTGTCAGCTGTAACACTAATCAGAGAGGATATGTGATGCCATGTAACTTCTCCTGATGGATTTTTGATTTTTTGTGACACCATGATTTCACCTGCATCTGATACTGAAAATTAAGATTGTGCATTTTTCTGTTTTAATTATCGGGAGTTTCAAAACACTTGAACTGTAAGAGACAGTTCAGCTCCACAGAAGAACTTCAGCCAAGAAACACATTTTATTAACCCAAATGAGAAATGGCCACTGCCGCACTTGACAGCTCTCCAGACGGCAGAATAACATTGCCAAGTTTACACAATAGACTGAAAGTTCCCAAGCTGCGGTTCTCTGTTTAGATTATTAGTGATTGCTTTAATACTGTATGGAAAGTAGTTCCCCTGAAATTTCATAAAAAAGTAGAAATTGCATGTAAAGTATATCTCTTTTGCTGTGCTTTATGATTGTAGAAAATTAAAGTGTACCATCATCAAGCACTTTTACTTTGTTCAGTCAGTCAACATGATCTGCTTTAATCACCATGAATATTACAGTATATTACAGAATATTACTGTTCATTACAGTAGAAGCAAATGTTATTGATTAGTCAGTAACAATTTAGTTTGGATGCATTTTACTAAGAAGAATAGCAATAATCTTGGCAGAAATCATTGGCTGACTTGTGCAATCAAAGCTGTGGAAGCATAAGGATGATAAAAGAAACAGGTAATGCATCAGTTATGTGCCTAATATGCATCATTTCTCTTCATTCTCTTATATTAGTGCTAAAACATTTTGTATTTCATCAAGAAGTTAAAAGAGATGTATAAAATTGTCCATTGAATTCTTTTTACTCAGACCAAAATCGCTAAAACATACACCATGATGTAACTTCTATTTCCCAGCTAGCAATAGGATATCCCTGGAGGACTTCAAAGCAGAATAATATGCAGCATTGGAAAAAGCACCTGTTGTGTTCTGGTCATTGGGCTTTCAATCAATGCACTTTTCCCAACTGAAAGCCTGGTTTTTCTGTAGCACCTTCTAAAGATGAACTCCCAAATGAACAGGAATTGGCAATAAATAGCCAACGGTGATGTACAGACTGAAAGCACTTGAAATATAAACTGAACTGTGCTCAGATACAGAGACGTGCTGCCTTGAGATGCTATTGGAATTATCATAAATACAATTTTCTTAGTTGGAAATTGTTCATGAACAGCCACTCATAATAACTTTGACATTTGAGTTTCCAACTTGAGCAAGCCATAGAATTTACACTTGAACTCTTACATTATGTTTCCCACACAACTATAGGCTATTGCCCTTTTCTTGCTAATACAGTCATGTTTATTTACATATGTAAATATCAATTTGACCGAAAATCTGAAATCGTCCATTTATGAATGCTTAAAATATGGTGAATGTATTCAAATTTAGCACGAGTAATGTTTATATGGTTTCCAATGAATGGAACGCTGGATTTTAAAATGTGTTGCATATATAAGTTCACTGTACATTAAGAAAAAAACCATACACATTGAATCCTTCTGTCATTTCATCTAAGTAGCTAAACACAAGCGTAGTATTTGTAATAATCAAAATTATCTATAGAGCAAGTTACCTCATAAATGTAACAAACCAATTAATCAGCGATACATAAAAAGTAGCCTTGAGTTACATGCCCAAAAAAATTTTATTAAAAGGAACTAAAAACTACTGTACTCACTTATTTTAGCTGCATTCTCCTGACCTTTCTTTGGGGAAATTCATCCACAATGTCCTTTAATTTAGGGCTTTGTTGATTCTGCAGATGTCCCTGAAGTCTTTTCAACTAGCTGGGTACCAATTGTTCAAACTAAATTTTATTTTTCTTTATTTATTTATTTTGTTATGGCCATGCAGTGCATAGTTTTAAAAACGCTGTAGTTCCACAACAGCCGTGGGGTGAAAAAATAACAAAATGCATGACACAACACAGAAATTACGGAGCCCTGCACATGACATGCAGACAAAAATATAAATATTTATCGTGGCTACGAATTCGTTCCCTCATTTCAAATAAAAAGTCCCAGTCAACTCAGCAGGCCCCAGTACGCCTGGGCCAACATACCCACATACTACGCCCCTGTAGCGTCTTAAACAAAAATTCACTCACTTACAGTAATATGTCGCCTATTGAACAGCATTATATGAAGATTATATGAAAAGAAAATGTCATCGAGGATGTCACCTTTACAGATAATTTCATTCACCCCACAAATCAAGTGAATGGTCTGCAGGCGACCACGAACTGATTAGAAATGCAATAAATCTTTGAAACACAAAGTGCTTGGATTAAATTCTATATATATATTGTATAATATAGTATTGTAATTATATAGTAAATATATAGTATAATATATAGTCATAATATATACACTATATTGCCAAAAGTATTCGCTCACTTGCCTTGACTCGAATATGAACTTTAGTGACATCCCATTCGTAATCCATAGGGTTCAATATGACATCGGCTGTCCACAAGGTTTAGGAGTGCGTTTATGGGAATTTTTGACCATTCTTCCAGAAGCGCGTTTGTGAGGTCATACACTGATGTTGGATGAGAAGGCCTGGCTCTCAGTCTCCGCTCTAATTTATCCCAAAGGTGTTCTATCGGGTTGAGGTCAGGACTCTGTGCAGGCCAATCAATCCTTTCACTGGAACTAAGGGACCAAGCCCAGCTCCTGAAAAACAACCCGACACCATAATCCCCCCTCCATCACACTTTACACTTGGCATAATGCAGTCAGACAAGTATCGTTCTCCTGGCGACTGCCAAACCCAGACTCGTCCATCAGATTGCCAGATGGAGAAGTGCGATTCATCACTCCAGAGAATGCGTCTCCACTGCTCTAGAGTCCAGTGGTGGCGTGCTTTACATCACTGCATCCGACGCTTTGCATTGCACTTGGTGATGTATGGCTTGGATGCAGCTGCTCGGCCATGGAAACCCATTCCATGAAGCTCTCTGCGCACTGTTCTTGAGCTAATCTGAAGGCCACATGAAGTTTGGAGGTCTGTAGTGACTGACTCTGATGAAAGTTGGCGACCTCTTTGCACTATGCGCCTCAGCATCCGCTGACCCCGCTTCATCAGTTTACGTGGCCTACCACTTCCTGGCTGAGTTGCTGTCATTCCCAAACACCTCCACGTTCTTATAATACAGCTGACAGTTAACTGTGGGAAATTTCACGACTGGACTTGTTGCACAGGTGGCATCCTATCATAGTTCCACGCTGGAATTCACTGAGCTCCTGAGGGTGATGCATTCTTTCTCAAATGTTTGTAAAAACAGTCTGCATGCCTAGGTGCTTGATTTTATACACCTGTGACCATGGAAGTGATTGAAACACTTGATTCCATTTGGATGGGTGAGCGTATGCTTTTGGCAATATAGTGTATAATGCCAATTGGAATAACTTCTAGTGTTGGATTAATATTGGGTTCAGCCGGATCATTTAGCACCCTAAATGTAAATTTACAGTAAATATCTTCTAGACATTTTGGCTTTAATAAGATTCCTCCCACATACATACGTACACAAATAGGTCACACTTTATGTGTTGTTTATAGTGTTATCAGACTTTAGCCACTTATATGTTTATAAGCAACTGAAATAAGCACAAATGTCAGGGCATGTCAGAACTTCTCCAGGCCCCCAAATCACCCTCAGACCCTAGAGGGTTAACTACTATGTCATATTGTATTGTAAAACACGTTTGCTGCAATTGAGGTGGGATACAGGTAAGGTTAGGGACAGATTTGATGGTAAGAGTAGGTTTAACGGTAGGTTAAGGGGTTAGGGGTAGGGTTTGTAAATATAAATGTAACTATAGAAATTAAATTTTTAAAAACACAAGTACAATGTAAAAAACATGTACGTATGCAATAGGTGCATTGTACCAAATAATTTAAATGTAAGTACATAGTAGTTCATATTAAAGCCACCTAATATAAAGCGGGACCCATACATATATACACACTGTAAATATTGTAGACAAAACAAGACAAAACAAAAACAAGACAACAAACTTCAGGCTCCAGTAGTGGGAAGTATGGCATTTCCAATGACATGTAAAGGCCAAATTAATTTAGTCTTCAAACATACTGCCATTTGTTAATATTGTAAATATAGGGCCTACAGTTCTGACCTTGGACAGTTATTTTCGTTAAGTACTTATACTGTTTAAAGCATCTTATTTTTTGTCCCTGCAACAACTTAAAAAAACAAAACAAACAAACAAAAATATTCTGAGTACACATTCTACTAATGATAAGTGCCATCTGTGCTTTCCCTCTCTCGAAAAGCTCCAGCTGAACCCGTTTTAGAAGAACCATACAGCATTCCCCATCCCTCAGGGCCAGACTCACCTCTTTGACCCTGTCAGGGTCACCTAATCTGAATCAGTGATGATCCACAATCTTTGCATAACTGTGTAATTGTCATTTCAGTTACCCAGAGTTCTCTCCACCTCTCTCTCCAGGTGCCAAGCTTCGTTTCTGAACTGTGTAAATTGAGCCAGTGAGTTCCCCAGGCGCCCTCCCTCTGGTGGAGACCTGCCACAGCGGTGGTGCAATTTGTCCAACCTGAATGCTCTTGGTGCCTCCGGGGACTCTAAGTGCTAAATGACCCGGCTGAACCCAATAGTAATTCAACACTAGAAGTTATTCCAATTGGGATTGCCTGCATTTAGAGCGTGTGTATCTCCATCTGAAGATAGTTTATGCTAATTCAAGGTGATCTGATTTTCCCCTTACTGCTTAGTGGAGCCATCCCTCTCTCAGCATCCCTGGAGAGGCCTGCAGTCACTCCGGCTCACTTATCTTCCTCACACGAACTTTATATTTCCTTTCAAAGGAAGTATATTGTTGCAAATGGTGTGTATAAAATGTTTGGTGTGGTCATAGTGTAATATAACTTCTTACATGCCTTTAAACGTGCCCTTAAATGTTCAGACATTAGAAGTTCTGAATTATGTCCTCATACAGAGATAAAATGATATGCACTAATGCGGTCAGATGGGGGCAGTAGCACACTGCAATTTTAATATCGCTATCACTTTCTGTCTTTCTCGAATAAATGAAATGGTACCCTGCAGACATCTGGTTGCTTGAAAAGACAGCGAGTATAAATTTAAAAAAAAAAAAGTTGGGAGGATATATATGCTTTTTCATGTGTGTACAGTGATTGTCAGCATTAATCCACTAAACTGTATTTTTATCCAGGCTGTTTTATTATAAAGGGAAGGCAGCCTTGTGATCTTTAACAGTCTTATAAAAAGAGGAAGTGGTCCAAAGATGAGAGAAAACAAGCAGAGAAGTGGAACAGGAACAAGAAAAACAGGAAGAAGATGGGAGGGTCTGTGACAGTGGGAGTGAGGAGGACAACCATTAATTAATATAGAGCCCAGTGTGAAGGGAATCGATTCCTCTCCTGACACACGCTCGGGTGGGCAGACGGGCGGCTGTGAGCTCGGGTGGAGAGAGAGAGTGGCAGGGGTGGAAGCATCTGTGCCAACAGCTTCACCTCCATTCTCATCACACTTCTAATTGTGCCACGTCAACTGGTAAATGGCACATCAGACCGGTCCAAAACATAAAATTAGACTTCCGTTCTCATCCAGTGCATTTATATTAAGCATATATTAGGACGTGTTTGTGTTTATGTATTTGAGATGGAAAATATATTTCATGGAAAATACAAAAGTTCTAACTTGTTTAAATTTAATTTCAATATATTGTGAAAATGACTGAAATGGATAATTCAGTCACTAATAATATCCTTACCAAAAAAGGTAGTATACCTCAAGTATACTCAAGTATATATTTATGTAATAAGTATACAAAAATCAGTGTACTAGTAGGATAATTGTAAGTGTACTGTTTCAATACTCCTTGGGACTAATTTGGCCCGCTTTCTAGTATATAAAAGTATACTTTAAGTATAACAGTAGTAATCTTAGAGCACTCAACTAGTTTACATCAATGTATTAGCTTGTACTGCAACTATACTAAATGTGAACTTGTAGGTATACTGATCATTTACTAATTAAATACTTGTATCATTTTAGTAGACTTTGAAGTATAGTCTCAGTAAACTACTAGTTTAGTAGTTTTATACTAAACGTACACTCAAACGGATTTTTTTTTTAAGTGAACTTTACATCTTACTTTAAGTATACTACTGTGTTCCTATTTAGGTATTGATTTGTATACATTTTGTTATATGAATATCTGAACAGAAAATCTGCTTGTAAGCAAAAATATTTTTTTGTGTGCAAGTTACATAAAAAAGAAAGAAATATACAATGCTATTAAAAAATGTTTAATATTTACAGTAAATAAAAACCTGTTTTTAAAAAAAGGAAAGTAAGTCAAAATCTTGAGAAACCTTCTTATAACTGAAATCTCATTTTATATATATATAACACTTTCTAATGGCATAGTCTCATAATTATGACTTAATTATGATAAATCATTATTATAAAATACAAAACCATTACTTAATTATGACGTTCTGATTTTCTCTTTAATGAATTTTGACTTGAGAAAGTCTCCTAAGTATGGGTTAGTATCTCATAATAAGAAAATTTCTCATGATTATGAGGTAATATGCTGTGAAATTAGGAAAAAAATATTTTATTTATTACTTCATGATCGTATCTGTGGATATGAAATACGTTTGTTACAAGTACTGTATCTCACTATGGTTTGACATTTATCCTGAACTGAAATTAAGTTCCATAATAACAAAATGCTTATATGTTTTTTTTAAAATCCATTCTAAAATGAACCAATAGCAAAATCCAAACTTTAAAAACTTTTACATTAAAGGCACTGCACTTCTGTAAGAGCATATACCCATAATGCATTGCCACATTACCAGCCTATCAGTATTTACACAGTACGCTGAAGCATAAGCATTTAAACCACCACAAATTTAAATATACATTTAGTCATGATTGACAGCTAAAGTATTAGGAATTTATACAATAAAAATGGGAGTTTTTAAAGTACTAACAACTGAAAAATGAATTCTATGGTTGAGAGGGAGGCCGTTTATGGTGTAAAAGAGCCTGACAGTAAACTTCAGAGAATGTAATTCCTACAAAGGTGTAGAATATGGCTCTTTAAAAAAAACTTCTAATATTTCTAATCATCATAGCTTGGCTTTTTTTAGTTTTCTATCTGGCTCGGTCATGAATAGGCATGACTGGGGCGTCAGTGTCTGTCAGAGGAGTGACAGCTGGCCAGCAGCATGAGGTGCTGGGCACCAGCAGCATCATGTGCTGGAGCGTGTCCACCAGCAGGGAGAAGACTTTGGCTCCGATCCCCTACCACCATGCGCTGCATATGGGCCCGACCAGCCGTGGCGGCCCCCCTCCCGACCTCCCCAATTACTCCAACAGCCAGCTGAGTCTGGGGCCTCTGTCTCACCCCACTAACAACACATCATCTCTCCTACCATCTCAAGCCACTAAATATCACTTTCTGAGCCTGGCTTCACACAACTAGCAAAATGCTTTTAGATGCTCTGTGGAAAAGCCAGGAGTCTGATTAATGAACAAATGTGAAATGGATCAACTGTTTTATTCATATGATCCATATCCAATAATGATAAATCTCCAGAGAGAGCTAATATCAGTAAATAACAACTTGAAAATTAACCTATTCCCTAAGCAAAGCTCTTACAATAATCAATAATCAATATTTTTTTTGGTCATGTTGGGGCTTGATAGCCCCAGATCTCTTTTACGTTCATTACATGAAAAAAGATTAGTCAGAATATTCTTTAAAAAAATATATTCATTTGCATTCTTTCAGTGCAGAAGTCAGTCAGTCATGCAGCTTTGGAATGACATGACGTTGGGTAAATTATAGAATTTCATTTAATTTGAAGTCCTGGATGACTTTAATTCCCCACACTTGTGTTATTTTCAGCCGAATTTCTTACAGTTTCTGCCTTGAACACAAATGGGCACAGGCACTAAATAAATGAACTTTCAGATTCATCTAGACTAATCTCAGGGCCGATTGAACCTCAACAGCCTTTCGGGAATTCATCTGTAGTCTCATTTGCCAAGACCATCTCGATATCTCACTAGAATTGATTTGGCTTCGGTTCATTCTGAACAACAAGAAGTAATCTCAATCCATTTTACCACTATGAAGTCACTGAGACTCAACATCAAATGATAGCGCCCCCCACTGGAACAGTGGAACAGACCCAGAGGAAGTGGTTTTCCAGGCGTTTCCAAATAATTGGTACTGAGCGTGACAGGATTCAGGCCTTACCCTAACCATTGATCATCAATTTCATTACATAATGGTGCATGTTAGAGTTCAGCAGAGGGAATTCTGTTTCTAGATAATGAAATGTCTGCATGGACTAAAAGCCTGGGGCACAGCAGACTGTAGTGCGTAAAGAAATGCCATTGACTTGGCCCCTGATATCCTGCTTGAGCATGGATTGCGTGTAGTCTGTTATTTCTTAGATGCCAGACACTAATATTCCCCTGCTAGAAATTCCCATTAAGAAACCTCTGACCTTTGAGCCCTTGTTTCATTATCATTTGAGACACGAATTCATCACCTTTTAGTTTCGATCACCAACTCACATACTCAGCATCATACTATCTCTGCATCTGATGCAAGTCTTGATTAATTTTGATTTGAAAAAGGTAATGAGCACTTACTATGTTTGTGTGTGTGATCAGCACAAAAATAATTCCTTGACTGGAGATAAAATACAACGGTTTCAATCAACTGAGTTTATTTTTTCACTCCAACGCTCAACTCAAAGACCTTAGGTGAATGGAGTAAACCCCAAAGAAATTTGTCATAACAAACCACACATTAATGGAAAGCCTATTTATTCTGCTTAAAAATATCATTATGGCTTTTCCAGGGGCACAATAAAATACCAAATGCACAAAATATATAGGTAAACACGTGTAACATTTCAGCTAAAATAAAAAAACGTAGGTTTTAAGACGTGATTTTAACATTGAAAGACTGAAGCATATTATATTATTATTATTATCTTATATCAAAGATGAGAAGCAGTACAACTAAAAGGCCTAGACCTCAAGGTACAGAAAATTACAGATGGTGTAATAAAAGAGTGATAGAAGTAAAGTATCTAAGGGATCGTATAGGTGATTACACATTAAGATGATTTCTGAAGGTGATGAAGTTATGAAGAGACTAAAAAGTCAAATCTTAAATTCAATGTGATATTTAACTGGAAGTCAATGAAGTTGTCGGAGAACAGAAGTAATGTGCTCAATATACTGTAAGATGTTCACATAATGATCCACTAAACCCCCCCCCGCCCCAAAAAAAAAAAAACGCTTGCGAAGAAACTTTCTTGGAACACTGAGAAATGAATTAAAATAACACATTTAGGAAGTGACTAAAGCTTAACAAGAATAGTAGTATTATTAGCCGTACGCCTCATGTATTTTGAATACAAATTATTTTCCAAATGTAAATGCAATTTAATACCATCCATCTGTGGTTTGTTGGGTTACTATCGAATAGACTAGACAGTCTGCTACCATCGCTCTGGCAGGTGGTCAGTTCTCACACAGAATGGATCTGCTACTACTAAACAATGGCTAATTTCTCAGTTTTTGTGTTCTCCTCCATCTTTAGATGATCAATCATGCCAGCGGTTGTGACTGGACAGGAGGCAGCCTGTCTCTCTTCAGGAGAGTGACAAGTGAATGCTTTGTGTCCGCCAATCTGATGGCCTCTGCTGGGCTCCATGGACGGACCCCAGGGACGAACCCGTCTCTCTGTCTGACACACACCTGAAGATAGGATGTGTTTGAGACTCTTTAGAACGGTGCCAATTGATTTCTCCTTTCACTTCTCCGGCACATTCTCTCTGTCGCTCTCCCTCCTCTATTTTCATAGAGGAGGAAAAGACATATGGAGCATGAAGTTTATAGCGGAGTGACAGCGCTCTGACAGATAGTCAAAAGCAGCATTATCAAAGGCTGATGGAAGTCTTGAATGAAGTGGTTAGGATCTATATTGGTTTCGGGAGAAGTGATGGCCTCATATCAGAAAGGAAGGGATCTTAAACGAGGTGTGTGAGATGAATGGCCAAAAGATGTTCAGATTAAAATGAACTGACGGCAGCAAGGGAAAGGATATAGATGAGCAAATTTCCAAGCTTTTACCCTAGTTTCACCAAACTTGTGGAATATATACCATTGATTGTTTTAGCGATTAGATGACATGTCTCATAATGCAAGCAGAATATAAGAAGAAAAAACATTATTACAAGTCTCAAGTGAGCTTAATGCACTTATCAGGTTCAGACAGCGAAAATGTCATTTTATACGTAAAAATTGTTCAGGTCTATTTGCAGAGATAGTAATTTAGGAATCAAGCGCACCTCGCACAGAGTAAATGTGTCCTCGTGTAATGACTGAGCGATGCAGCCTGTAATTTGAGACTATTTGAGGGGTGAAGCACTGCTGTTCTGGGTGACAGGAATAAAATGGAAATAAAATCGTAATTGTGATCTTGATTCTCGTCAGCTTTATGCCAGAGCCACTGACTTAACCAGACGCTGGGTTTGTTCGTAATGACAGCAAGCTTTTAACTCCAGAACAGAAAATGAGGAGAAAACGCCACATCGCTCCATTGCTGTCAGCTCTCATCTCAGCTCATTGTCTGTAAGCCACACCCCCAGATCTACTGCTCTGTTTAAAGCAGAATGTGTGAATAATCTAAAAGATGTTGGTGCTGTTCACAATGACAGAGTATTAGACAGAGGTCAGACTACTCTTAAAAGAGTAAATCAACCCAAAATGAATTTTCTGCCATAATTTGCTCACATTTATGTTGCCATTTTGGAAATATTTCATTTGTGTGTGTGTGTGTTCCACGTAAGTAATAAAATCAATCACAATTTGAACGACGTGAAGAATGGCAAATTATCTCAGATTTTTTTTCCCACAGGATTTTTAATATAATTTATAAACCGGTGTTCGGTCGTAGTCTGGTCTGGTTTCACTGGTGATCCCAAACTTAACAGTGCTTCTTTAAAATCCCATTATAATGTTTAGGTATATATTATAATGTGATAATACAATAATGTGCTATATATAATATATTGCAAAAGCATTATACAAAAAAGTAATGACAAGAAAAAATATGTAATCTCTCTGCTAAAATAAAAAAAAAAAAATACACTACTGTTTCTTATAAAAGAGGTTTTATATTTCTCAAACTGATATTGGTTAAGCTCAGTCCCCAAAGACCCTAGAATCAACGCATTTTAAGCCACTACATCAACATCTTTCACCATGTGTTCATTTCACAAGTGTTTGTTAAAGGTTTATCAGTAATTATGGCCTGTATGGCTTCTCATAATATACAGACATTTGTAGTCCCAACAGGTTTTTTTTTACATCCAGTGCAGCCAGTATCATCTGATTTCAGAATGAATGAATTTTGTGAAGCAGTTCCCCTGAACTGAATCAAAAACACAATGCAATCAATTTAATCTGAAAGTATAAGAATGTACTCTTATAAGACTGTTCATTTTAGTAAATCAAAAACATACAACATAATGTGGTTTACCTCTGCTTGAAATGAATCGAAAATATAGAGCAGTTTGCTTCGGTTTTGCAGATGAATTATTTTTCAAATCAGTTGTTGTTTTTTTTAGTGAATAAAACTCATACAGCTTGATTTGTGAAATTTGTGAATCATACTCAAATGAATCTTATCCAAACTGCCTTTCCATACAGACGAAAATGCAGTTTGCTGCTACACCAAAAAACTAAACTGCTTCGTATCTGCACCAAATATAGCTTAGAATCAGTATTTAACTTTCACACTCAAGTTATTTTAAAAGCAGGTGTCATACGGCCGAAACGTCATTTATAAATAAATTGGGTACTTTTTTGCATAGTTAGTGTGCGGGATCTGGTTTGTATTTTTCAGTTTTAGACCATTGGTTTTTGTTTCCTATGCACCTATTGCTGTCAGGTGTGCGGAGAATCATTACTAATTGATCTAAAAAGCAGGTGTCATAAAAGAAAAATGATCAATAAAATGGTTGAAAATTATAAAGATTCTGTGTATATATACCGCTGTATTAGCAAATACATTTATAGCAGGATTGCACAGAATAACATATTATTCTGTATTCTAACACCTCCCTAAACAACCCTGTCAAAACCAATAAAACATCCAAAATACTGCATTGAACCAGAGGTGATGCATTATGCACCTGCCAAGGAGACCCGTATCAGCTGCTTTCTTCCTGTTGTTCTTTTTCTCACTGCATTGTTGAAACAGATCAGGATGTCCTGTTCTGTTCCTCATCGCATGCAGCACAGCTGAGGTGCGGGACAGAAGGGGCTGGTGCAGATGTCCTGCTGGGCTGCCAGGCGTCTTTTATTCGTCCTACCTTTATGGAGGAATTTGTTATGGAAATATATGGTGCGTTAGTGGTAGCAGCAGGGAACCAGGGTGCAAAATAATGAATCGTGCTGGGAAGCCACAGCTCTGGCCCATTTTATCTATGAATTTGTAATTGCAAATTCAACATCATCTACTCTAGATATTTATGCTGTAGCTTGGGTGTACAGTAGCCCTCTTGTGGATCTCACAAAACAACAGTTATGCGTGGATTCATTTGCTGCAGACGCCTTCGCTAAAGCACCATATAACATTTGATTTTGCCAACCTGGTCTCAAAAGAAATATGTACCTCTGTGCACTTTTTGTGCAACAACGATTTTATGTGCCTTACTGCACATTTTGCTGCAGTTTCATAGAGAAATGTCCAGTGGCATTAAAACACAGCTTCAATTAGTGAACCCTGGCACATTTTTGTTTATTGTCAATAAAATGTATTGCAATGGTTTATAATTTAAATATCCATAGTCCAAGTTAATGCTCTACCGTCTATTAAAACTCATAGATATGAAGCTGGTTATGTGTGATGCTAATATTCAAAAGCATCAGTTTTCAAATATTCCAGCATTTTAATATTGTTTTAAACTCATAACATGATACTCGAAGTAATTTTGCAAAAATGTATTAATTGAAACTTTGTGATAAAAGGAATAAAAGGTGTCTGAGTTTTCACTTCTTTTGGAAACTGCAGTGATATATACTTATTGGTATGTACAGTATTTCGTTTCTCACTAAAAAGTGCACCAAGGTACGTTTATGCCATGAGACCAGGCAGGATTTTGCACCTTTCCAGCTGCCTGGATTTCTCTCTAGCAATTGACCATAAAAAGTCCACTGGCCTTGTGTATCCATCTACATCCTGGGATTTCAGTGTCCTCTCGCTGAGGAGAAAAGCAAAGTGACACAAATCATTTATTGTGTGTAATAATTCATAGTAACGGCACTGGGGACAAGTTATCATCGAAGTAATTACCGCTAACCACGGAGAGAACCTTGTGCAATGGGCTCCATGTGGCTCTCCGGCTGCCGGTGATGGAGGTCAGTCTGTGTCTGCTGAGAGATATTGATAAGGTACAGCAAACACAGACTGTGGCATTCATTTAAGGGTTTTGTCTTCACTGTATAGTGGAGAGCAGAGAGTGCTATAAAACATGTAAGAGTTAGAGACACTATCAGTTTAACCAGTTAGAAATGAGCTATGGAATGTGTGGAAAAAGTGAACAGATAGGAACAGGAATTTTACTACTGATAAAGAGATACTAGGTAAAAGTCTCACAAATCCATTTAGAAACAAAGATGTTTTCCTTGTTGGCAGGTTGTCTAGTAATATCCACCCCTGCCGTAATCCTCCACAGGTTGCTGGATCTCTTTGAAGATGAACTCTGTGGCTCTTGTAAGACTCGACAGCACTCTGCACCTCTTAAAGAGAGGTCAGGACTAGAGGAGCACAGCAGCATGTTCCTTTCGTCTCTGGAGATCACAATACTTCTTACAGAAGACTAGGGAAAGGTTCGGTGACACATTATCTGTGCAAATCACAGCTGGGAGACTTAAAAAAAGTGAAAAAGTGTGGTCTGGCATACTTCCTTTAACTAGGGACCTTGCATAATGACATTAGTTAAAGGTGTGCAATTATCAATTTGGGGAAATAACTTTGCCATCTATGATCATGACCCTCAGTGGCACAGTATTTTAATTAATCTTACCTGGGATTTGAATTCCTCACTACATGCAATAGCCATTTTAAGAAAGTAAATTTGCAGTGATCCTAGCTGACATTTCCTTGCCATTCATTTTAAAAAGCTAAAGCAAATTAATTAAAATCTTAGATGGGATTTTAAAGTTGTCCGTTTCTCCTGGACTCCTAATTGGAAAATATATCTTGCATATTTACATGTATTAATATTTGCTTCTGAATGCCACATAGAAACAGTGCATTAATGGCAATTAAAGACATTGAGAGGTGAAACCTAACAATATTTTACAGCTATTAACATTGTGTAAATGTTATAAATTTAATATTCCAACTGACCCTTCGCAGAGAACTTGATTAACAGGCCATCTGACCAATCTCATTGCAGAATCCATCGTTTTGTCCATCAAACAAATCTGACAGGAGAGTAGATCAATGTTGGTGGAACTTAAAAATGGTGCACTGGCATCTTTTCATGGTTAAAGCATGGTCTCATGAAAGTGCATATAAATAGTACAGTACACCAAATAAAAATGAAAACTTCTTGTATTGATACACAAAAATGAGCTTTGGCATATATACAGTATGACACGCATATGTTTACACAGTTTTGAGCATGATATGACATTTCACGAAATTCATAGCATCAATACCACGAGTTTGTTTTTATTTGACATACTGTACTATTTATACGCGCTTTCATGAGATCGGGAAGTTAAAACAAGATACCTTCTGATGTTCATTCTTGTTTATTTTGTGGATTAAGTTAATATGCAAAGCTGATCTGTTCATGTGCTGCTTGAAATAAGGTGCTATATTGATCTGTCACAACGCATTATACAGTAGGGCCACAACATGGTATTTTTTGTTTGAATTTCTTTAAAAAAAAAATTAGAACATTTCAGTGCGTGAGAACATGATGTGTGAGTGGCATGACTTGTGAGACTTAGTAACAGATTTCAGTCTCAATATAAGTTTTGTCATTGAAATGAATTCATTTCTATATCTAAAGTTTTCAATCGCAAAAATGATTTTATCCAATAAGTGCTTAAGAGAAGTTATAAAGTGAATGCGGCAGGCACATGGAATTATAATAGAAAAATCTCTGGCACATGAATAGCTTACAAGCATGTGAAAATGTACTGCTAATAATTCTGCGAATACAAATTACCTTCTGGATATGGTGCAACCATAAAACACACAGACATCATGCCCAGGGAAACAACTTTATAACTTTATTCATAGTTGTTTTATAGCAAAGCAAACATCAAAGGATGAAGGCAGAATTTCATCTGATATACAGTATGGCACCACGTAAATCAACCTTTTGAATACATTTTTTAAACATTATCAACCAAAAAATCATACGCAAGATAACCAAACAACCAAATCAAAAACCAAACAAAAGGGCATAAAATCATTTTGTGTGTTTAAAGAAAGAAATGCATCATCACTCATCATCTGAAGTAGCATTTAATTTAATTCATTCAAAGCCACACACTTGCTATTTGCCTTTTATTTTAGCCATCACCAGTTTGTGATTATGTACTACTTATTTCATGAAAATAAGGCAGATTTTTTTGTTATTTTTAGAGATGCTGAGACAATCTAGTAAGAATATTGAGAGCTTGCAACTGAGATCTGTTTATGCATGTGAAAGGGAGGGAGACCGAGAGAGGGATTGTAAATAAAACATTTGAAACAATGCTGGCATGCATCTAGATACACTTGAGGGAATTAATTTGTTAGCGCACTCGTCAAAAACGGCCACGTCAGTCTGACACAACAGGTTTTCCTTTTTTTTTTTTTTTTTTTAACAGGCATTCGCAGTTGTCAAGAGCAGCTTTGAAGATGAAACATGATCAGTGCTCGTTGGAGAGATTAAAGGGGGGCTCTGCGAGCGTGACGTGTCGTTTCAAAGCAGAGGAGCGCACGAACACCTCTGTTATATAGCGTGCAGAAGGGAGGAATGCCACCACTCGATAGGAGGATAGAATCAAGCGATGTTCTCCTCGTTTGACCTGACTTGGTTCTGAAGCTCAAACACAAAGCAAAAACCTCTTTAAAGTGACATCATCAGTATATACGCACATTCACTCACGCACAAACAGACATTTATAGCCATTTTAGTGTTTTTCACCTAAAAGAAATCTTAATCGGTGGACAGGTCTGTGGAATCCAATCATATTTGGTCTGAAACTTGCATTACGAGTGCTCTGCAGGATGGAAAATTTAGCCTTGGCTTTACTCTTTTTCAGAAGTATTACAAATCAGCGCATAACTAAAAGCGACAGGATGATGTGTTTTGAGCAATCTAGCTAATTTAAACCAGCACCAAGATGCTAATACTGAGAAAAAAAAATGCTAAAACCTATTGATCAAGCAGCATGTCAGTGAGGTATAGCAGTCCTCCTCCAGCTCCACAATCCCTGCACTCTCTCTGATATGTTCAAACTCTCATTTGATCCTTTTTATATAGCTATATATCTGATTTATTATCAATATGAGGAAGCGGAAAGGAAATACAGGTTGAATAGAAGGAAAGATGGTGAATGAAGTGGGGGGGGGGGGGGGTCAACTCTTTTCCCAGTGTTTGTGGGCGACTCCCTGGCGTGGGACAAAATTGGTGTGATGTTTGCCTTCACACAGTTTGCCGGCACTCGTTCCTATGAGGCTGATTGTCGTCTCATTCCTGTGGGTTTTTATCGTCTTGGCCGTCTTGAAGAAAACAAACATGAAAGCAGAATTAAGTATACATGTTAGCAAACAAACAGTTAAACCTAACGCACAAGGCTGACAGTTTGGTGTCAACGTGAAAGCAACAATGAGCCTATTTACCTTTTCTTTGTTAAACCCTCCATTTCCAACTATCATGTTCACTTTTGTGTATATCATGTATGTCAACCTGTTGGGAACTCCCAAAACCAAAATATGAACCTTTGATTACCCACTTCAAATAAATGACTTTAAACTAAACTCTTCCTGTATACCTGTGTTTGTACAGATACACACGTAAAGATACTGTACTAAATTACTTCCTGTCAAACGCAAAGGGAATGAATATAAATGGCATGCTGGGAGTTTGTATGTGCGGCCCTAAGAAGGAAGCTGACCCCGGGGTTCCCAAAATGACAGCGCAGCAAAACTCTTATCACACATGATTTATCAGCTTTCTCGCACTGCGTCATCTCTGCGCTCCGATCACACACGCTTTGTGTTTGATTTATTAATGTCCGTGAGGTGGGCATGCAGGTAATTCATCAAACTCAATTTAAGGAGGCATGCCAACACGTTTACTCTGAAAAATCAGGGTCACTCCGCAGTTCCAGATCAGCAGAGAGAAAGTGAATGAGAGAGAAAGGAAGTGAAGGAATTGCGGGTAAAGCACACGAAGAAGAAAAAGTTGGGAGCTTTTAGCTGAATAAGAAGGACAATGAGAGAGACGGGGATATTTACAGAGGATTAGAACGTGTTTCTCTGTTTTATTCACAGCTTTTATTGATTTATTGCTTTTACCTTCAGAATTTGGTCTGGTGTCTGGTGGAGTTGCTTCAGGCTCTTGTGAGCTCTTATCCTGGGCTTTCACATCATCTAGATGCATATTTAGGAGAGAGACAGAGAAAACAAGAGAAGAAGGCAAAGAGAAGGCAATGAATGACTCAAGATCACAGCTGAGCAGAGGAATTAAAAGTGAGATGCCACTGGGTGACATCTCATTGGCTACTGGGCTTCTCAGCTGAAATAAATGCAGCGGATGCTAAAGGCTATGCCCGAGGCAACAGAGGCTTCAAGAGAAGAGCATGAGACTGAGTTCAGGACGACGAGATACACCTGTGCATGCATCTGAAAATACATCCAAACACACTCTTCATTCTACTTTCTTATGTGTAAATAGTAAAGCACGCATTTGAGTTTACTTGAGCAAATGCAACATTTACGATCCTGTTCCCTTCTGTTTTCCCTGTCATTTCTTGTGTCTCTCAACTGTCTTATAAATAGAAAAAAAGTGGCAAAAGGTCTGCAACCTGAAAATTCTAATTTAAAAATGCATCCAGACATGCTCTTCCTTCTCTATAAATAATAAAAAATGCATTTGAATTGGAGTCGTGACCTAGTGCTTCACGCACATGCTCAGAAATTACTGGGTGACGAGAGTTACGGTCTGATCCTGTTGCTGTAAATTTCATATAAATAAAATGGCTAAAAGCTCATTTGCATGTGGAAATGCCACACACTCTGTATGAAATATTTGAATTTAAACCATGAAATGATCAAAAGGCCAAAAACTGTTTTGTTTTTACCTTTAGTGCTGTTGCTGGTGTTGCTCTCCTTGGCTGTTGTGACACTTTTATCAGCATCTAAATAAACAAAAGTCTTTAAATAAAGTGGAAAGTTCTATGTGCCTTTTATTTCTGTTCATTTTATTACAATTACATTGGCTTCACATGCTGGATGTCTCATAACCATCTTCAAGAATAACAGCAACTACATTCTTTAATCCCCAGAACTTACTTTATTTATTTGATATGAAAGTTATTATTTCAAATCACAAATTTGGATAGGTATGGGTAAAAGAAAAGGTAATTGCTTACTCACAACTGCAAATTTATTTTTGTCTCAGAATTCAAATGTTATATATTTGACTTTTTCTCTTTTTTTCTCTAGTTTGCATCTTAATATAATTTTTTTTTCTTTTTTCTTTGAGCTGACATTTTTAAAAGCGCAAAAAATATAAAAGTTCTAATTATTCTAATTATTAAAAGTTCTAATAATTCTGACTATCCACAATTCCCACTTTTTTTACTCTCAGAATTGCAAGTTTACTTTGATAATATATTTTGCAGTTACAATTTTAATTACTTTTCCCTCCCTTTTTTATTCCGTGGCACAAATAAGCTTCCATAAACTGGTGATTCCACTGAATATATTGCACGACTTACAAAGAACTCGTTAAAAAAGGCACAGTCCCTCTGGAGTAACCTTTCAGGGCCTGAACTCACAACTTTTCCAGTCTGTAACCACTGCATCGCATCACTTCAAGTGTAGCATATTTAGACATCAACTTCAATAAGAGATTACTTTATAGCTAGTGGTTTTTTGGTATGAGACCAATGCATAATATTTAAACACAAAAAAACATGGTCCAAAAGCCTCTCGCCTTCAAGAGGAACAAAACAAAAGCAGACGAAAGGGGAAGCATAGAAAATTAATTAGAAACTGCCTTGAGTCTATATCAGTGTGAGCCTCATTCAACTTTCTCTCTTCAATCTCTCCGCCAAAATACTAAAGCAAACCACAGCATGAAATAATCTCCTTCCTGCGGCACATCCGCGGATGATGCAAGCGCACCCAATTCACTGCTGTAGATTGTCTCCGTACTCAAACCATAGCGTTTGTCTGCAGAATAACGATATTTACCTTCATGAGAATCTTACAAACATCATCTAAACACACTGGAACATCTTAAACGTACAATACAGTGTAACAACATGGCGAATGTTTTCACTGTTATGCTACATGCTTTCATGCTTGTTTCATCACAAGCTCTGAAGCTTTGCTTTCAGCCGGAGAGACAATTCTTCGGGTTTCGGTGGCTACGTTTCAACAACTACAGACGGTGGCTTTAATGCAACCTTTCAGAACAAGAGCTACCCAGACGCTTCGCTCTCCCTGGTGGCCAGCCCTCAAATTCTACTGATTTAAGCTGCAAGTGATGGATTTGTTTCCAACATGAAAAAAAAGAGCTCTTTTTATTGGAAAAATAGAGCAGCGGCGGAGTGCTTGGATGAGGAAAGGTGAGAGAGAGCAAGGGCAACCGCCGCCACCATGATTTCATTTCATTCTTGTCTTGCGGCACCGTAGAGGGAGAAATTGAAACCGAAGGCGATACGATTCAACAACGCTGTTTCCATTACCGCCCACTTCTGGAAGCAAGTCTCCTCTCTGTCCCTCGCTTGGTGTTTTATCCATATTCCAGCACAAATAGGGAGCTGGAGTAAACAAAGAATCACACACATGCGTGCACTGAGGTAGTGCAGAAATGTACAGCATAAAATAGACTTTCTGTCAGTAAAATATCTAAAAATTCTTCAAACAACAAGCTTTCTACTAGAGAAGAAAAACAGCATTCAAGATGAGATCAGAGCTGCGTTTAAAGTCAATGGACAGGCACCAAAATGAGAAAGTTAAGGCTGTCGCTCGAGTGAACCTGCAAGCTCAATTGAGACTTGGCTTCCTCCTGATGCTCCGTCTGTCTCTCTTTCCATGTAATAATGTAAGGGCTGAGAGGGAGCCCTGCCACTTTGGGCTCCTAATAAGCAGCACTGATCAAAACACAACAAACCAGCCTTTGAAAAAAAAAAAACCGAGATGCTGGAATTTCAATCAATGCCTGCGTTCGCATCCAACTGCTGCCCTGTACGTCAGGAGATGCTGCAGAAATTTGCCAGCTCTCTAATTTAGCTTTACAGCCGACAACAGTATGAGTTCGGTCTTTCGGGAAGAGAGTCTGACGTGCCGTGAAACAAATAAAGTAGCCAGAAGCTGTCAAGCAGGAAAAAGTGTAAAAATGTGACATGGAGGATAGCTGGGCGCTTGAGTCTATTTCTCGAATAATGTGAGGGAAAACAACTGAATTTCATTTTTCTACCCAGAAGCCAATAGACTGACGTGAGGCTTCTGATGCAATCTGACGTTAAGGTTATAGTATCGTGCCATTATGATTTAAAATCCTCACAAATAACGATATATTGGGTTTTAAACATCAGACTAAGTCTAACTCAAACTATGCGTTTTGGTTATTTATCCTGATTTACCTGACAGCAGTCCATTGGACACTCAATTCACTTCATCACAGCGGCTGAGTGAGCTCAAGATAGTCTAAGCGCTCCGTCTTCGATAAATTGTTGCATTTTCTTTGCTTCATATGCTTCCCTTGAAATTAACTGCACTTAGGCGTAATGAAAGTTTGATGGTCTCGTCGTGTGGGTGGTATCTTTACAGTCAGTGCCAGGCAACTCACAAAGCAGGGAAGACGAAACAAGTGAGCGAGGAAGATAGAGAAAGGGAGGGAAGTGCGGTGGTGGTGGTGGGGGGGGTTGGGGGTAGACGTAAGTCATATTCATATTCAGACAAGCAGAAAATTAGATCCTCCACCAACCATTCGCTTTAGAGATCGTGAGGGGCTTGTGGGTCTATTGTTAGGCAGCATAAATTGTCTGCGTCGCACAAATAATGACCGGTCTTGTCAGGCGAGCATCAACATCATTCCTCGTCCCCTCCAAATCCAACAATGAAGTTACAGACAAAGGCCAAAGCAGATGTGTAGTCAACGTGAAGTAATCTTCAGGATACGATATGTCTACTAACTGGAGACTCAAATGGTGGTGCTGGTTGAAAGATTTGGGCAATGCTTTCAAAAAATTTCCATGGTAACCATCTGGTTTATGTGCTATTCAGAACTGTACTGAGAATTTCTCTAAAATTCCCAAATGTTATTTTTATTTGAAGTGGTAAGCAGATATATAGATATCTTTTTAAATGAAGAAAATATAATTAAAATAAATAGAAATAATAAATACTCATATTACTGGGATAAATGTCAGTTTGACACCCCCTGGTTTTTGCCAACCTTCCATTATATATAGTACTGTATATATATATATATTAGGGGTGGGCATAGATTAATTTTTTTAATCTAGATTAATCTAGATTAAAATGGCTCATTTGAATTCTG
>JAUMHE010000062.1:15294511-15320449 GCA_032359235.1 Enteromius mattozi | reverse complement strand
CTTGTGCAGACAATAATCTCACTGCATTATTACAATTAATGACAAAAATAATGTTTGGAAATATAAACTGATATTTCGCTACTGCAAAAGATAGATATAACCTTTTTTTTTTTTTGGTGAAAATACTAGTGGCCTTAGACTTTTGCACAGTACAGGATGTATATATAAAGAAGGATCCAGCAAGGATCTATCAAACGAATGCAGTCTTGGTGGGCATAAAAGACTTATTAAAAATCTTACCAACCCCAAACTTTTGAATGGTAGTGTATTCTAAATATACGTATTGGTATGGAATGTGTCAACTGTCATCTGAGCTGCTTCAACAGACTTTGAGCTTTTTCACAGCCAGTGCTTTCTTTGGTCATTTCATTTATAACCTTTTTCCCTGCACCTGGATTGTTTAGGTTCTAAGGCTGTTTGACTCTCTCAGTGTGCTGGCGGCTGAAAGCCGAACACAAACAACCAAACCAATAACCCTGGCCTAACTGGGGCACAGGTCTGATGTAATCGAACCAGTGACTCATAAAAGCACCTCGCCAGACGGTTTTCACTTGTCACTCAGGAGGTTAATGGAAAAGAACTCGACTGAAAGGAGAACAAGAGGACAAGCTTACAGCCGTCCACACATTCACAAGAGGCTTGTTGAGTAAAACCACTCAATATCTTACAAGTTGAAGATATTATCTATCCGTCCTTCACTTGGAGGAGTGTGTGGATGGTATGTTTGGTTTATGGAGATGATATAATGAGTCACAAATTGCAAATTGATGAGCGTAAGAAGCATCTCACTTTAGGTAAAGAAGCTCAGGGTGGTCTTCAAGCTAGCGTTCATCATCTAAGATGTAAAAACTGTATTTTGCAAGTGAATAGCCACATTTTAAACCAAAGTGCAGCTTTCGTAGCGTTTTGTGTGAGGTAACAGTAGAGTTCAGCTCATCATTAAAACATACATCAATGCAATTCCAGGCCTATTCATGCGCAACAACGGCAGGCAACCTTTTCAAAGAGCCAGACCATGAGTGCTAATGAAGTGCTAAATGTGGAGAGCAAACTTCATTTTCATATGTAAATATTCAAAGGTTGCGGGCGAGGGCAGACATATTTTTTCTGGAACAACACTGAGGAGAGGAAGAGAAAGAGAAAAGCATTCTGGGAGGCACTTGATTGTGTATGGTTTTTTTTCTTCATTGCGTCGCTGTGTGATGGTGGAGCTTCAAACAATTAGAGCCAATTAAAAGGTATTGAGTCGAAACAAACCCGGTGGGGCAGGCTTCAGTGTAAATACCACAGATCCTTCTCATGCACGTTCCTCTGTGAAAAGCCAAGTGGTTCCTCTCATCTGTATTCCGCCCTCTCAAAGAGAAGAGTGAGAAATACGAGGAAGGGTTTCTACAGAGCCAAGTGGCATTGTATTACCGGCCGCATTTGCCTAAAGTTACAAGATGTGCTTTGACGAGCTGCCATTGTACGAGGAAGAGGTCCTCTCTGGGTCTGAAAGGCTTCCAGTTCTCTCTGGGCCAAGAAGGCCATGCTTGGAAAAACAAAACAAAAAAAAACCTTTAAAAAGATGTGAAAAGAGAACATGGGGTCGCTTGGTTTAAGGGTCACATTGAAAGTGCTGTGGAGAATTGAGCAGGGAGGTTTGTGGCAGATCAGTAAAGCAAATTAGCAGCGAAGAGACGGGAACAGTAGCCTTTTTTAATGCTGTACCTTTTAATGTAGAATCCATATGGTTAACTCATCATGCAACACAAGTCCAAAGTGCGTTTTCACTGCTTAACAGCAATGGTTGACTCGAAAACAAAAAAAAATCTGTCATCATTTACTTCACTCTTCATGCTTCGAAAAGGTTGTGAAAGCACCATTAAGTTACATTAAAAGTAGTTTATACAACCACTTTATATAGTCTTCTGAAGCTACTGCATGTACAAGTCATTGGTTTTTGGTGATGAGTTTTTGGCCCAAGGTCTGCATTTATAGTCACATCAGAGGTGTTCAGCTGGGATTAGAAATTGCTTTATGTAGACCAGTCAAGTTTTTCCACAGTGACAGAATCGGGGAGACATCAGAGGCAATATAGTGTAAATAATAGTTTTGTTGGACCAACATATCAAAAAAATTTACTCACATTAATTTGTTATTTACAGATAAGCAAACTATATCTTTAAGACAGTGAGCTGAAGTCAAGAACTACATTAGTCTGATTCATAAATCAATCATTTAGCCTTGTTTTGTGAAGAGAAACTCAAATTCAATTCAAAAGCATAAAACAAAAAGGGAAAAACAACGATAAATATGAAGGAAGTAAGAAAAGAGGGCGCCCCCTTTGCCATGACCTCAAGAGCCGCTAAACGCAGCTGTCAAAGGTAGCAGGGCCTGCTGCAAAACTTAACGAGTGACTTAGCATAATGTGGGGTCTGCTTTTGATCCTCACCCACCACAAGTGCTTTGGCATGAGATTGTATTCGCAAAGTTACAGCAGAAGAAAAAATGATGCAAAATGTTGTTCATGTGCACCTTTAGACCTTGCTGGAAAGAGATGTGAGAATGTATTGTAGAAGCAAAGTTCTTCACATTCAAACACTTACAAATACAGAAATCACTCAAGAAACAGTGCTTTGTGGTCACAAATTTCCCTATACACTCCCATTCAAAAGTATCTTATACTCTCCAACTCTGCATTTGTTGGATCCAGAATACAGCTAAAAACAGAAATTTTCGTGAATTATGTTTACAATAAAAAAAAACTGTTTTGTAACATATTTTAAAAGGTTTTCCATTTGTGACGATGACAAAGCTAAATTTCAGCAGCCATTACTCAACTCAAATTTAAAAATCACTATGATGGTGCGTAATAAATATATTATATTGTTATCAATGTTGAAAACTGCTGCTTAATATTTTTTATATATTTAATATATTCTTAATATATTTTGTTTAATATCTTGTAGGGATTTTTATTGAATGAAAAGTTCAAAAGACCACAATAAAAAAAAGAAAAGAATGTATTTTAATTACCCTAGTGAAAAATAAATATACTAAAATTTATTTTAAATATATTTACTTCATTCTGAGTATACTACAAATATGCATTATGTACTTAATCAAATGCTCTGCAATTGTACTTAAAGTATACTAAACCGATATTCTTAAAGTCTGCTACATTTTAACAAATAATTTTCTATTTAATGCACTTTAATTGTATGTAAGTAGTCCTGAAGTCCAACTAAAGATGAACTGAAGTATATTTGTGCTAAAGTGGAACTACTGCAAGCATATATCAGGCACACTTTAAGGATCTGGCAGTTAAAGACCGATATTATACAAAGATCATATAATTCCCATCAATAATAACATTAAAACACGTTTTAGGCTTAATAATACGAAATTTGCATAGTGTACAAGTAGTACTCCAAATAAAGTTGAATTACATTGTAATATCCGCAAGTATGTCGGGAAACATGTTAACAGATTTGAACTATAATTAGTATGAAATAAATTTATTTGTAATATATTATTATTATATATGTATTAAAATATATATATATGTTTTTACTAGGGAATGCTTTAATGTCACTTTTGATCAATTTAACACTTTCTTGCTGAATAACAGCATTTGTTTCTTAAAAAAAAACAAAAAAACAAAACAAATTACTAATCTTAATTTTTTAAAAGGCAGTGCACATTATATACTTAATCTTACATAAATGTGTGTGTGTGTTTTTTTGCTAGTGCACTGTTCTTCTTATTATTGTAAAAATGATGGGTTGAGCCTAGAGGGTTAATGATGTGACATTGAGGTACATTACACAAAAACAGGGAAACTTATCAAGCACATACCCAGAACCTCTCTGGGAACATCCATGGGCTCCTGACTGGTGTCCGCCCCGGTGTCTGCACTCTTTGTTGACTCTGTTGACACAGAGAGAGGAGAAACAAAGAGAATATTCTGAACATGATGGCCATTAAAACAGAAAAGAGATTAAAACAGCTTCCAAAGAAGCAACACTATACACAGCTCCAGTTTTAAAGTATGTGACATTTCGCTGTTCCTGCCAAACTTTCCATGGTTTTGCTTCTCTCTCTTTTTTTCCTTTTGTTTAATATGCATTAAAGCACCTAAATTATATGTGCCTTTTTAATGGATATTTGAGGGCCTTTGCAAGGAGGGAGATGTGTGTGAGGGACAAAATGAATAGGCATGAGCAAAACAAAACTGCCATTATCAAATATAAGCTCTGCATCCTGTGCATCAACACTCTTCACATTCGTTGTGATTTATCCTGCCTCCATATTCCTCGCACACTCCCCTGACCCCCCCGTCTGGAGGGCTGTGGGAGGGACGAGCTCGCTGATCAAAAGAAGATCTTCAAAGCCACAGTGTGAGAGCCGTGCTCCTTCCAGCTTATTTGAGCGGGACTCCTCTTCTCCTGCATTCTCCCTGCTTTGATGCTAACAGGGTTGTGGGCCATAGGTGACTACATAATGGAAAGCACACACAATGCATTCTGGGTGCTCTGCTGGGGCACAAATGACAGTCGTATCAGGTGTGTTTGAAGTCCAGGGTCCATCAGCAGATGGTTGTGGTGACTGAAGAGGGTTTGTGAGGGTCATATTTATGTGTGAATTCATACAATGGTGGCGCCTCTGCATGAAAGTAGTTTCCATCAAGCCTGTCTTTTAACAAAGTTTAATATTTACAACAAATGACTTTAGCATTAACAACAGTGTGTTCTATAGAAGGTCAGATTTTTTTGTAAAATGTTGATACTTAAAAATATATATGGATTGAGTAGTATAAAGAGTAACACAACTAGACTCTGGAGCATTGACGAATCATGCTTTTCTGTTTTGCAGTTTGATGTGTTTGGCATATACTAGGAGAATGTTAACTGCTTGTATATTTAATTAGAGGAGGGATAATGGTATGGGGTTGATTTTCAAGGGCCCTTACTTCTAGTGAAGAGATATCTTAATACTTCATACTTAATGCCTAATACCTAAACATTTTGGACAATGCTATTCTTCCAAAATTGTAGGAACTGTTTTGGGAAGGCCTATTTCTATTCCAGCAGGAGTGTGCCCCAGTGCACAAAGCAAGGTCTATAAAATCATGGTTGGATGAGTTTGGTGTTGAAGAACTTGACAGGCCCGCACAGAGTCCTGACCTCAACCCTATCCAACACCTTTGGGAAGAAGTGGAACGGAGGAATAGAGCCAGGCCTTCTCATCCAACATCAGTGCCTAAACTCACAAATGCTATACTGGATGAATGGCCAATAATTCCCACAGAAACACTCCAAAATCCTTCCCAGTAGAGTGGAAGCTGTTATACTGTACTGTCTCTCTGTCTATTTAAATTGCAATTTTTTTGCACCACCGTTAACTACGGTGTTTTCACAAATTCAAACAAGATTATTACTACTACTAATACTATTACATTTATTATTATTAACAACAACAACAGTTTTAATACTACTAACAATTAATTAACATGGCAATAAGATATTTTCATTTTTTATAAAAAATATTTTTTCGTAAAAAAACAACTCTATGACTAAAACAAAAAAAAAAAAAAAATGGACTCTTTGGACCTTAACCTGTTTCTCTTATATGTGACAATGGACCACAAAACCACTCTTAAGTTGCTGGGGTATATTTGTAGCAATAGGCAAAAATACATTGTATGGGTCAAAATTATAGATTTATTTATTTATTTATTATTATTTATTTTTTTTGCCAAAAATCAGTAGCATATTCAGTGAAGATCATGTTCCATTAAGATATTTTGTAAATGTCCTGCCGTAAATATATTAAAACTTAATTTTTGATTAGTAATATGCATTGCTAAGAATTTAATTTAGACAACTTTAAAAGTGATTTTATCAGTATTTTCATTTCTTTGCACCTTCAGATTCCAGATTTTTAAATAGTTTTATTTCGGCCAAATATCATCCAATCCTAATGATACATCAATGTAAGGTCTATTTATCCAGCTTTCAGATGAATTATAAATCTCAATTTTGAAAAAAATTTACACTTATGATTGGTTTTGTGGTCAAGGGTGACATATGAGAACCAAAAGCCAAAAGGGTAATTAATTACAGAATTTTCATTTTTGGGTGAACTATCCCTTTAAAGTACTGTGCATGTTGTTCTTGTCTTTGTCTTATTTAATCTGTCCTGCTCTAAAGCAAAGTTCTAGGACAGTTTCGGGGCAGAATGTAGACAGTGCAAAAATATTTGCATTTATGCAGAAAATTTGGCTAATGCCTATTTCAAGGACCGCTGCAATGTATGAGCCCAGGGCAATAGCTAATTGTGCTGTGATAAGCCCTAGCCACAGGCTGACAGAAGCTCTCTGAGCTTTGCCTTCACATCCACAATCTCCCCTGGCACACAAACAGAACAGAGAAAGTCACATTTAAACAGCCAATTAAAAAGGCCGTTGCCTCCACCTGTCTCTCCACCATGTAAAGCCTCTACGGATGGCGGATCAGAGGAGCTACCCAACAGGGGTCCATCGAGAGGAGAGTCACAATAGAGAGAGGAAGTGTGACCTCGCTCAAGTGATTCTACTAAAAACACACACCTTGAGAATGTTTCCCATTTCACGCAACAGAAACATGACAATTGGGAAAGTACAGTTAGTGCTTTAAAATTTAACTTTTCATGTTACAAACAGCTTATTATTTGCTACATAATCATGCAATAATGTGCATATCTATCTATCTATCTGTCTATCTATATGCAATTTATTATTATTTTTATTTATAGCTAGGAGTTATTATAGCGCATGTGGAAGTTATATTATAGTGTAAATTATATATATATATATATATATATATAATTCTCTAATTCTCTACTCCTCTACATTTATAAATTGCACTTGTGCTCTAGCTTGTGTGCTAAACTAGCTTATACTTGAAATCTGCCATTTTTTAAACTGCAAATATTATTGACTTTTATAACTGCTTTCCATGCTCATCAACAATTTTAGTTACAACTGGCACAAAAACAATAAGGAAATTAGTGTGACCGCAATAAACGAACAGATAAATTCAAGCTAAATATAAAATAATATTAATAAAAATAATAAAAAAATGAGTCAGTCAAAAACAGTAGCATATAACCAAATTTGTTAATTTATTTATAAATAATTTTTTAATATGAATTCATTTGCATGAACTGTTTGAATTAACAGCTTCACTAGAATGAATCAAACCTGCAAACTACATTGCCCTTCAGTGGAAAAATCAGGAAACTACTGGAAAAGCTACAGTTAAAATAACAACAACAACAAAAATTTACTTAGTCACGCTGTTGAAAATTAAATACTCCTCAATGATGGGGAATGAGAATAGGCCAACAAATCAAATTATGTGAATGATAAACAAAAAAGACGAAATGGTATCTAATGATGACTAAATATTAGCAGTTGGCAAATGCAGCTCTATTTGTCGTTGGGTGGGTTTTGCTGAACTGAGAAGCTAGAAATGGGCAGGGCTTCAACACAGCAACAGATGGCCACAGCGGATACTGTTGGGTTTCTGCCTCAGGGCCACATTCTCCAGGAGGCTGCGAGCGACTAGGATGCCGTCACTATCACAGTCTTGAAAACTTGGCCGCAATCAATAGTTAATACACAAGAAACAAAAACCCAGGAGATCTAAACCCGGGCAACGTTACATGGAGATTCCTGCGGGTGTAGCTTCAAGAAGTAAACAAATAAATAAGTGAGCATAGGCTTTAAATAAACAATGATTTCTTTTGATGATTTCCTTAGTGAATGTAAATTCTTATCGGAGGGGCAAAAGAAAGGCTATGAGAATGGGTGCCGTGTGATCCACTCGGTGGATGGAGGACAGGAAATGATGAATACTGACTGCTATCCAAGAGTTAAGCTGCCAAACTACTCCATTTTAGCCTCACCATGACATCAGACAGAAAACAAAGGGTTGGAGAGAGTAAAAGAACAAATAAAAAAAATGTCCAAAATGAAAACTCTGAGCTGTCTTCTTCTCGCTGAGAAACACTGATTGCCCACTGTGCTTGAGAACAAAAGACAATGGGAGTGAAAGTGTGTGTTCTGCCTCCCTTTCAATTTTGTCTATTCTCAAGTTTTTCCTCACACAACACTGGCTTTAATAATTCTAAGACCTGAAACAAACTTTACACCATGCAAGTGCAAGCAAATGTTTTGAGCTACAGAAGCTCAATTTCTACTCTATCACAAAAGTAACTCGCAAAAACCTGCTGGAACTGGCTGGAACTGCTTTAAACGTCAAATGTTGAACCATAAATAATAACACACATGGTTAAATATAACAGACATATGAAGTATAAACACATGCAGCCAATGATCAATGGACTACCAAAAATAAAGAGGATTTCCAGTTACAAACAGAAAATAAACGCACTATAAATTAGGCCTGAATAATCACTACAAATTGCCCTTAAAGTGCTGATTGCAGCATTAGTTGTACTATGAGGAATTAATTAGCTTTCAGTTTTGTTTAATGGTGACATTAAAATTAGTGCTTAAGAAACATCACTTAACACTCAAAAATATCTTTAGTACGTGATGAAACTATAAAATATACACAACAAGTGAACAACATGACAGAGATGCACTAGAAAGCTCTCTTTATAACAAACAGATATTTATTATGTACATATTACATATTATGTGTATATATTAAGTTAAAGGGATGCCCAATTAATCAATATAACCAAAATCACAATATGGTTTATCAAATTGCAAAGTCAAGTGAGTTTATTAACCAAAGAGAGCCTTATTAATCCATAAAAATTAGCACTGTAATTTTAAATGTAAAAAAAATAATAATGGTAACACTTTCCAAAAAGGTGTTATTTGTTAACATTAGTTAATGTATTAACTAACATGAACAAACAATGAAAAATATGTTTATTACAGTATCTAATCATCTTTGCTAACTTTCAGAAAAATACAGTCATTTATTGTTAGTTCACTCTGCATTAACTTATGTTAACAAACACAACTTGTTATTTTAATATGGATTAGTAAATGCTGAAATTAACTAACGAAGATTAATAAATGCTGTAGAAGTATTGTTTTATTCTTAGTTCGTGTTAACTCATGTTGTTAAGTGATGTTAACTAATGAACCTTATTGTAAAGTGTTACCATAATAATATTACTAATTCAGAAATATTTTTATAGTGAAATATTACAATGGTTTATATTACCATTACACTTTTTTTTTTGCATTTATTTAGTTATTTAGTTTATTTTTTAATAATAATAATAATACAATATTAGTCAAAATTTCAAGCCCTACAAACAAGGCATAACTGATAACCAATATTATATCAAATGTGAAAAACATTTTTGTTTAACACACAGCAAAATCACAATTTCCATCCTTTTTATCGACCGATATGTCAGGACGTCTTGTTTATGTACTTGCAGAGGGTATTTGTGGTATTACGGTTTGCTTCACACACACAAACTCTCATTCTTCCACCAGTTCTAAACCGACTGAAGTAATAGGAAATCCTTAAGCTTTCCAAAAACAACCCTTTTCTTAAGATATCTCACAACAATCTGGAGATCCACCTGTTCTCCAACCATCATTTGAAGTAGTCTGTGGTCGATTTACTACCACCGTAACATCGGATTTAATCAGGCAAAGTAAGTCTCGCGGTTCGCAATATGTAATCAAAAACAACATGCAGAAACAGGCTGAACCTCGGCTGGTGCGACAGAGTGAAAAAGCCCACCTTCATCAGTCAGACAGTGAGAGATGAGGAGAGAAACTCTGATTGGATTCAGAGCCACTGAGGCTCAGCAGCCGTGGCAGTAAATCTCACCTGCATGCAGGCGAAGAGGCGATATCGACTCCCACCGCAGGAACCGCAATACACCATGGCTGAAAAAACGGCCTCTATTAGCAAACCCAGACTTATTCATAGGTACCTTCAGGCTAAGAGAACTTTGTTTAATTTATGAATCTTTCACAAACTTATCGAGTCAAGCGAACAGGGCCGGTCGAGGGGAAAAACCTGTGAACAAGTCGAACGTGAGATTCACTTCGAGCACAATTTCAAAAAGTAAACAAGTCTAGGCACTTTACTGAGCAAACAATTTGATGTTTTTAATATTGATGCAGACTTTCGAAACAAGCCTCTCTAGCTGAGGGCTCCTTATTTGTGTTACTTGCTTCCATGTAAGTCAGTCATTTACCAGATGCTTTTATTCAGAAGCTAACACATGCAGAACCATTAGACTTTATAAGTTACACAAGACGACACACCTGCTTAAAATTGGCAGCAGTGCCCTAATGACCATGTGCCAACAGTGTTCAGAAACACTCGGCTGAGGTGTTATGGAGACTGTTTGTGTGTGAACGTGAGTGTGTTTTGTTAAAAGCACCGTATGGTAAGGTGTTGAGCTTGGCTTTACCCTCTTAAATATGTTGTATCGATCTCACCTTCTCCGTGTTTAACATCTGGTACTGCCATGTTTGTGTGTGTGTGTGTTAGTCTGTCGCTTGTGTCTAAATGGGAATCGTTATCCATTATCTGTGTACATAACACTTTAATCAAGTTTTGTGTACATAAATAGTGGGCATAATTGAATGAATGTGCAAACATGTTCCAGGCATGCCTCTGTGTGAATATATTATTGTAAGTGTGTCTGGGTTTGTGTAACCTTGCTTAATATAAAGACTTAATGTGGCACTTTCACGTACCATGAACAGTATAAATAGGGAAGCATTTTTTCCTTTTCAAATGGTCAGTGAAAAATATGATTAACCTTTATCTTTATCTTTTATGCATTTTTCATTATTTATACAAAATAAAATGTTTTTTTAGGAATAAATGTAAAATAAAAACTCAATAATTGAATAATAATAATAATACAAAGGAAGAGAGGTATCATATTTTAGTATTCAATTATATATTTAATATTTATATTAATATATCAATATTAATGTTATGTATATATAATATAATAAATGATTAATAAAATGATTAATAAAAACACATAAAATACAAATAAAAAACATACATATAATATACTTAAAACATATAATATATAATAAAAATTACTTAATTAATTAATTGAAATATAATTAATAAAATTAAGTAAAAAAAAGAAAAAACACAAGGTAGAACGAGTCAAAGGTTTGCAAATTCAGCTTAAATCAAGCAATCTAGCTATAGTTTGGTCCAAATACTACATTACAAGTTACAGGTTTACAGTTTACTAATAAACTTTGAATGTGTGTATATATATATGTACATAATGTTTTGCTAGTTCTTACAACTAATACATGATAATAACAAATAACTAATATGTCATCATTTACACACACATCATTTCAAACCTCTATCTGAGAGAGCATATTGTGAAGAATGTTGAAACCAAAACCAAAATTCTTCCAAAATATCTTCACACATAAGACCCAAATAAGTAAAAACTATAACAGATTTTTGGACATTCTTTTAATGAAAGAAATTGGACACCAAAGCATACATAGAATGTGCCATGTACATCTCTCTTTCTTTAATAAAGTAATCATAGTAGTCTTACCTTCCATCTGTTTTCCTGCTTCATCAGGCTGGCCTGTCTGCATCTTCTTTTCTGGGCTAGCCCCTTTCTCTTCCCCTTGACAGAACGAGACAGATTAACATATTAACGGATATAAAAAAAAACTAAACAAAACAATACTAATCCAATAACATTGTCCTTTCCGATTTGCTCACTTCTCAAAAAGCTCCATTCATAATTCATCCAGTTCAGAATTACCGTCCCTTTATTTCCTCATTCAGATCCGGCAGCCGGTGAGATTACAGTTATCATTTTTAATAATGGGGCTCCGAGACAAATTTGAAGCCCTGCCCTCGAGTGTGAGGGGAGGACAGTCTCATCTGAGCTGAGTAATCGATCAAGGAAATGGCAAAAGAGAGAGCAGGCCTTGATGATGCTCATCTGTTGCCTAAGGTGCCGCACACACACACACACACTATGTATTTACTATCTGCCAAATGCAGGAGAAGTGCATTAGACTACTGGATCTCCTGTATGAAACTTAGAAGATTAAAAACACGACAGCTGTTTCTTCTGCCCTCTCATACTGCCTCAAACGACTGACAGCTTTTTGACAGCATATGCCTGTGAGAAAACACAACGCTGTTTTTGTTTTCAGTTTTTAAGTTGTCTGCGTTTAACAGGGCTGTGCGGTCACAGATAGCAGGCTCGTATTAAGACGTCAGAGCTTTGTATGTTTGGCGCGTTTTGAAAAAAAATGGTTAAACACACACAATGCCAGATTTGAAAACCTGTAATGGCTTTACTAAGAGGATTTTGATGACAAATTGAGAGATTAGAAAATTCCTTGGCATCCAAGCTGCTAACCAGCCATAACGACGGACTCTGGAGATGCTTCCAATTTTTTGCACAGAGGCTTTTCAAAAATGTATTATTTCAGCATGCATAGAAAACAATCACTCTCATGAACATAATTCCTCATAAAGTGAACGAATCTCGCTTAGTCCATTAGACATTCAGCGATAAAGTTTTGTCATTATGAATTAATTCCATATAACAGCTCCTCAGCTATCCTTTGATCAGTGTTATTGCAGTTGCACACATGCCAGAAAACTTTTCACATCTAATTAAACTTTCAGTGAATTTTAGATACATTTTACTTTCTAACTATCTATACATCATTACCGGCCTTATCAGTGAGAGGAATAATCAGATCCACAATATAAAACCTTAGGCAATGTGGTAGAAGTGTGATAGATACAACGTTGGAGCCAGTATTAAGATGCACAACTATCAGATTACACTAGTCATGCTAATTATTATATATAGATATTTAGACATTAGATATTTTATCAACTTTTAAGTAAGTGTTTACACTTGCTGAATGAAAGGGAGCTATTGAAAGGCTTATTTAAAATGATCTCCTGCTATTAAGTTGAATAAAATATACATATCATGTTTAACATTGGTTTATGTGTTTCTTTTTTAAAATCCTGTAAATCTAAGCTCTTATTTTATGTGATCTGTATGTACTGACATGTTCCTTCTACATCCTGCTGGGAAAAACAGTGTGTGAATGATGTGTAAATCTCACCTGCAACTTGTGGGTCTTCTCCCTTGCCTTCTTTCTTCTCTGTATCTTTTTCGCTCTCCTGTTCAACTTTCTTCTTTGCAGTTGGACTAGCCTCCACTTAAACCCAAAGAGACACACATGAATAACATGCATCTGGGAGATATATGCGAAAATGTCGATACCAGTTAAAAAGAAAACATTCCATAATGAAAGAAAATCTTAAACTCTGAACAATATCAGAGATTATTGAGTTCTCTATGTATCATGGGTTTATACTAACAAACTCAGTATGTCCTTCCAGTTGAACACATACTGTCAAAAGCAGAATAATCATGTTTTATTAAACATATTTGCTGGATTTCTGCTATAAGCATTCTACTGTCACTCTAGTTCAGGAGTATCAGATTTGATTGACATCTTTACAGTGAGAAACCAAGTAAATGTGGAAGCTGAATGCAAATTTTCAGTCCTTCACTTTCTCTCTCTCATTGAAGGAATTGCTGTAGGCGTTTAATTGATCAGGGACGGCTGGAAAAACTTGCAGCATCTGGGAGACGGAGACCCTTTCTCTGGTACTCGTCTGGATGCAGCAGATGTTCTTCTGTGTGTGTGTGTTGTGGATTTGTATGTATGGCACTGATCATGGCTTAAGCCTCTGATTAGTCATGTCTTTTCAGGTGCACTCTGGCTATGAACATGAGAGTGTAAGTCTGTGTTTGAGTTACTTAAGCAATGAGAATTAAGGCTTGTATTAGAGCTTCTGTCTTACAGGTGGATCCTGTGTGGAATAAATCAAACCAGTTTGGCTAGCTTGTTGACATTTGGGGAACTTGTTGAAATTGATAAAAATTCAATTTATTTGAAGTTGATTAAGACCTTGCCAGAATTGACATTGCTCAGCCTTCAGTGAATTTTAACTGTCGTTTTAGTGGGCTGTAGTTGGATTTCAGCAGGCAGGACTGCATTAAGTAGGATTGATGAAGAAACATGTAAAATGTGAAAAATGTGCTTGTTATTATAAATGGTGCATCTTCCTGTGTCCTGTGGACACGGTTTCCATTTTCATTTAACAAACAGAGTGTGAGAGCCAAAAACACTCTGCATTCAGTCCATTTAACACGAAAGCAATAAGCAGTGAGAGAGAGACTGTTACAGTGATTTTACCATGATGAAAAGTGTTCTTAGGCACCAATGTGAAATCATTAAAAAAAATAATTAAACTTAGTAAAATGATGGTAATTTCAACAAAGGCTATTCTGACAAGCAGGTTGCTTGCGGTTTATTTTAGAGTTTATATTCTCTGCCCGAGCTCGAGCCTAGACTTGACCCGACCAATATTTCCTGCCACTATCTTCGGGCCGTGATCAAGCATTTGTGGGTTTTTTTTCAATCATTACTTAATTAGCCTAACTGGTTCGGCCTAAGCAACACGAAGCTCTACAAAGTTGCACAATTTGCAACGCGTGTCATGCGCAGCAACGCTCTCCTGCAACAGCGTCTCCTCCACTGGCACACATAACACCGGGCCTGCTGTGCTGTATTGTGCTGTATTGTGAAGACGTACAGAAAAAAATAAAAATGGGAGAATTAACTTTGAGCAAGTATGGAGGAAAGTCGGAGGTATTTTTAGGCTACGTTTCTTCAGTAGGATCCATTTGCGATCCATTCTGAATAAACAAACAATGCAGTTTACATGCTTCGTCCTTGTTGCATTATTCATTAAGATAAATCTAAACTAATTTCTGTAGTTCAAACAACTCAGAATTGTAGTTGAGAACGTCTGTTGTAACAGCCCATGTATTAAAAAGTAGTGGGGTTTAAATCGGGCTCGGGCTCATAATTACAGTTAATGTGTCAGACCGGGTCGGGCTCGGACACAAGGTGCACGGGCTCGGGTAGGATCGGGTTTAATTTTTTGGGCCCGATCGAAGCTCTAGTTTATTTTTCCCCTGAATGTTTTGTTCTTATAACAATCTTTGTTTGTAAACCAATAAAGAGATAATGCTTTTTATGAATCAGAAGATTGTATTAGGTCTGTAAAATATTGTAATATTTTTGAAGATTCTTACATTACTAAGGCTGGCTCAAGAGTAATATTCTGAAATATTATTACAATTGCAAACAACTGTTTTTTTTTTATTAAAAAACATTTTAAAACGTAATTTATTCCTGTGATGCACAGCTGAATTTTCAGCATCATTACTCCAGTTACATGATCTTTTGAAAGAATTTTAACATAGTTTTTTGCTGCTGAAAAAACTTTCTACCATATATGATAAATACATATAAATAGTTAAAATCTAACTGATGGCAAAAAAACTACTTTTGACCAAAAAACAAATAAATAAAACCAATAAAATTATATTATACTACATTTTTTATTTACTTTTTACTTTTTATCAACTTTAAAAAAAAAAAAAAGTTCGAGGCTCCATGGACTTAGCATTAGTTAGCATAACTAATTTGATGTTTGAGCCAGCAAATCACTATACTCACTAAAAATGGCTAAACAAAAGGAGTGTGCAATAAGATTTAATAACTGTATATATTGTGAGATGAAATATTGGTGGACCAGCACTCAGATTAACTTGATGAGTTCTAAATGATGGTTTTAATGGAGAGGAAATAGGCGACCCATTGCTTAAGACCGTGCTGTATTAAGCCGCCACTTTAGGATGAACTGGAGCAGCTGTTTCAGCCTAATGCCTTTAATTTGTGTTTGGGTCTCTTTCCCTCCCTATCTCATCCCTCTCTCTCTTTTAAAGGGATGGCGAGTCAGAGTATCCATCTGTGCGGTTCCAGCTAACACCTGTGTCTGCTCTGGAGTGGGATACAAGGCCGCAAAAGACATCAATTTTGCCCTCGCCCCCACACACACATACACACTCCATCAGATGAAAGACACAAAACAGGATTTAATGCACACGTGTCCACCCTGACTCCATCTGCGTGGAAAGCGTTTGAAGTCGCAGTTCAGAGGGACACAGACATGCGTTCACATAATCAATGGAGGAGTGGGAAGTGTGTGGGGTAGTTTAGCTGTTTGTGCGAGGCTCATATCGCACCACCTGGGCAATATGGAGCCCTGGAGGCCTCCGTCCTTCACTTACAGATACCCAGACTCAAGCAGTGTTCTGCAGGAAAGTAAGACTTATATCACCCACACACACAGCCGCCCTAATAACCAGCCGCCCCGAGGACTCTCAATCTCGCTGCATCCCAAGAGGAGCCCAGATTGCTCACTTTATTGCTAATTTTTTAAGTGAATGTATTTCTAGGGTGTGGGAAAGCTGGTTTCAAATATTAAACCCAAGGTGTCAAGACTGTTTAATCACCTACTTTTAGTGGTGCAGGTTTTATTTGAATATTAAAATAATATTTACCTCATTTTAAAAATGGGTAACAAACATTGTGGGTAGGACTGCGCAATACGTCATGCTTACTGAACTATTGTACATATTGTGAAACGTAAATGCTGTCGTTTCGCAGTTTTTAAATGCACTAAAAATAATTCAAAACATTAAAACAATGAACAATACATTAATTACAGTATTTATTAATGTTAGTTAATGTTAATAAAAAGTTAATAAAAAAATAAACGTTAAGAAATACAGTTGTTCATTGTTTATTCATGTTAGTTCACAGTACAGTACAGTACATTAACTAATGTTAACACACTCAACTTTTAATAATGTATTAGTAAATGCTGAAATTAACATAAATTAAGATTAATAAATGAAAAGTATTGTTTATTCTTAGTTCAAGTTAACTAATGTTGCTAACTTAAGTTAACTAATGAACCTTATTGTAAAGTGTTACCGCAAAAAAAGGTAACTCTGATTTTTAAAATGTAAAAAAAAAATTTTTTTTTGCGTTAGTTAGCGTTTTAGTTATTTTTTAACCTAGTCAAAATAACCCAACTGCATTTTGATTGAGATTAATTGGAATGCACAATGAGAAAACAAGATTTCTGAGAACTGTTAGAAAAGTTATTTAGAGTTATTTGTCCACCAAATCAGAAATTAGACTGATTTCTGAAGGATCATGTGACTGAAACAATGGCTGCTAAAAATTTAATTTTGCCATCACAGGATTACTTTTAAAAGTATATTCAAACATAAAAATAATTTACAATATGACAATATTTACTGTATTTTTGTACTGTATTTTCATCTTGAGTCAAAGTTATGTTTACATTTACAACCAAAAACTAGAGCAAAACATGGAAGCAGTTGTTACCTGTAGGGTCTTCTTTTTCAGGAGGTTTGGGCTCCTCGTCCTTGGATTCAGGGTCAGGGCTCTCGCCTTTGGAAAACAAGCAGACAAAAAACAATTACATTTGTCTGAAAACTATCCGGACACCCTAAAGACCCACATGCACCCTAGAATGACAAACACCAAGGCAGAGACAACAATATGGCTGCCATTCATTTTGAAGATAAATTGTTTATTTTTCCCAAGCTTGGTTTGTTTTTCCTCCTGAAATGAAATGTATTCAGTCAGGGTATGAATTTTACTCCTGTGGTTGTGTATAAAACAGCTTGCACATGGAGGTAAAATTCATACAAACTCTTTTTTCAGTAGGATTTGATAGAGTTTGCACTCAAATATATGGTCATATATATATTGAAAAAATAATAATACATAATAAATATAAATTGTTTTGCATGTGTGTATAGAAAAACACATGAATGAACAAACAAACATGAATAAAACAATGCAGATACATCTTTATATGCCGGTTCACACTCGTGATTCATGCGTCGCAGGTGCTCGGCACTCAGGTAAATTCAGATTTACCCTCTATCTCTGCAGCTCCGCCTCACCTGGTCTTAAAAACCTCTCTGTTTTGCTTTTCTCCAGGGAACATAATTGCAAGTATCTCTGGCTCTTGGGTTTGGTCCAAGCAGAACATTTGCTTTGCTTCCTCTGCTTGGCGAGACTACTATTAATAATGCTCATAGCTACAGCCGTCAGAGCTGGTAGAGGAAAAGTAAATCAAAAGTTGGCGATAAGGATGTCAAAAAGCACTGGTACTTCGGTACCAAGTCAATACTCCCAACCCAGAACAAAACAGCGGCTTATGAGTGTGCAAATGCGATTCAGAGCTCTGCAGTCAAAGTGATATTTAGTGCAAGCTCAATGTTAGCTGAGCAGAGACAGGCTGCGACTGGTTTTGTCCTCGGGTTTGAACGTAAAGTTACATGAATACCCAGAGGGAGTCAGGCCGTTCGCCTCTGAGTGTATGTGTGTGTGTACAAGCGATCATTTCAGCGTGTGCAGTGGTGTGTGTCTGTCGATGCACATGTTCTGATGTCTGTCTGTGTATGTTCGTGTGGATTGGAGCGAGGTGTCTCATTAAACAGATGCACCCCCAAAACACACACACACAGACACGCACAAGAGCGTCACGGTAATAACTGTATCTGACAGCCACTCTCTCTGTCCGTAATGAGACAAGTTCAAGGACAACAGAGCCAATCCAGATCCTTCGGCGAATGGGTACAGCGTGACACGTGAAGCGTAAAGACTGTGGAGAGACCCAGTGAATTTTCTCGTTCCCTAGCATGTAGACTCCATGTTTTTGGATGATATATATGCATACTGAACTGCAAAGACAGACTTATTTTGCATGTTTTCTGATTCCTATTTTTCTTGGCTAATGGATAATATGGGAAATATGTATTGGACTGAAAAATATTGGTAAACTTTTAGATGCTAAAATCTAAAAATATGTATAAATATGTATTTAGATACTTAAGATACCTCAATATGTATGAATGTCATAAATATGTACCAATGTCAAATATTGATCGTGGAGCTTTAAAGTGAACCAGAAACCATCCAAATACTTTATTTAATAATTTTGAATACTGCATCTCATGTTTTATTACTTAAAAACTTAGAAACTTTTGTGAAACGACTTGCATGCTGTATATCCCAAAATGATGTGGTATTTTGTTATCTAAAGCAATTTCATTATTTCATTCACAAATTGTAAAATAAGAGTGTCTTAAGTGTTTAACAATTTAGATAATGACAAACCTTCTGGGTCCTGGCTTTGCATTGCCACATCCTCAGTAGATTCTTCTGAAATCCCACAAGAGAAATATACTTAATGAAAAGATTTTTGTCTTTCTTCTCAAATCCCCCCCCCCAAAAAAGAGAAAAAAATACAAGAAAGAAAAATCTTTTTCTATCTTTTTTTTAGTCCTTTCATCAGTCTGCAGTGGCTAATCCCATATTAAAGAAGAGAGGATGATTGTTATCTAATCACTCCTGCTGCTGGCAAGCAGAAATGAAAGCACAAATTCCTCTGTGAAGAGGAACAGGAAAGATTCCAGCTGATGTTTGATTATCAAACATGTCTTTTTCTTAATGGCTTGCTGAGGCTGAGAAACTTCAGTGTGATTTTGATATTAAAATTTGATGCTACAACATCACACAGATTATTTAATCCCATTTCAAATTTAGTTAGCAAAGTTTCAACCATATAAACTCGGGATGTTGTTTGTTTCTAGTTGTGAAGTTGAATTTGTTCCGAGGAGTACAAGCCAATCATTAAGTTGTAGTAGATAAAATAATTCATTAAGTACAGACACATTGCTGTTGCTCCTAAATTGTGGTGACAAGATGATAACACAAGCTAAATACTAGGATAACAAGACACGGGAACATTTTAATGATGTGTCTTTCAGAAGAGACAAACACTGAAGTAAATCTGCAGACCTGCTCTTCTTGCTTGTAAATATAACTACTCGGAAACAACTCTGTCTCAGGGCTTTGTACAAGAAGGTCAATGCCAGTAAAAACACAATTCTCTTAGCTTTGAACAATCATACACAAAAGGCCTACCTTGCTGGCTCATCATTTCTTCATCCTGCTTTTCTTCTAAAAACAAGATCATAGTCATAGATAAACACAGATGTATTGAGAGTAAACATGCAACTGAAATGATTTTGTTATAAACACAAAAACAGAAAACAAAACAGCCCAAAAAAGAGAGAAAAAACACAAATAACAAAGCAAACAAAATGTAAAAGATGAAAAAATCTAAGCAAAACTAAAACAAACCAAACATGAAAAGGCAAAATAAAACAAAAACAGAATCTATGCAAAACAAAACAAAATAAAACCAACAGAAAAAAGTTTAAGCAAATCAAAACAAACAGAAAAAACATGTAACTACAGTACCATAACCCCAGCACAGATGGACATGTTAAAAAGCCGTTTGGCAGATTTATCTTCCCTCAAGATCCTTGATAAAGTAGTGCACACATTTGTCTAGAGGAACGCTCTACTACTGTGGTCATGTTTTACATCAAATATTTATAATAGCTCTGGCATACTTGATGTTTCATGGCTGCACTAATTTTGTGCTCTCTCGATATCTCTAGACTGCACCGAGCTCTGTCCCAACGGACAACTAAATACATCTCAGCAAACCCCACACAGAACTCCCATGAGCCTGCTGCCGTGCGTCCCACGGGCTTATAAGAATGCGTTTCTCCCAGGTGGGTTTAATTTCGTCCCTCTCGACATCTCCTCGACATCTCCTTCTCCCTCTCTCCCCTCTTCGGTGATATCATGATGCTCTACCAGACTCCCTCCCTCTTTAACCCAGATGGGGTTTGGGATGAATTGGAAAATGAAGACCCTGACACAAATAATCCACTGTGCTTGACAATGGCCATTACGCTACTGACATAATTGGCTTTTTTAACAAGCTAGAGTGAGAAGCAATTTTCCAATGTCTGAGCAATTTATTTTCTCACCACTCTTAAAGTAATAAAAAAGAAAAACAAGCACAATATGCCAAACGATACAGCAGACCTTCATAAAATGTACTGTGTTTTGTCGTTAGCCTTGCCTCTAGTGAAGCTGTCAATCAAATTCGTCTTTACACCCACTGGACCCTCTTCTTCCTCAGTATTGATAAACCAATAACAGGAGATTACGATATAATGACTTTTTATTCATTTAGAGAGCAGAGGGCAGTTCTCCAGCGACTGAAGCTCAGTGTTTACTCACTATATGAATTATTATGTGAGGTGGTTAGTCACCCTGTGGACTTGAGATTGTAACTTTGGAAACACTGCATTCACAGGAAGGAAGGAAGGTATTAAGGCATATTCGGATTCATGTTGACCCATGATCCTGTGTGTGGGGTTAAGACACAGTCATAGCATCCTTTTACTTAAAAGGCACTCGTTATTGATGTTATTCTTGTGAGGAACCTGAAGGTAAATTGCATTCTGTGATGATAAAGTCTCTCAGTTTCCATGTGAGGTCATACAATCACCACATACACCAATGAAGGATGTTGTTTATAACCTGCAGACAAACGCAAATTATTCTGAGAGACGAGAGCTGAGTCATGCATACTTTCACGATGGCCTCTTTCATACGGGAAGTGGTTGAAAGCAAAGTTAAAATAGTTAAAAGGTGGGAGGTTTCGAAGTTTCAAAATATGAGTAAGATATTTTCTTGATTTGAAAATGACAACGGCAGTTTTATTAAAGAGAGAGACACTGAAATAACCTAGTATAGAGTATTCACATCTGTCAAAAATGACTATTACACATTCAAACAACAAAAGACATAAAGCCGTAGTACTAACTTTGAAGCAAGAGAAAGGACTTTTAAAGGCCATGGAAACAAGCATTTGTTGTCATGTTTTATAATTTTTGGATTTTATAAAGCCGATATGTTGAATAAGGATGTGAAGCTCAATGCAGTGAGTCGTTCTAGCAGCAGATGGCAGTAGTGTAACAGAGTTCAGATGACGGACGCTAACACACACATACACACACACGTTCAGGAGGAGGACGCTCGCCTACATACACACAGAAACACTTCCGTGAGCTATCTAGAAAATATTTCTAATGCCATACATTTACAGTCACATTACTATGGATCTGTAATCATACATGATCGAACTGCAGTACTGTCTCCTTTCACACGGCGGGGAATTCTCTTTCCTGTCAGTTAGGCCTTCTGAACACAGTTCATGGTGAAGAAAACCGGCACCATGAAAAATGTATGAGACATGAGAGAGAAAGTTGAGTTAGAGTGTCACAATCAACAGATGCTGCTCAGCGGCCCAGAATCTATCTTCTGCGTGTGTGTGTGTGTGTTGGCTACCTCTTTTAAAAGCCGCACGTAGCTCACGCGGTGCAGATTCTTTTGATTCAATGTCTCGCTCTCTGCCAGGGTCGGAGCTTAACGGCCGTGTTTCCAGCTGTGCAAAACTGTGGACTTGGAGACACTTAAGCCACTATCTACAATATACAATTGTAAAACTGCCCACCCTTGATATAAATGCATCACTGAAGCTTCCTGTTGCTTGACCCCTCCTGCACTGTTTTTCTTTCCATCCTCTTGTTGTGTTTTCTTTTCTATTTCATTGCATCTATCTTTTTCTCTCTCTCTCTCTCTCACACACACACACCCCCTATCTTTCTCTCTGTCAAACACATTTGGTTCATATAATTTTTTCTATTTTGTGAGCTTCCGTGGCACGAACGACTATTTATTGCCCAAACATTTGCAACGTGTGTGTAATAAGAAATGTGTGAAGTGCTAATAATAGTACAAACAGGGTAAAAAAAATTTATTCAAGTAATTAAAAATGAAAGAAATAAGCAACAATTTATCACTCATATACAGTTAATTTAAAAAAAAAAAAAAAAAAAAAAAACTTTTCTAGATGCTTTAGTTTTGCTAAAGCATTAGCAGTTAATCTGTGGGAATTAAGAAATGTGCAAAAATATTAATAAATTATATTATTAAGCAAAATTACAAAAGAGTAAAAAGAAATTAAAATACATTTATTATAAACCAAAAAATATGAAATAATAAAATAAAAATTCATAACTTACAAGAGTACAAAGAAATCAAAATAAAAGTATATAAAGTATATATGAAAAAATATTATTTCATATTAAATAAAATAATTGATCTCAACATGGCCTCCAAGTAGTGATATTAAATTAGGTTACTGGATTATATCTCATAAGAGTGTGTATTATATTAAACATTTTTCAGAAGCACTATTTATTTCTTCAGGGGTAAATCATTTTCTTTAATAAGGGAATAATACAGAGAGAGGACATTTAAAAGCTTAATTAAGAAGGTTAAACTAAAGGAAAATAAGACTAAAGGCATTTTGAGTATAAGTTTAGCGATATAGATATGAAACCTCATGTCTCTTTATTTCCTCCACACACACACCTGCTCAGTTTTTCACTCCCTCTCCAAACATGGCCCCTCTGCCTTCTACATCTGCTGAGTACACAGTTAACAGCTCGACCTGACACTCCGCATCCTGATTCTCCCATCTAACCTGTCACCTCCTAATCTCTCAAATGCCGCACGGCACACACGCTAAACACACACTCACCCCACAGACCATCTGAAAAGCTATCCGGGGGCGCTAAAATGCTCAGTCCATTTCTGTGAACAATCCCTCTCATTTCTCGGCACACCAATCCCCCCATGTATGGATTTCATGTGGATTACATCACAAATCACTTTATCCCCCAAGAACTCTGTCAAGAAGTCCAGTCTCTCCACCCAAGCATCTCGTCAGCTCTCTTAGGCCACAACCCGGCGCTGATGGGTCGGATTGAACGGCTCGCCACAGCCAGGCTAACTGAGACTAAAGCCACCAGCCGCAGCTAATGCCACTTTCTGTCTGTCTGTGTCCCGATCTGACTGACTTCTCCAGAGCCTCTGAGATTCGCACATTCCTTTGCTGTGAAGGAAGCCAAGTGGGAGCTTATCTGGAATAAGGTATTGTTTTCCTTTACGCTCCTCACAGGTAACCCATTGAGGAACACGGAGAGAGTTCCAGATCAGTGCTTTCGGGGCCAGTTGTCCCCTGAGCATGTGAATGTATGAAGTGCTGCTTTAGGGAGAACAGGACTAATGCTTCTCTGTCATTAGCGGGCTGTCTAAAAGGCCCTCTTGCTCTAACCTCAGTTAGAGAGCATCCCCTCAGGGAGAGTAGTGAATGTGTAATACAAAGCAATATCCCACCACGGCTGTATATCAACTTCCTCTGTTCGTGAAAAACAAAGTTGCAGCCGGCAGGAATCCAATAGCCTGTAAGCTCTGGTGGAAGGGTAATGTGCATGCAAAGCTCATTTGCCATGAATCAGAAACGTGATTTCAAAAACATATTTAATGTGCCGCCGTACCTTGTTCTTTGAGTGACACAGCATTAGAGCGAGAGCATTTGATGTTGGCGACAGCACTAGAGGACAAGGGCTGCTGCTAACACCTGTGGATAAATCATAGACTGTGCCGCTTTGTTCTGCTCCTCGCTGCCTCGTAACAAACGCTGCTGTTTGTTGTTTGAGATCAGCTTCTGCAGAGCAAAGCTTTAATGTTTATGCTGTCCTGTGAAGGTTAAATGCGGGGCTTTAAACAAGGGGGTTTGTGACTAAATTGGTTCGCCGTAAGATTTTAGATATGCAAGAAGTTGTGGAGGCGGTGAAACAAAATACAATCTGAATTTCTGAACTTTGTTTAAAAACACACTGTAAAAAGGCTATGAAAAATCCTTTGATGGTTTTATGTAAATAACTGTTTCCTCTTAAATTATTAGTTACATGCGTGAGGGTTTCATATTACATATTATGTTGGTAAATGAATGATTATTGTATTTTATTGTCATGTTGTGTTACCTTGCTGGTGTTTTCTCTTTGTATACATAACACTGCACAATAATAAAAAAAGAGGTTGCAAATACCAGTTACTGGAGAATGTTTTACAAGAACATTTTAAATTATGTTTCAAATCATGATTAATTCAATGTTACTTGCCATTGTAAATGTAATTTCTGAGTTTTTTCAGACAGTGTGCATCTTCTTTATATGTATAGTATTTACCTCAGCTTATGGAAAAGCTATTTATGACCTGTGTTTCATCATGTGGCTTTCCCATTACCACTTGTGTTTTGTGGTGGTTGTTAATGATTTCAGTAATTCAGTATGTTACTATTCTAAGTTTGTCAGTTATATAATATATGTAAGGAATAAGTGCGATGGAGTCAATTATTCTGCTTATACTATGGTTGCTACACCTAAATACATTGATCAGATTATATATTTCAAGGTATTTGTCTGGTTTTTGTACTTGAAACTCTATTGTGAGTAGGATTAGGAATAGCACTCTACTGCTATTTCTAAAACGTCATTTTAGACCTAGTAACGGAGGCTTGAGCCATTGATAGCAGACTAATGCAGTTAATAACTAAGTTAGGTGTGTGCGTGTGTGTGTGTGAGCATTGTGAGAAGTCAAGTTGCTTTTTTAAGTAGATGTTATGGAAATTCGGCAGAGTAGCACTAACAACATTAGCACATATGTTAATGTGTGTGCAAACTGTGTGCGTCAAGGGAGAGAGAACAGGAGACAGAGTATGTGCTTAATTTTATGGCAAAAATATGGAAACAATCTGTAGTTTTTATCATATTGATGACTACATTTATTTGTTTGGCCAGTGTCATTGTGGTTTTTGGTTATTTTACTGTTGTAAGATCTTTGAAATAATAGAAATCATTTGGCGAAGTAATTTAAGGTCATGTAATGCAGTCAAGAGCTGCCTGGAACTACGTTCTCCAAGCGTTTCCCTGAAAATAATAGCACACCTTAGAACATTCGTCAGCCTATCAGATTCAAGCATTCAATGGCCCCTGTAGTATAAAAATATATACACTGCTCAAAAAAATAAAGGGAACACTTAATCAACACAATGTAACTCCAAGTCAATCACACTTCTGTGAAATCAAACTGCCCACTTAGGAAGCAACACTGATTGACAA